>JARHVA010001976.1:2247500-2712500 GCA_037957365.1 Torreya grandis | reverse complement strand
ATCTTTAGGCCTGCTTGCAAACTTGATGGTATAGGACACCCTATTAATATTAACCCATTATTTATTGGTTTTATATGTCTTAATAGGTTTTATATATCTTATAAATCTCTCATAAAATGTCCAACTAGATCCTTATCCATCCATTTATCATCCTTATCCAAAACTATCAGGGTTTGTGCATGAGGGGAGTGCACTCTATCTGAGAGAAAAGAAAGGGCACTCCCTTGCCTCCTAAAATAATGGTTGATATTTTATTATATTATACAAGTATTATATATTCCTTTTAAAAAATTATATCCCTTTATTGTATGACTAGACCCTCTAAAGGTATTGAAAACCAAAGTAGACTCTGAGGAAAGATGTTGTGTGCAAGGTTTAAGGAATGGGCTATGTGGTATTGTCTTGAGATATTTTATTTTTTTGTGTCCATTGGTGTTCCATGAATAATAAATTATAATTTAATAATTACCTATCATTTTTTTAACCCTTTCTAGCACTCTTCAAGTCATACCATTGAGTTGATTGCTTAAGGAGTTGACTATATTTTATGTATCTCCACCTCAACAGTGAATTATGTAGGTCATTATGCATGTTTGGACACTATGTATAATGTTTTAAGTATTTTGAATACAAAAATTCATATTAATTCATATAAAATAATTTCTATACTTATACCTTCCAACCATTGGTTTAGGCTTATTAAATGACACAGTCAAACACAATTCATTATAGGTGAAAATTGGCTTTAAAAGTCCTAGTCGGCCTTTTTCACACATACAAAAGCTTAAGGAGGTCATAATTTATCTAATTAATTTTTCATAGGTTATTTAAAATTCCCTTTAGCCTCTTTACATTTACTTTGAACTCATAAGACTGAGTTTTACCTCCAACTGTGATACCCTACCTTTTTTTATTCTTATAGGTGTGTGTTAGCTTAAATGGACCTTGGTCATAGTGTTTAAAGACCTTCCATGAAGTTTCATAGTCACCTATTAATTTATCATAAATTCATTTACCTTGTATGGTATAAAACACCATCAAAAAACCTATGCTAGCTCGATGTCTATTTGCTCTGTTGTAGGTGCATATTTCCCTATAGAGGGACACCTATAGGTGTCCATGGACTTGAAAATCTATGCATCCACATACTAATAGTGACTCTCATGATAATTTTTCATCATTCCAATAATGGAACCATTATATCCAACATGATAATGTGTTTTTACTCTTGGGGTATCAACTGTCCTCCAAAAATCCAAACCTATAGATATTAGTGTAATGTTTTAGTGATTTTTAAGTCAATTTTAGGACCCCAAATAACCACATTTCATTAATCCTTTTGACTCCATTTTTTGCATGTATCTTATCCATACTAGAGGTTTTAAGGTTCACCTATTTATATTTCTTAAACTCTTTACCACCATGTTGTAATATGTCCACCAAAACCCTTTGGACCTATGTTTTTATATTTTAGGCAAGACTTCCCTAAAGCTACATCCATCATCTTCCAACATGACTTACACACTTTTTGTCCTTTTGACACTTTATATATGTATATTAAGACCAACATATTTTAATCAAATTATTCACCCTAGGATAATTTATTTAGCTCTTACAATTTGAATCAACATTGAATCATCTCTCAAGTTGTGGGGAACTTGTAAGAGAGATGAATCTATAGTTTATAAGGGTGAGCTCCTAGATTCTTATTTGAATTATTATCACCTAATATAATGATTGTTCATGGGAAAGAGTTAGAATATTTGCATAAAATGGAAAACTATACTAAAGAGGTGATCCACCAAGATATATACCACAAAATATCAAACTTATACTAAGCACAAAGCTTTCCAAGACCAATTCTAGGGATTTAAGGATTATAACATAATTGCTTCAATGTGAACGTAGCATACACGGGACAATCAAAAATCTAACTGACCTAGCAGTAGATTTCACACCATATAGATAATTTATTGCTTGAATAAGGGCCCAGTACAACCAACACACTTGACATGACCTATTAAAATTATAACTCTTTCTTAAACATGAAGGATAAATGGAGTAAGGATGATATTATCACTTAGATCCATTATTCATCACTCACACACTTAGACATAATGTTCAAAACATAGAAATAGAATTATATTCAATGTTTGAAGATGAAGTGTGATGTCATTTTAGTAGGATTTTTCCATACCAACTATGATTAGATTTATACAATGCTAAAAGGTTAGAATTTATAGCCATTGTGTGTGTGAGAGAGGAGTTCAAAGAGTTACTTTTACATGTGTCAACTTGAGAAAAGTAATTAAAAATTGCATATGAAAGAGGGATGGGGTGAGCCATGATATTTTAGGAGATACAAGTGTCATCTCTAATAATCCAAGATTTTCAAAGTGGCCTAAAAACTTCTTTCCTTGCATATAAATCATCCCTTCATGATTTGCCTTCCAAAAATACCTTATCATTTTAACTAATAAATTTAGATGATGGGTCTAAGTATTAATGGTTACTAGAAATACCTCACATGCATTGGATTATCCTCTGATCATTCTTATCATTTTGGCCATGTACAATCATCCATGACAATCCTAAAATGAGCTCTTTCCATGCACCTCTAACATTTGTCACCCAAAACATTCCCAAATATAAAATCTTATCCATGAACAAAGAGGGATGGCATGTGTTAAAGGTTTCCATAACATTAGTTTCAAAATATTATCCTTAAAAGGTTTTATAAATTGAGTTTCACTACCTTTTCCTAAGTATTCACTATCTACCTACTAGAATGGTTGAAATGAAAGAGATATAAGATAGTATTATGAGTTTATAAGGATTATAAAATGGAAATTATGACTTATAAAAATTCCTAAACTTTCCTCCAAAAGTTATTTGGTCTCTTGAAAATTTTCCATGCCTAGAAAACACACAAAAATGTCAAAAAGATCCATGTTCTAACCTATTCTATACATGTTTGTAAAAAAAAATTGCATTGGAGGGTTCTTGATAGAGTCCTCTCCATGTTACCAAAGTTTCATTTCATATTCATTCTTCATTTTCCTTCTCTTCCCAATTAGGTCCTTGAGGAGGGTTTACAAGGGTTTTAAGGTAATTTTGGGTCTTAACATTTGTTCATAAGTAAAATACATTGGACCTATAATAAAATTACACTAATTTAATATTTAAGGCCCTATCTAACTTTTATAATCACCTTATGGTCCCATGCAAAGTATCAATGAATTTTTGAGCTTCTCAACTTGGCCACTCGAGCCATTTTCATTCATTTTGTGGGGTCTGAGAGCTTTCAAATCAAAAGATGGCTTATTTTAAATATTTCCTTAAAACAAATGGTTTAATAATTTTTTTAATACCCCATAAACATTCTCCAATCCCTATAATATATCACCAAGATCTTAGAATGAAATTTACCCTTATTTTGAGACAAGGTCTATACCTTGCCAATGAGCCTGCCTGCACCTTTGACCCAAATGATTAATATTTACATTTACCATGAAATTTCATAGATTTTATACATCATTTTCACCCAAATATTAATTATTTTAAACAATATAATTGTTTTCAAGGGTTATAAATTGGAATGACCTTGCATTTGGAGCTAAATTTACATGTTGGTTCACTAGGTCTGCTTGCAGACCTTCTTGTCTAGACTAACTTGTTTTCATTCTAAACTTATAGATTATTTTTTCATGTCCATCCATTTTTTTTACATCTATAAAATCTCTCTTTACTGATAAATTTGACTTCTAGTTCACTATTCATTACTTTTCCCCAAAATTGCTAGTCTTGTACATAGGAAAAGTACCTCACCTCAAAGATAAAATAGAGGCATATTTCCCTATTTGTTTATGAAAAGTGAATATTTTTAAATATATATAAGTTATTAATTACCATATTTACCAAAAAAAATTCTAATTACATACTTAGGGGGTCTAACCATCTCAATCTACTCAAAAAAGGGGTCAAACCCCCTATTTTTTGCATATTTTTCACCAAACCTCCTTATAGATGCTCCTTTCAAACCAATTTCATTCTTATAATTTGTTTTTTAATTATATAAACCATAATTTAATTATTATGTGGCCTTTTTATTCATCAAAAACCTTTCATGTTAGTGAAACTTCTACATTTACCCCTTGAGCCAAGGGTTTCTTAACCTATCGATACAAACTGGGTGCATCTTGCTAAAAGAGAAAGATATTTAGGTGTATTTTTAATGTGTTGGTAATAAAATCACATTAATTTTATTATAATTTTTCATATTAACATTATTTAAACCTTCCTTTTATTTCTAATAATTCAAACTCACATCTTGTTCTTTCCAAACTAGGACCCTACCTAACTATAATAGTAAACAGGGGTGTTGCTTTTGTAGATGTATTTCTTTTTAGGTCCTTAAAAATGTTAATAGTATTCCATATCCTTCTTTAAAATTTTTTCATGGTCAAATAAATTCCATTCCCTTGGTTCTTAAGTCATACTAGCACTTTCAAGGCTTAATACTTCTCACTACCTTCCATAGTCTTTTTGGCTTGGTTGTAGGCCATTTTATAGATTTGATTAGGGAAATAGGGTTATAAATCATTATTTATCACATTTAACCCATATTATATGGTTAAAACCATCATAATATTTTCCCTATCTTTGACTTCCTTATGACCTCTATCTCAGTCTGTACAGGGGTTGTAGGTGCACCTTATGTTATTAGTATGTATTTGAGGGTTGAGTTTCTTGCTCAAGATGCATAAATTTTTCAATAATTTCACTCCATTCATCTTTAAATATAAAATACAATTTCAAATCATGATTTGATGACCAATTCCTAGTAACCCTATTGTAAGTGCCAACTTTGCCCTGTTTATGGATAGGGTATGGGCCTAGAAGGTCATTTTATTCAAATATATCTTATCTTATGAGATTTTCTCAAGAATGTATTTTGAGGAATTTTTAATTGTTTCTCCATCTTTGGAATATTCTAAGATCCTCCATATGGATTTCAAGGTGAACCTTCTTTCAAGATCCTATAGGTATCATTGTCAAGTTTTAGTGGTTTTTTGGACAACTTTGAACCTCCAAAAACCTCTCTCTATTCATCCTTTGCTCCTCAAAATTTGTGCATTCCTTTTCCATACTAGGTAAAATAAGCCTAAACCTTAATAAGGTATCTAAGGCTATTTCATCCATCTTAAATTATGCCTACCAAAAGCAAGGGGTGATTTATTTTGTAGCTTTAGGGCAGACAGTCCTAAAATAGTCCTTATGTTCTTCACATGGTTTGCCATCTAAACTTGCTATCTTGCTACCCTCATATGCATTTAAAAAGCCTTTTTCCATACTAATAGATCTCAAATGTCAATATATTTAATTTATTCATCTAATTTCTTGTAGGTGTCTTGCTCAGCCATCTATAGGTGAGTATTGACATTCTCTCCACAAGTAAGGTATGAATATGACAAGACTATGCCAAAGAAGGACCTTAAAAACCATTCAATATCATAAATCAACCATTTGAAACATGTTATTCATAAAATACACATTATGAACCAAATTAAAAACCAAAACTCCAAAGTAGAAGACACCTTCATGTTTCATTTCAATGTAGAAAACATTCCTTCAAGATGCCTGTAAGTGCTTGAAGCTAACAGTTTGTGAACTAGCCAATCCTGTAAGAGGCTCCCTTTTCATTTTATGATATATATGATATAATGGTGATGTATAATATATTTAAAATTCATTATAATCATGTGAAAACATCAAACCCATCAAAAGCAAACACAAAAATTAGAAAAAGGTTCAATAAGAGACCCCTCATAGTTGCAAATGCATAAAAGGCTCTCTAGATTCTAACTAATTATTCATAAAGGAGTAAAAACTAAATTCAAAGTTATTTTTATGTATTTTAAGTAAATTCAGAGTATTATCCACATGTAAAATCACTCTTTCCAACTCCACTTGTACGACCCATGCCAAGCACTCAAAAATGGCCCCTTTTTGCTTGCCAAGAGAAAATGGAGGAAAAGAAGTTGTAGATAGATTTTTTTACATGATACTTGAAAAAAAATCCTGTAAAAGAGTGTGGGTAAGTGAAGAGGAACTCCACCCACTTTTTTATCTAATGGTTAGATCATCCATTTCATACAAGTGCCTAAAAGGGCATAAAAACAAGGAAAAAATCCCCATCTCTACATATAATTTACTCTTGATGACATATGGATACTCCTAACATGATCCTAACTTTATCCTAACCTCTTCAATGTTTAAACTCACTTTGAAAAAAAATTCATAACTCCACCATACGTACAAGTCATTTAATAGGCTAAAAATGTGGCCAAATGACCCCTTCTGCACATGATAAACTCATGACTTGAAAACACTATAAAACATGTCAAATACCCTATTATGGAATATACAACACAATTTGGCACTTTGAATAAGTTTTAATAGGTTTGACCAAGGTTGACTTTGGTTAACTAGCCTAGTACAAGGAGGATGAGTTCAGACCAAAGCTAGAGGAAGGATAAGTAAGATATGTAGTACAATATGAGACCCCATAAGACATGGAAACCTTCTTTAAAAGTTTAAAATATTATGGGTTGACCCAATTTTACCAAAGGTCAAATTTTTTCAACACAAACCTCATTATAGAAACCAAAATTGGTTCTTATCACATCCCACACTCCGTACAAGTGCATTCATGTCTCTTAAGGTACCATCTCTAGGTGGGGATTAGTATACATAAGTAGTAAGCATGAGATTTTAGGTAGTATGTAATATATCCATGTTTATAAACCTTATATTCTCTCATCAAGCATCCTAATGCACATAATAAAAATCTTGAGAGATTGAGACACATATCAAGCTTCCCACCTCTTAGCATGATGTCTGCAAAAGGCTCATGTAGGTGCATATAGGTTGTATGTAGGCAAGGTGTCTAGAATGGAGCAAAAAATTTGGATGAATGAGTCTCAAGAGAAACCCGAACTCAAATTCAAACCTTCAAATACATTATTTCCACCAAGAACATTTTGATATAGGATCCATAACACTATTCCAATATGAAAAACACTTGCATACAAATGGAATAGAGCAGCCATGTATAACTAGTGACTAGTTGGTGTGGTGAAAAATATTGAAACCAGTCTTACACTTTCTAAAAAAATACAAAATAAATATCCTCAACTCTTAATTACTTGAAAAATCTGATACACCTTCATTAGCAAGCCAAACAAGCTCCATACATGTGACTACAAGTGGGAAGGAGTGAAGAGTTGATAATAGAGAGTGACAAGATGGGAAGTTTCTCCAAAGTATGATGTGGTGAAACCAAACATGGAAGATATGCTAATATGTCCTTGAGACCTATGGAACATAATTTTCCATTGACATGAAACCTCTGTAGAAGACCAACATTCTAGAACAAGGTAGAATTGACTAAAACTTGACAATGGTGACACCTTCCTGTAGCATGAGACAACTTTCCCATAAAAACACCATGAAACATGAAAATAATTACTTATATAATCTTATAAGGTATCCAAAATCCTCTAGAGTTAACATCACCAACTAGTTTGTACAAACTTGACCAAAATGGAGAAAAACCTATAGAGTGCATGAAATAACAAGCATAAAAACATAGTCATCTTGTAAAGGATGGTTATAAAAGAAAATTTGATAAATAATTTCACTCTTTCTATTTAAATTAATATCTCTATGTTCATTATCACCTCCCAATATCATTTTCCCTAAAACTTCTTGAGTTGTCTATACTAAGCACAAACTCGTTGGTCACTTCTATATGTCTAGAAAGGCAAAGAAGGAATAGAATGGTTTTAACTTATAAATGTAAATTTAAAATCATGTAAATAATTGAGATGAATTTTATTAATATTAAAAGACATTCCATCACCTTCTCCCATGTGTCACCTCCCCTCATGGTTTGTATAAGTGCCAAATGCTTCATTTTTTAGTTGCTTTCTTAAGTTTTAGTTTAAAAACCTAAAATATTATGATGAAATTGACATCCATAATAGATAATATGACCTATTTAACATTTTAAAGGAAAAAATGAAACCTAGACACCTTGGTAACCATACCATTTACATTTATGACCCCTAAAAGTCCACTAAATGACCCAAAATGACAAATTAACTAATATGACTAAGACCAAGGCTAATATAGCATTAAATAACATCAAATGAACTATAATACACCCCATGATAAGATATTATACCCCATAAAACATCTAAAATTCAATTTTTTACCTATAGGGGCCCCAATTTGACCTATAGGGTCAAATTTGGTCAACAAATGGGTGACTCATAAGGGTAGTATGCCTACTTTACTAACTAGACTAGTAGCCTTATCAGTCCATTGGGCTTAAGGAGTCATCTAAATTTTGAGAAATAATAATATTATATTGCAAATAATATTTTATCAATATGATACCAATGACTACCTCTACCACACAAAGTAAAAGACACACATAAAGCAAAAGTAAACACACATGTGCTTCATGAGCACTTATGGAACACACACACCAAACTAAACAAACTAACTCAAACACTAACTAACCTAAGATGAAAACTCCATCCTAGATCAAAGGGTAAGTTTGAAAACATTCTTGCTTCATGATGTGAAGGAATGAATGAGACATATAGTCTTTTAATCCTTAACATTGATGCCTCCAATTTTTCCATGATGTTTGCCAACATCATTGGCATGATGTTTAATAAAAACCAGGTATATCCAAACAAGTTGGATATGGAAATAAATTCCTCTTTCATCCAAACAACCTCAACTTCCTCATATGAATCCTTAATTACAACCTCCAATGGTGATTCATAGGGGCATACCTTCTTTCTTTCCATAGTACTCTCAATAGGATTGGGTTTTTTATCAACTATATGTTCTTCTATATCATCAAAGATATTTTTTATAGTCTACCTAATCTCGGCCATTTTCCTCCATGGAAGACTCTTTCCTCACCTTTTCATGTACTTGATCCTCAACTTGGAAAAACTCTTGAAGATGTTGAAAGAACTCCATTTGTAGATACCAATCATCTTTTTCCTCTTCATCATCTAAAACCACTACCTTTTCAATCTTGTCTTCTTGAGGTATGAGGTCATCAAGCTAGTGTTCTTCAAATCCAATGCATCTGAGGATGTTTCAAAATTAGGCTAAGCTATGGGGTCATCTTCAAGAATAATAACTTCCACCTTGGTCTCAAGAGAGTTTTTTAAGACTATCAACTCTTTGGGGATGACTTGGAATTGTTATCCATCCTTAATAACACATTTATATTCATACTTGAGATGATTATCCACATATTTTAGATTAGATTTAGATTCTTCTTCAAGGCCTAGAAGATCCTCCATCTCCTTCTCCTTCATGGTGATGTCAAGACTAGACATCTTGAAATCATGTGACCTAGCCCAATGAGGTTGCCAAGGAGGTAGGCTTTATTCAAGCAAGAGTTATAAGTTTTTTTCAACCAAATAATCCTCTTTGGGTTCCCATACCATAGGTACATTAAGGAAAAGGGTGATGGGGTGAGGACAAGATGAACTAGTTGGTGGAGGTGGCATATAAAACTCAAAATTAGATTGAGAGTGAAGTGTAAGGGATTATTTTGGAAGATCTTGAGGAAGGGGAGGCAGAACTTAGGCTAAAATAACTTGGTTTTCTTCTTTCCATTTGAAAATAACTTCATTTAAATCTGATTTGGCTTGATCATTCTCTTGAGGAATGTTATATGGGGTGTGTTTAGGCATAGGATCTTCTTTTTGGTCTAAACCTTCCATCACACCTTTACTTAGCATTTTCATCCTTGTCTCTAGCTATTATGTTTTCTTTCCTAGGTTCTCTTGAAAAAAAAATTCTTGAATTTCATAGGTATCTTCATGAGGATGAGGATTACAAGATTTCTAACATGTAACACTATAAGCTTCCTGAGGAAGAGTGGGGGGTACTTTCATGGGATCAAGTTCTTTCACAACTTCACACTCTTTATCAAGGCCTTTATTCTCTCTCTTTCCCCATGACTCCACTATATTATTTTAGCTTAGGATGCAAGGATTAGGATTATCCTTCTTAGGTAGTGATTCACTTTTAGGAGTGGATGAAGTATTCAAAAAACTTGGAATCTCCTTGGGCTTGGATTCTCCACCTTGTCTCTAATTTGGAATCTCATATCTAGAAGTCACTTCTTGAGGTGGGGATGTAATTGGAGAGGGAAATTAGATCTTATATTCCCTTTATTTTGATGATGACATGTATTTTTTCATATAAATATTAGACAACTAAATCTACTTATCAAGATTAACTTCAAAAATAAGATTTATCTTTTTAAATCTCCCCAATTGATTGGGAAAAGGATGACTTTGATAAGATTAATTGGATTCATGAATAGGAACCATGTATGATAGATATAAATCTTGTTTAAGTGAAAATTAAGGTTGATAGGTTTGGTGAGGCTACCTTTCATGAATTCTTATCTTATCCTCTAAGGAAGAAATGAGGCCACTCACATCTAGCATCTCACTTGTGAGCCTTTGCCAATTGGCTCTCTTAATAGATGTCCACTCTCTTTTGACCAGATCTAATGCATATCTTACCTAATGAATGAAATTAATCATAACATGTTGACCATGTCACCTTACTATACAAATCTCTAACATATACTTCTCATACCCCAAAAGAGTTTTCTTGAAGGTGGAAATGGATTGAGTTGAGAAGTGGCTAGGTTGACTAGAAGTAAGATATTAAGGAGGCTAGCTATATGACTGATGTAACTCATGACAAGGCTATCCATAGTGCTAATAAAGATAATTATGGGGTTGAAAATGGTCATTAAAATATGGTAATAATCACACCAAGGATAATAGGAATCATACAAAGGTTGATTACGAATGCCATAAGCTGAAAACACCTCACCAACTTGTGTAAAACAAAACTCAACACCAAAATTAGCCATGAAACCTCATTGAGAGAAAGAACATAAAGGAAAATGTTACCAAAAATATTCAAAGGATAACCTAAGTTGTTTGACCAACTGATATAACTTTCAAGTTTCCATTGATGCTTAGACAGATGCCTCCAAAGGTTGATTGTTGAAAGATAACACCAAAAATATTTCAACCTCAGACCAAGAGTCCCATCAGGGATGACAAAAACTATTTTCACTTATATTTTCACCCTTTGATGATATGTCTCAGCTCTCCTCATCCAATTATTATAATTGAAACACCTATAGGCTTGTGGGTAGCCTAAGGATGAGGTGAATCTCTAGATAGGGTTATCTCCCTTGATGTACCACTTTGGATCACTACTACACCTAAATTTTTTTTGGGGGGAATGGAAAGAGAAAATTGAAATTAAACTATCCTAAGGGAGGTGATACACCAAATTTATTAATTACTTCCAACCAGTTACATTTACACATGAGAATAAGGGACAAATTGAACATAGAGTTCTCCAATCTACATATTCTCATATCAATGTTACATTATGAGATTATTGGTGAATGTTTAGGCTAGGAGGACTAGAAAAGAGGCCTTGAATAGAACTAGTGAATATAATAACTCACTCAACCTTGACACTTCCTAGAACACTTCACATGCCCTACAAGAAGAAGATTTCTAATTGCAAATAGAATGAAAGGATGAAACAACTATGCTAAGGAAACAAAAGTCACCATTTATGCAAGATCAAAAATTCAATTCAAACATACTAATAATAATCATGAAATAAGTAAAAATTAGTAGTCTTATTGATCAAATTGTGAGAAGATGAGTAGGGCTTCACCATACTTAGGTAGTCCATAAGTTACAATGGCCAAAATCGCTAGTTCTTATAAAACTTGAGAGAGAGAGAGGAGAAGTCCAAGGGTCACAAGGACACTTATAAATATAATAAAATTATTTAATTATGCATGATAAGAGGATGTGGGGAAAACCATGTAAGGTCAAGAAGCACAAGTGTCTATCCAAGCCATAAAACTCATGAAAAGTGGCATGAAACTCCTCATTTTGGCTCACAAAAACTACATGATTAACCCTATTTGAACATCCCAATATTGATTAAGGATAGGTATTATGATCATAATGAAGGTTAAGGGTTGTATTCATGCCTCTCCATGCATTAATTTTATTCTTGGTCATCTAAAATCATCTGAGAATAAGCCATCATCATTTGTAGTCTAAAAAAGTCTTCCTTCATGCACCCTGCACACTTGACCTCAAAAAAGGCATCTATCTTCCATTAAAATCCATGGGATGGAGTGTATGACACTTTTTTAGACCCTAAATATCCTTATAATCATAAAGGACACCTTAAAATCACTTCCACTTTCAGTTTTCATACTTCTCACCCTCACATTCACTATGTCAATTTTGACTAGTTGAGATGAATCTATTTGTTTGAATACTTAAGAATATTTTAAAATCATGAAATTTCAATAAGGAGTTATAAAAATTCTATATATTCCTCAAAAAATTTATTGCATCCTTAGACTCCTTATAGAACCTACAAAACACATAAAATAGTCACAAGTACACTATTTTGTACCTTGTTCATGCAAATATATATAGCTCAAAAGTGTGGGGAGGAGCCTAAGAGAGTATTATACAAGTTTCAATCCTTTTCCTAGTAAAAATGGTCCATTATATTAGCTTTTTAGCTTCATTTCTCTAATTGGGTCTTGACTAAGGGTTTTCAAGGATTTTAGTCATATTTTCACTCTTAAACATTTTTAATAAAAACTTGATGTTGTAATATCAAACTAATTCCACAAAATAAAATTTCAATACCTTCATCAACATATTTTAACTCCTTATATTCCCATGCACAACCTCAATGGATATGTGAGCATCCAAAACTATCTTGTCAAGTTTGATTCCTCATTTCAATAGGCCTAATGTTTTATTTGAGCCCAAAAATGGATTATTGATGCTTTATATATAATTTATAATATTAAAAATATATTTAATAACCTTATGAACATGTTATAATCGGTTATAACTCATATCTAATTCTAGAAGTGTGACTGACTCTTCATTTGGACACTAGGCCTAGCCATACCTAGTATGTTTGTCTACAAGTTTAATCCCAAAATGACCTTTTTGATGTATTCCCTAAATTATAATATATCCTAAAAATATATTATTCCTCCATAAACATGATTCAACAATGTATAAATCATTCCTAGGGCTAGAAGTGAAATTTGTCTCCCATTTAGTCTTTAGGCCAAAATCCTATCTTTAGGCCTACTTTACAAACCTGATGGTCTAGGACACCCTATTAACATTCACCCATTATTGATTTGTTTTTTATGTTTAAATATGTGTTATATATCTTATAAATATTTTCTAAAATGTCCAACCATCTCTTTATCCATCAATTTATCATCCTTCTTCAAAATTACCAGGGTTTATGCATGAGGGAGTGCACCCTATCTGAGACAAAATAGAGGGCACTCCCATACCTCCTCAGACAATGGTGGATATTTTATGAGATTATAAAAGTCTTATATATTCCTTATTAAAATTTATATCCCTTTATTTTATGTCTATACCCTCTAAAGGTATTGAAAACCAAAGTAGAGTGTGAGGAAAGATATTGTGTACAAGGTTTAAGAAATAGGCTATGTGGGATTATCTTGAGCTCTTTTCTTTTATTGTGTCCATTGGTGTTCCATAAATAAACAATTATAATATATTGAGTACCTATAATTATTTTTAACCCTTGATAACATTCTTCAAGTCATACCCTTGAGTTGAATGCTTAAGGAGTTGACTATATTTTCTACATCTCCTCCTCAACAGTGAATTCTATAGGTCATTATGCATGTTTGGACACTAGGTGTAATATTTGAATACATTATCAAGGTAGTTATGAACACAAAAATTCATATTAATACCTATATAATCATGTCCATACTTATACCTTCCAACCTTTGGTTCAGGCTTATTGAATGACACAGTCAAACACAGTTGGTTATAGGTGAAAATTGGCTTGGAAAGTTTTGTGTAGGCCTATTTCACACATCCAAAAGCTTAATTAGGTCATCTTTTATCTAATGAATGTGTTAAAATTTTATTTAAAAATCCTCTTAACCTCCTTACAAGTGCATTCATGTCTCTTGAGGTACCGCCTGTAGGTGGGTATTAGTATATATAGGCAGTAAGCATGAGATTTTGGGTAGTATGTAAGATATCCATGTTTATGAACATTCTATGCTCTCATAAAGCATCCCAACGAACCTTTTAACAATATTTAGAGATTAAGACACATATTAAGATTCCCATCTCTTAGCATGATGTTAGAAAAAGGCTCTTGTAGGTGCATATGGGTTATATGCATGTAGGGTATCTAAAATGGAGTAAAAAATGTGGATGAATGAGTCTAAAGAGAAACCCAAAATCAAATTCAAACCTTAAAATATATTCTTTCCACTAAGGAAATTTTGAGATAGGATCTATAACACTATGCCAACATGAAAAATACTTGCAAACATATGGAACATAGTAGGTAGGTATAACTAGTGACTGGTTGGTGTGGTGAAAGAGCTTACATCCAATCTTACATTTTTTTAAATGTCCAAAAGAAAGATCCTTAGATATTAGTGACTTAAAAATATAATACACCTTCATTACCACTTCATTAATAGGCCAAACAAGCTCCATACATGTAACTATAAGTGGCAAGGAGTGAAGATTTGACAATGGATAATGATAAGATGAGAAGTTACTCTAAAGTATGATGTGGTGAAACCAAACATGGAATATATGGTTATATGTCCTTGATATTTGTGTAACATCATTTTCCATTGACATGAAAACTTTGTTGTTAGGGTGTGGAGCTAAAAACTTCACCAAGGAGCATTCATTATCAGGTTCGGGTCTACACAGACACCAGCGTCGGTCAGGAGTGACCGACGTCGGTCACAAGCAGTTGCAGAGACGCCGACGTCAGTAGAAGGTCGGCCGACGGCGGTCACAAACAAGCAGAAGGAACCGATGTCGGTTACCTGCATGTCCAGAAAGCTATTTCCATGGACAAAAGCGAGTGTTTGCATGATAAGTTTGAGTTGTGGACTCAAGCTCACGTCTCTATTATTAGCATTACTATTTTTAGAGCCCTTGTTTAAGTGGTTTAACTGTTTGTTAGAAGTACATGCTCAAGTCTCCTAATTCTATATGAAGAATTAGATCTTCCTAGCTTATTGTATTGTAGAAGAATTGGTGTGTGAAGAACAGTACAGAATTGAATCAATCTAGGCTTGTTGGAGTTGATTGTTCTTGAGAGAGATAGCTCTTGAGGAATAGAGATCTATTGAGAGATCTATACATCTAGGAGAGGTGTGGAAGAAAGAAGCTTTCTTCAATTGTATTCCTTTTGTAAAGAGTTTGTTAATACAAGTTTTCAGGGTGTTTTCTTGTATCTCTTATTCTTGCTATTATCATTCTAATTACTTGTCAATCTGGTTTAATTCCATGTTTATTACTGTCATAGTTGTAATCTATTATTGGTTTGATCCCCCAACAAGTGGTATCAGAGCCTTGGTTACAGGTTCAGAGCTTGATAATTGGTATCAAAGTTCAGGTTCACTAACAGGTGGTTCAGATTTGTGTAGTGTGTATTGATTACAGGTTCTCACAGGAGTTTCTGCAGGGATTTCTATTTGAGTGGGAGAAGCAATGGCAGATGAAAGTAAATTGAGAATGGAAAAGTTCAATGGCAAAAATTACCAACACTTGAGAATGCAGATAGAGGACTATCTGTATCAGAAAGATCTCTACTTACCGTTAGGAGGTATTGCAAAGAAGCCCAAAGACATGGAGGATGAAGAATGGGAAGTTCTTGACAGAAAGGCTCTGGGTTCTATAAGACTGAGTCTAGCATCCACTGTGATATCCAATTTATCACAGGCAAAGTCTATGGTAGAGTTGATGACTACGTTAGCAAATTTGTATGAAAAACCATCAGCTTCCAATAAGGTATATCTTATGAAGCAGTTATTTAATTTGCATATGAATGAAGGTGGATCTATTTCTACTCATCTGAATGATTTCAATGGTATTGTGAATCAATTAAGTTCAGTGAATATAGTGTTTGATGATGAGATAAAAGCTCTTTTGATATTATGTTCTTTGCCTGAAAGTTGGCATGGCTTAGTAATGGCAGTAAGTAATACTACATCTGCATCAAATATTTTGAAAGTAGAGGATGTTGTTAGTGTTATCTTGAATGAGGAAATACGCAGGAAAAGCACAGAAGAGGCATCTGAGAATGCTTTAAGTTTTGAGAGCAGGGGAAGGTAGAAAGAGAAGAGCAAGAAAGGCAGAGCAAGATCCAAATCAAAGGGGAAAGGCAGATCTAAATCCAAAAATGGCAGAAGGCCACAATGCTGGAATTGTGGAAAGATGGGGCACATAAGTAGAGATTGTTGGTCAAAGCCTAAGGAGGACAACTAGCACGAAGGAAAGGAAGAAGCCAAGAGTGCAGGTATTGCACAGGATGCTTTAATTTTCTCTCTGCATAATAATATAGAATATTGGGTATTAGATTCTAGTGCATCTTTTCATGCTACTCCTAATAGGGAATATTTCAGTGACTATATCCATGGAGATTTTGGAATAGTGTATCTAGGGGATGATGAGCCCTGTAAAATAATTGGCAAAGGTAAAGTGCAGCTGAAGATGCAGAATAGCAACACATGGGTGTTGAGAGATGTGATGCATGTACCTAGCTTGAAGAGAAATTTTATCTCTGCAGGAAAGTTAGGGGATGAGGGTTGTACAGTAACTCTCATAGTAGAATCTTGGAAGGTGACCAAGGGTGCACTTGTTATGGCCAGAGGTAAGAGAGAAGGTACTCTCTATTTGTGTAATTGTGTTATTAACAAATCTCCTTCTGTATTATCTACTTCAGATGTGGATGCTAAATTGTGGCACTCAAGGCTTGGCCACATGAGTGAGAAGGGGATGTCAATTCTTAAGTCTAAAGGTATGCTTTCAGATTTAAAAGGCATAGATCTAGAGTTTTGTGAGCACTGTGTATTTGAAAAATAGAAAAGGGTTAGTTTTATCAAAACTGGGTCTACTAAGAAGAGGCACAAGTTGGAGCTTGTTCACACAGACATGTGGGGACTAGCTCAGGTTGCTTCCATTGGAGGATCATAGTACTTTGTATCTTTCATAGATGATGCCACAAGGAAGGTATGGATCTATTGTATTAGAAAGAAATCTGATGTATTTGATACTTTTAAAGTTTGGAAAGCTATGGTTGAGAATGAAACAGGTAAAAGATTAAAGTGCTTGAGATCAGACAATGGTGGTGAGTTCTGCAGTCATAAGTTCAGAGATTATTGTTACATGCATGGAATCCGTAGGCAAAGGATGGTTCCAAGGACACCTCAATAGAATGGTATTGCTGAAAGGATGAACAGGACAATAATGGAGCATGCAAGATGTATGAGATTGCATGCCAGTTTGCCCTTACAGTTTTGGGCACAAGCTATTGACACTGTAGTATACCTGATTAACAGAGGACCCTCTACAGCTCTGGATGGTGGTATTCCAGAAGAGGCATGGACAAGTAAAAAGGTTGATCTCTCATATCTCAAAGTTTTTGGTTGTGAAGCCTTTGTGCATATAGATAAGGAAAATAGAAAGAAGCTTAATGCTAAGTCTATGAGATGCACGTTTATTGGCTATGGCTCAGATGATTTTGGTTACAAATTGTGGAATCTAGAAACTAACAAGGTAATCAAGAGCCGTGATGTTGTTTTCAATGAAAGAGTGATGTATTGTGATCAGCTAAGGAAGTTGAATCAATCTGAGCAGAGCAATGGTGAATTGGATGAGGTGAAAGTCCAAGATGAGCTCGCGGGAAAAAGAAATAATCACTTACAGGAAAACACAGAGATCGACATCGGCAGGTTAGGAACCGGCGTTGGTAGGATAGAAACTGACATCGGCCATATAGAGACCGACGTCGGCCGTACAGGTATCGAGGTTGGTCAGGCAGAACTGATGTCAGCCAGTAAAAGGTTTGCAGGTGACCGAGGTCGGTCACTGTCAGAGAATTTGGGTGGACAGCGTGTTGTGGACAAGTCTCAGACACCCATCAGGAGGTCAGAAAGGGTGAGTAAGCCTCCAATTAGATATTCTCCTTCTTTATTTTATTTATTTCTAATTGATGGTGGAGAACCAGAGAGTTTTGAAGAAGAAATATAGGTGGAGTCCAAGAGTGAGTGGGAGCATGGCATGGTTGAGGAGTTGGAGTCCTTAAGAGAAAACCAAACATGGGATTTGGTTGAATTGCCAGCTGGTAAGAGAACACTTAAGAACAGATGGACCTACAGGTTTAAGGAAGGTGAGAATGGACAGATGAGATACAAGGCCAGATTAGTGGTAAAAGGATTTGCACAAAAGCCAGGTATTGACTTTGGTGAGATTTTTTCTCCTGTTGTTAAAATGACTTCAATAAGGGTTGTATTGTCTTTGGTTGCTTTTGAGGATTTGCATCTTGAGTAGCTAGATGTCAAGACAGCGTTTCTTCATGGAGATTTGGATGAAGAAATATATATGGAACAGCTAGAAGGATTCGAGGTCAAGGGTAAGGAGAATTTTGTGTGCAGGTTGAAGAAAAGCTTGTATGGCCTCAAGCAAGCTCCGAGGCAATGGTACTTAAAATTTGACAGGTTTATGACTGAGCATGGCTACAGTAGGTGTCAATCAGACCATTGTGTGTATTTCAAGAGATTTGATAATGGTAGATATATTATTCTATTATTGTATGTAGATGACATGCTGGTTGCAGGGTCTCACATGCAGGATATCTCAGAGCTTAAGGTAAAATTAGCTCAAACGTTTACTATGAAGGATTTGAGAGCAGCAAAGAAAATCCTTGGCATGAACATTAAGAGAGACAGGAAAAATCACAGGTTGATATTGTCTCAAGAAGATTATGTGGACAAGGTGTTGAAATGGTTCAATATGCAGGATGCTAAACCGGTAAGCACACCTTTGGCTGGACATTTTAAGTTGAGTAAAGAATAATGTCCTAATTCATATGAAGAGGTAGAGTACATGAGTAAGGTTCCATATTCTTCCGTAGTAGGGAGTTTGATGTATGTAATGGTGTGTACTAGACCGGATATTGCCCAAGTAGTGGGCATGGTAAGTAAGTATATGGCCAATCCAGGTAAGGAATATTGGAAAGCAGTTCAGTGGATCCTTAGATATCTGAGAGGAACCAGCAGTAAGCACTTGTGCTATGGAGGTTCAGATACTTCTCTACATGGCTATGTAGATTCAGATATGGCAGGTGATTTGGATGGTAGGAGGAGCACTACAGGTTATGTTTTCACTGTAGGTGGAAGGGCGATTAGCTGGATATCTAAGTTGCAGAAGGTTGTTGCCTTGTCAACTACAGAAGTAGAGTATATTGCAGCCACAGAAGCTAGCAAGGAAATGATATGGATGACACGGTTCATGGATGAGCTTGGTAGGGAGCATGAGAGTTGCAGATTGTATAGTGACAGTCAGAGTGCAATCCATTTGGCTAAGAATTCACCCTTTCATTCAAGAACAAAGCACATATAGCTAAGGTATCACTTCATACGACAGGTATTGGAAGATGGTGAGTTGAAGCTGGAGAAGATCCATATAGATAGGAATCCTGTTGATATGTTAACCAAGCCAGTTACAAAGGAGAAGTTGAATCTTCATGCAACTTCTGTTGGTCTTCATGATTGAGTTGAAGATGGAGGAGCTAGAAGATGTTGATGTACAGGTACTGGTGCAGCTATTTATCTCCAAGTGGGAGATTGTTAGGGTGTGGAGCTAAAAACTTCACCAAGGAGCATTCATTATCAGGTTCAGGTCTACACAGACACTGGCATCAGTCAGGAGCTACCGACGTTGGTCACAGGCAGTTGCAGAGATGCCAACGTCGATAGAAGGTCAGCCGACGGCGGTCATAGACAAGCAGCAGGAACCGACGTCGGTTACCTGCGTGTCCAGAAAGCTATTTCTATGGACAGAAGCGAGTGTTCACATGATAAGTTTGAGTTGTGGACTCAAGCTCGCATCTCTATTATTAGCATTACTATTTTTAGAGCCCTTGTTTAAGTGGTTTAACTGTTTGTTGGAATTACATGCTCAAGTCTCCTAATTCTATATGAAGAATTAGATCTTCCTAGCTTATTGTATTGTAGAAGAATTGGTGTGTGAAGAACAGTACAGAATTGAATCAATCCAGGCTTGTTGGAGTTGATTGTTCTTGAGAGAGATAGCTCTTGAGGAATAGAGATCTATTGAGAGATCTATACATCTAGGAGAGGTGTGGAAGAAAGAAGCTTTCTTCAATTGTATTCCTTTTGTAAAGAGTTTGTTAATACAAGTTTTCAGGGTGTTTTCTTGTATCTCTTGTTCTTGCTATTATCATTCTAATTACTTGTCAATCTGGTTTAATTCCACATTTATTGCTGTCATAGTTGTAATCTATTGTTGGTTTGATCCCCCAACATTTGTAGAATACCAACATTTTGGAACAAGGCAAAATTGATTAAAACTTCACAATGGTGACACCTTCCTATAACATAAGATAACATGCCCATAAAAACACCATGAAACATGAAAATAAGTATGTATATAATTTTATAAGGTATCCAACATCCTTTGGAGTCAACATCACCAACTTTTTTGTATGGATTTGACCAAAATGGAGAAAAACCTAGAGGGTGCAAGAAATAACAAGTAGAAAAGCATAATCATCTTGTAAAGGGTGGTTCATAAAGAATAATTGATCAATACTTTAATATTGATATGGAAATGAAGGTATAATAGTTTACTATCACCTACCAAAATAATTTTCCCTAAAACCTCCTGAGCTATTTGTACTAAGTACAAACCTACTTGTCACTTTTATATGTCTAGAAAGGCAAAGAAGGAGTAGAATAGTTTTGACTTAAAAATGGCACTTTTAGAGCATGTAAATCATTGAGATGAATTTTAAAAATATTAATATATGTTCCATCACCTTCTCCCATGTGTCACCACCTCCCCCCATGGATTGTACAAGTGCCAAATGCTCCCTTTTTTAGTTGGTTTTTTGAGTTGTGGTTAAACAACCTACAATATTCTAATGTAACTGACATCCTTGAAAAATAATATAAACTCTTTAATTTTTCAAAGAACAAAAGGACACTTAAACACCTTGGGAACCATGACACTTGCATTTATGACCCCTAAAAGCCTACTAAATGACCCAAAATGATAAATTAAATAATATGACTAAGACCAAGGTTAATATAGCATTAAATAACATCAAATGAGCTATAATACACCCCATGACAAGATATTAGGCCCCCTAAAACATATAAAATACAATTTTTTACCTATAAGGGCCATAATTTAACCTACAAGGTCAAATTTGGTTAACAAAAATAATTTTCCCAAAGGTGGTTATAATCAGTAACATAGGCATATGCCTTATTAGGGCTAATGAATCAAAATAATAATTTGCTCATAGGAGGTTACAATCATTAAGATGACCTGGATTGAATAATGATGTTTGGTTATGCCCCAAAATGGCATATTGGTAAGCATAACTTAAGGATATAATTTTTTATACATATTAAAGATGAGTAGGCACAAATGTACATGTGATGTCTAATGATTGAATAAGACATAATAACCAGGCACATGAAGTTGCACAAAGTGATGAAAGAGATGAATAGAAGAATAAGAATTGATCAATATGAATGATTTAGTTATATCTACCAATATAAAGATGCTCATTCATATTATCTATTGACACTTAGATTTTAACCCTTGAGGAGATGCCTAGATATCCTCATCCAAGTGGCAAAATGGAGACATCTCTCTTGATATGGGTAACAATTTTGTTGAGATGAATCTCTAGTAGGGCTAGTTCGCTTGATGCATTCTTTGAAGAACTATCCAACCTATCAACTTGTGTATGAAAACCAAAAGGTGATACACTAATATTTAATGTCCTCTTATTTGACTAAGAAATGCTACATAAAGACCAACAAAGTTTCTATCATACAAGGCTCACAACTTCACATGCATTGCCACATAAATGTTTCATATGCAATATTCAAGAAGGTATTTGACAATTAGGAGATAAATGGATGATTCCATGATGAAATAAAATCATAAATACTCTTAAGACACCTATACACTTATAAAATAATACTAATAAAGACCTACAATAACACTTTTTTGTATACTTGGTAGACAATCAATGATAATATGCTAGAAAAGAAGATCTTTCACTAGATAAGACCAAAAAGACATGAATAAATACTCAATAATATATCATGTGAGTGGAAAAATAGCTTATCTTATTTATTCAAGATTCCTTAAAGTATAAATTTGGCTAGATTTTCCCCAATAACCAATGGAGGCTACTAAAAGGAGCCAAAAGAATGCATATTTATAGCCTTTTGAGAGAGAGACAAAGGAAGGAAGTTCAAAATTCACTTGGACATTTGTCAACTTGAGAAAATAAGTTAAAAATTCATGGAGAAAATATGTGAGGTGAGCCATGTAGTGTTAGGAGGTCCGAATTTCCAAATAAATCATGAGAATTGTGCAAAGTGGCACAAAACCTTCAATCTAGGCATAGAAAACTACCTTCATAATTTGCATCTATTTGAACATACACATACTAAGGAAAATTATAGTGATTGGGATGAGAGAGAAGGCCTTCAGGCATACAATTCCATGCATTGGTTTTGATCTTACTCATTTGGAAACTCCTAAAAAATAGGAATCACTGCTCATAGTCTTAAAACTCCCTATTTTACATCACCCCCTACACTTGGGATTGGAAATTCTTTAGTTTCCCATTAAAATACATGGTATATGGTGAATGACACCTGAAAAACTTATCCATGGCCTCAAATCTCTTAATTTCACCTTAAAATGACATTCAATTGACGTTTTCATACTTTTCACCCTTGTGTGCATCATGTTAGTATATAATGGCTAAAATTAGAGATTTATTTTGGACAATTAAAAACTTTTTCATAGGAATAAATGACCATAGGTACTTATAATATTTCCTTATCTTCCCATCAAAGTTTATTTCACCTTTTGAAACATCATACACCCTGTAAAGCACAAAAAATGGGGAAGAAAACCCTATTTTTCATATTGTTCCTAAAATTAAATACATATCATTCACATTTGTGAGAGAAATATAGATTCATCTATAGTTAATAGTAGGTTTCACGGCACTTCCATTGCATCTAGATGCTCCAATTACAAGCTTTCTCTAGTCGGGTCCTTATGAGGGTTTATAAGGGTTTTAGAGAGGTTTTTAGTCTTAACTTTCATTCATAAAGCTAGAAAATTGTAAATAATTTATAATTACACTTATTTCTTCCTATTTACCCTCTAAATCATCCCCAAATAACTCATCCTACCATTCAAAGGATTATGAGAGATATGAGCATCTCAAGTTAGCTATTTGGGTCCTTCCTGAATGTTTTATGAGGTATGAGCACCTTTACACCAAGAGAATGGCCTTTTCATGGTTTTATTTTAAAACTAAAGTTATATAAACCTATTTATATATCTTATATATGTGTTTCAAACCATTATAAATATCATCCTTTGTTCAAATTACAAATGGTCCACCATTTCTCTAGGCTTAAGGCTTGTTTCCACCATTCTACCTGTAACCAAATTCTCAAAATGAACCTTTGATGTTTTTTCATAAATATATATAGTTTTAATATTTCATTTCCATCCTTATGAACATCATTCAAGTCATTATAAATCTTTTCAAATGATAAAACTAGAAATGACCCCCTATTTGGAGCTAGGTTTGTATGTTTTCTCACTAGGTCTACCTGCAGACCTCCTTGCCTAGACCATATTGTTTGTCATAAGACCTTATAAAAAGGTTACTTATGTTTAATTGTGTGTTTTATATCTCTCCAAATATTCATTTAGGATTTCCTTAAATTTTGGTGCATGATTCATCTTTATTTCCAAAACCTGTAGGCTTTCTTGCCTAGACCAAGTGACCTACCTCTGAGATAAAATAGAGGCATACTACCCTAATATTTATTTAAAATTTATAATATATAAAGTTTAATAAGGTCCTAATTAGGTTACTTACTAAAGGGAAAGGTCAAAGTCCCTGATTTAGGTACCTAACTAACATAATCTTCTCAAAAAAGGGGCTAAAACCCCTATTTTCTTGCATGTTTGCCCAAACCTCCTTATAGATGATCCTTCCAAAATAATTTAATGCTCCTAATATGTTTATAAATTTTCTCCACATTAATTTAATTCTCATTTATCCATATAATCCATCAAAAACCTTTATCCTTAGTGAACTCCTCATGTTTACCCCTTAAACAAAGGGTTTCCTAACTTGTCTATACGGATTGAGCTCATTTTGCCAAGGTAGAGAGGTGTTTGGGAATATTTAGGGTGTCCTAGACATTATTTTAAATTCATTATATCATATTTAATCATATTAAAATTCTTGGAACCTTCATTTCCTCCATAGGCAGTCTACATCTCATCTTGTTCCCTTAAAGTTAAAACCCTACCTTGACTGCAACAGTGGACTATGTTGCTTTTCCCATAGGTGTCTCATTTAAAATCTTATTAAGATATTATATACCTTCTATATTATCCTTTAATTTCTTCTCATTATTAATTTGATCCCATTCTCTTGATTCTTGAGTAATACTAGCACCTTTAAAGCTTCAACTTGCTCACTGCCTTCTATAGTCTCCTTGACTTGGATATAGGTCACTCATAGGTTTGATCAAGGTAATATAGTGGATAAAACCCTATTAAGTTCCTCTTTAAAGGTCCCAACATAATTTACTAACTTTTAATCCATCTTATATGGATAAAACCATCATAGTCAATGCTCAGTCCTTGACTCCACTTGTTTGACCTCTGTCTCAGTCTATACAGAGGTTGTAGGTGCATTTGGGGTCCTTGATACTTATTTGTGGGTTAGGTTTATTTCTTAAGGTTCATGTATTTTTAAAAATTTCACTCTCATTTACATTTAAGTCTAAAATTTAATGTCAAAACATCAGTTATTGACCACTGCCTGATAACCCTTTTGTAAGTGTAGATTTTGCTCTATGTACGGATAGGGTGTCCTAAGAGATCATTACATCAGAGTATAACTTATCCCATGACATGTTAGCTCAGAATTAACCTTTTAACCATTTTTTATTTTTCCACCTTGATTGCATAGTCTAAGACTCTCAATTATGAAGTGCAAGGTCACTTTCCTTCAATATCCTATTGATTTCACTGTCAAGCTCAATGATTTTTTGGACAACTTTGAACCTCTAGAGGACCTACCTCCATTTATCCTTTGCTCTTAAAAACTTGTGAATTTCTTTTATGTAATAGGTAAAATAAGCCTAAACCTTAAAATGTCATTAAAATCTCCTTCATCCATATCATATGATGCTTATGAAAATAACAGGTTCTCTATTCAGTACTTTTAGGGTAGACAATCCTAAACATAGTCTTCACTTTCTCTACATGGTTTGAAACCTTACCTTGTCCTCTTTATACCCTAATATAAATTTTCAAAAACCTATTTTCATACCAATATATACCAAAATGTCAAGTTACCTCATTTCTCTATATAGGTTCATGTAGGTATCCTGCTCAGCCACCTATAGGTGTGTATTGACATGCTCTATATAGGCAAGATATGGAGTTGACAAGACTATGTCAAAGAAGATCCTTAAAAACATTCAAGAGCATTGATCAACATTTAATACATGTTTTCCATCAAAACACACTTGTAACTAGCTTCAACACAAAAGCTTTTAATGCAGAAGACACTTGCATGTGTGTGTGTGTGTGTGTGTGTGTGTGTGTGTGTGTGTGTGTGTGTGTGTGTGTGTGTGTGTGTGTGTGTGTGTGTGTGTGTGTGTGTGTGTGTGTGTGTGTGTGTGTGTGTGTGTGTGTGTGTGTGACTGTCAAGGGCTAACAGTGAGGAGAAACACAAATTTTTAGGTGTTGTTTTGACATGTTAAAGGTTCAAAACTTGCTCCATTATCTCTAAATTCATCTTTATGGGTTCAAAAATCTAAAATAACCTTCATGTTTTCATTCCAATGTTGAAAACACTCCTTTAAGATACTTGTAGGTGCATAAGGAGCTGTAGTTTATAAACCAACCAAGCCTAAATTAGGCTCTTTTGAAATTTGATGATATTTATGATATAATGGTGATGGATAATCTATATAAAGGTCATTATAAACATTTGAAAAAATAAAACCCATCAAATCCATATACAAGTATCAGAAACTAGCTCAAAAGGAAACCCCTCACAGTTGTAAATGCATAAAAAATCAGCCTAGAGTTTAAGTGATTTTTCATAAAGGAGGAGGCACAAAAATTAAACTTATTTCTATGGATTTTAAGTACACTCAAATACCTTTTATCCCCTAGAATCACTCTTCCAAACTCCATTTGTATGGCCCATACAAGTGTTTGAAGCTAGCCCTTTTTTACTTGTAAAGACAAGAAGGAAGGAAAATAAGCAAGAATTGAAATTTTTTATGCATTCTCTATAAACCAAATGTGGAAATGACTGTTGGGAGGTGAAGAGGCACATAACTAACATTTTCACCTAAAATTGAGATCATCCATTCAATACAAGGACCCAAATGGCCCTAAAAATAAGGGGAAACTACCTTTCTCTAAACATAACTAATTTTTGGACTATCATATGACTATTTCTAACATTTTCTAACCTCTCCAAATTGAATCATAGCATGATGACAAGTTTACCCCCTCATCCCATCCATACAAGTCCTTTATTTTGCTAAAAAGGTGGCCCTAAAGGCATATTTGACATATGAAACATGGCAAGGATAAATAAATGACTTAGAGACATCTCAAAACATATCCAAAACCATATTAGGACTTATCCAACACAATTTAGATCTTTGACTAGATTTGACCCTATTTGACTAGGGTTGACCTTCATTGACTTGACTAGTACAAGAGGGCTAAACTTAGACCAAGGCTACACTAAGGATAAGTAAAACATTTAAACCAATATGAGATCCCTATAAGACATTAATAAACTATTAAAAAGTTTAGAAATGTAGGGGTTGACTCAAATTTAACCAAAGGTCAACTTTGGTCAACACTTTTGGCAAATCTTAGGGGTAACATGCTTGCCTATGTTAGGGACTAGTAGCCTTATCCAACCAATGTCCAATAGAGTCAAATGATTGATGAAGATGACTAACAAGGACATGCCAAAGAAAAGCATAAGAAAACACACCACACCACCAACAACAACAACAAGACCAAGCAAAGATAACACAAAATAAGACATAAGATAAACTCACACTTATGCATAAGCACTTATGAAACACAAGGGATATAATAAACTATGTACAAAGGAAGAGGATAACCTTAGTAGTAATGTTTGGGATATGAAGCTCCTCTCCATCCAACCTTGAGAGTTAGAAAGCATTGTGTGATCACATATGGGCCACTCCACAAAGCATCAAAATTTGTTTGTTTTCTAGGTTTGGCCCTATCTTCATCCCATTTTAGGATAATATATTCTTCCTTAAAGCTCCTAGGCATGGATTTCTTGTCAAATTATCTCATTTTTTTCTCTTGGTGAGTTCTCATAGTTTGCATAGCTTGATCTCTTATTTATTTAAGCTCCATTAACTCACATAATTTAAACTCCATGCTCTCATTCTCCATCAATTGTAGATGATAGGTGAGTTTTAAACCTGCTAACTCAAGTGAAATAGTTATTCTATCTTCCCTTCCATAAACAAGTGTGTATGGTGAGTTTCTAGTTACTCTCTTTAGGGTAATCCTATCAGCCCAATGGGATGTCTTCAACTTGGAATACCAAGTTCTTTGATTCTCCTCCATTTTCCTCTTTATTATCCTAATTAGATTCTTGTTTGTGGACTCATCTATTCCATTCCCTTGAGGATAATAGTTGGAGGAGGTGCTAAGATAGATGCCATGTTTCAAAGCCCATTCACTTGTCCTTATTCTAAGAAAATCTAATGCATTATCTTATATTATTATTAAAGGAGATCCAAACCTTGTTACTATACCTTCATATAAGTCAAGAATTAAGCTTTCATTTTCCTCCTTGAGAGATATATCCTCCACCCATCTTGTGAAGTAATTTGTAACAATCAACACCCACTTTTGACCAGCACTAGAGGGTGGATTGATTGGACCTATTAAATCTAAACCCCATTGCATAAAGGGTTTCTCAACTTGGATTGGATGAAGAGGCAAGGCAGATATATTTTGTTTAACATCAAAAATAACACACTTTTGACATTTTATTACCCAATCATGAGTGTCTTTAAACAATCTAAGCCAAAAGTATCCAGCCTTCATAATCCTAATTATTATGGTCCTTAGAGCAAGGTGACCACCAGTTGGTCCATCATGGAATTCAAACAATAATTTTTCAATCTGATATAAATAAATACACCTCAATATCACATCTAAAAAATCCTTCATAAATATCACTCCATCAACTAGTACATAAAGAATGGATTTCAACCTAAAGTACCTCTTTTTAGCTCTATCAAGACCTTATGGACACTCACTGGTTTGAAAGAAATTAATCATGTCTTGTGTCCAACTCCTCATGGATGAAGGTATAGTTGTTATAAGGTCATCATGGAGTTCCAAAACAACCTCTCTTTATTCCTTCAAGTCTGAAGCAAGATGTTCACATAACCCTTTTCCCTTCACTAGCTTGGTTGTCTTGATGTCCACATCATATTCCATCACTTTGGTGATTCAACCTACCCTTTTCTCATTCAAATCCCTGCTTAAGAGAAATTCCTTGACACTAGGATGATTCACAAGTATGTGAATATTTTTATTTTATATCATGTGTTTAAACTTATTAAGGCTCCTAAAAATTAAAAGCACTTATTTCTCAACATAAGTGTATCTTACCTCATAGCCTTCTAAACCTTGGCCAAAGAAGGAAATATGGTATTCTAAATTATCATAATTTTCTTGAGTGATCATGGAAAATATTACCTCTTCATTCCCAAAAGTATATAAATTGAAATCTTTGGAAAAATTTGGAGTTGCAAGAGTAGGAACTTAGGCAATGGCTTGTTTGATCTCTTCAAAACTTTATTTTCTCTTTCTTGTCCAAGTGAACACTTCATCCTTCCTTAGCATGGATATTATAGGCTTGAAAAAGTTATAAAAATTAGGAATGAATATCCTTATGAAATTTATTTTACTAAATAAACTTTTCAAACCTTTTTTATGTTTAGGCAAATACAATGTCAAGATGGCATTCACTCTTTCTAGATCAATGGATAAGCCCTTCTTAGAGACAATGTGTCCTAGGATTTTTCCTTCATAGACAACAAAAACACATTTTTTTTGGTTTAGAGAGATCCCAAAATCTCTACGCCTTTCAAAAACATGCCTTAGGTGATTGAAGTGATCATTTGCATCCTTGGAGAAAACTATCACATCATCAAGATATACTAATACAATGTCATTGTTTAGTCCTTGAAAATCCATATCCATTACATGTTGAAAAGTACCCCTAGCATTTTATAATACAAAATGAATCTTATTATAGTCATATGTATCCCATTTAGTAGTAAAGGTTGTCTTGTATTGGTCACTTTCCTTCACCAAAATCTAATTGTACCCAAAATATCCATCTAGAAGATAAAACCTTCCATTATCTACCACAATTTGTAAAATTTTCTCCATAGAAGGGAGGGGATAATTATTTCTTAAAGAGACACTCTTAAATTCCCTAATGTACACACACAACCTGATCTCCCCATTCTTTTTTCTTATAGGGACTAAATTGGCCAATCAAGAAGAATGCTTGATAGGAAAGATGATCCTAGACTCAATCAACTTGGTGAGCTCTTTCCTCATGAGGGGTTAAATCTTAGGATTGATTGGCCTTTGTACTTGCTTTATAGGCTTGGAATTTTCATCTAGATATATGGTGTGTTGAGCTAGGCTTGGATCAAAACCCTTCAAGTCACTATACTCCAATGTAAAAACATCACTAAACTCCTTACATAACTCAATGAAAGCATGTTTCTCTCGAATAGTGCATGCCTTTCTAAGTCCAAGTAGGTTATATTTAAAGATTTATACCTTCTCATATTTCTCTTTCTTGGTATACATGATTACCTTCTCTTTCTTTAGATGGTCATCCTCATTGAATATGCTTTCAAGAGTCTCTAGGCCTTTAAGAAGCTTGTTGGACTTTAATTGGACAATCTGCCGTCCATGTTGTTGTTGTAGTTTGGATTGATTTTTAGGAGAAAAATCAGAATCCTCTTATATAAAAAATTTATATTTGATAGTCACTATCAAACACTACCAATTAGTGACATTATCCAATATGGAGGGCCTAACAATCACCTTTATATGAGGTTGGTTTTTGTCTTCTTTTATACCTCTTGGAATATCAAATTGAGATCCAATAGATGCCAAACTATCAACATGATTATTTTAATATCTTGTAATATATGTTATTTTTAAATCCTTTAAATATTCCAAAATATCCCAAACCCTATGCTTATAGGACTTGAGCAAAGATTTTTTAGTTAAATTCTACACTCTAACTTGGTTCACAACAAGCTCACTATCTCTATATACTTGCAACTATTTAATCCCTATTTTCCTATCCCATTCAAGGCCATGAATAATTATTCATATTCTAACACATTACAAATTAATGTAAATTTAAATATAAATTTTTAATAGTACCTTTATTTATAAGGTGAAACCAACATTGCTCCATCACCTGCCCCAATTTTGCTTCTTGACCCATGAAAGAAAAGTTGCCATAAACCATTCACGTCTTCACTTGGATTCACTAAGTTTGATAATAAAGAGTCATTATAATGCATATAATACACACCAATACCATATTATTCAATAAAATTGTAAGGATCATGTTCATAATGCTCATATCCCCATTCATCTAAGAACAAATTAGAAACCCCTTCAAGGGAAGATGATGGAGACTGGTCAATGTGAAGTTCTTCTTCATCAATGATATCATAGTTAACATTTTCCACCTTATTTAAGTATGTATAAAATTTATCATTATTAATATTTTCTAACTCAATCTTCACCTTAGTGCCATACTTTGTCCTAAATACCATGTAGGACCAATTGGTTGTCAGGTATCCACCTATTTTAGCTATAAAATCTCTTGACAAGCAAAGGGAAAATTATGGAGGTAAATATAACATCACCACATCATGAGGAATAGAAAATGTAGGAAAATAATTAAGGATAAAATTTAAATCTTTAACTACCCCAAAAGTCTTGGCTGGTGATCCATCCAATTGTAAGACTTCCTTAGTCATTGGCTCATAATTTAGGCCTAGTTTATCTACTATACATTTGGGCATAACTAAAGTACTAGCCCCACTATATATGATGTCATTATGAACTAATAAATCATTGATGATTATATATAGGTATAAAGGATGAGTTTTTTCATTCTTTTTCACTTGATCATCTATACGTTGAGTTTCATTAACTAAGACAACATTGTCATTCCTAGATGAGCTAGCTTACTTACCCAATCTATGCAATGCCTTTTGGAGTATATATTTTGGCCCTGGTATTGTCAAATAATCCCATAATGAGATATTCATGTGTATATTTTTCATCTGGTCTACCACATTGATGGAAGGATTGCTCATCTTAGGAAGTTCTTTGGGAACACTAGCACCTTGTGATATATCTTGTGGAGATGGAGGCATAGGAGTTGGCCTTATGTTTTGAAATCTCTAATTTTATTACACCTTAAGAGATGAATTAGACACACTAACCATTATAGATTATGTAGGGGTCAAAATATTTCCTTTATTTTCTCCTTGAACCTCTTGAACAACCCTCCTTTTGGATCTAGCGTTAGAAGATACACTAGTATTGATGTTGCTTGGGTTTCCCAAATGATTTATGTAAAAAAACTCTCCCTCCAAGTGATTTATGAGAGTATCATCAGATTTAATTTTATTATTTTCCATCCCATGTTGCATTTACATCTCAAAATTTGGAACTTGTGCTGCTTGATTTCCTTGTATTGCCATGGTTTGATTGTGCATTTCATTCACATAAGCAACTTGTTCTTGATTTTTCTCAAAGGATGGATATAATGGTTATTATTAAACCATATTATTTTGAGTGGGAAAAAGAGATTTAAAATATGAGGTAACATTATTATTGTATCTTTGATAAGGCCTAGATTGGGTGATTTGACCTTGTCTTTGAGCATTACCTTGAAAAGGAGGTTGATTGGTTTGTCCAAATTGATTATAGGATTTGTATGGCCTATAATTTTGGGCTTGTTTATTTTTTAGGGAAACAAACTCATTAGTGACACTTTGTAACAAACTTTTGACTTCATGGATTTCATTGGGAACAATGGTAGATTTCTCATTACTAGGCAAAGGAGTCAAGGTAGGTAATGCCACTTGACTAGGAGGTTTCAAATTAGGGAATAAAAGCATTAGGGGCCCAAGATAAATGCTTCCTACTTGAACAAGATAATTCTCAAAATTTATGGCTATATAATATGCATAAATGAGTGTATTTCCACCCATGGATTTGATCATCATGGCTACATCACTATTCAATGCTTTTAGATGGTACAAGAATGCATAATTTAGAGTAGGCCTCATGAGAGATGGAATTTTATCCCATGTTTTTTGAAACCTAGTGTTAAAATCTTGCATAAAATAATGTGGTTCCCTCTTGATAGTGGTCAATTTCTTAGCTAGAGATAAATAGTCACTTTTCTCTCCAAACCTCTTAGTCAATAGATCTCCTAGTTGATCCCATGAACCAATAAATTTTTTAGGTAGAGTCCCATGCTAATCCAAAACCTTTCTTTTGAAAGACAAAAACAATAACCTAATAGCCACATTCTCTTAAGTGATATTATGGATATTAAAAAAGTTTGATATGTTTCTAATGTGCTCAATGGTATGAATAGAACCCTCTCCACTAAAATATGGAACACTCTTAATGATTACTACTAGAATTTAATTATATTGGGTAAGGTTTAAAGGAGATGATCCAATGAAAGACACAAAAGGTTTTCTCCTTGACATCTTGGAATGTGAAATTTGTGTATTAGGGTCTAAACTAGACAAGAGCTTACACTTCTTAAGCACCAACTCTCTTGAATAATAATGGGTATTCACAAACCTAAACCTTTTGGAAGAATATAAAGGTAGTTTCATAAACTCAAAGGGTATACCTTTAGTAATAGACCTAGTGGCTACCTTTGGCATGGAAATTAGGAACTAATAATCAATAAAAGACTTGAAATATTCAATGGAGTTACCAGGTACTGAATGTAGATGTTCTTTTAGTTATAACTATGCCAATACTGGCACCAATCTTAGATAATCTATTAGGACTTAGAAGTCCCACTAGACATGACAAAATCTATTGACACTTAGATTTTCACCCTTGAGGATATTACTATCTATCCACATCCAAGTGTCACAATGGATACATCTCTCTTGTTTTTGGTAACAATTTTGTTGAGATGAATCTCTAGTAGGACTAGTTCCCTTGATGCATTCTTTGAAGTACTCTCTAACCTATCAACTTGTGTATGAAAAGGGTTTGTAGACACCAAAATCATGTCTAACCCTTGGTCATCCTCCCCCTTGGTCCATTCCTAACACATTTCTAACCCACACACTTACTAATTTAAAATAATAACTTATTTTGAATTAATAACCCCCCTTTTGACACATCACCCATAACACCTCACCTAGGACACCTTGCCTTGGACCATTTCCCACCTTATGACTCACCTTAAGACTAAGTGACTCACCCAAGACCTATTCTTACTCCTTTCCAACCGCCTAACCAACTCTCATGCGTATTTAGCCCAGCCTTCGACAATTCTCCAATGGATTATGCACTTGGCGGATGGAGAACGGGCTTGATAGCCCTTTTACTCATTCTCCACCCACCGACATCGATCAAATGTTGGCTGACACCAATGGGATCACCAATTTCAGTTTACTTAAACTGAGTTCTAACCTCTCGCTTGGGATAATTGCTAATCATTGGTCAACTAATCACAAATCTCGAATCCTCTTCCCATGAAACAGAATTCTCTTGCTCTTACTTCCTAGTGTTCTTGCTTCTCATTTTCTTACAGGTATCAGTGTTTTGATAGCATTTTATAGGCTTGGAGGACCAACACTAGTCATTCCATACAGGTTTGAAGATTGCATGACATCTCCATCACCAGCCATAATGGAAACACAGCTCCTGCACCTCTACCAACTCGTGCCACAGCTAAGTATTTGTACTATTTTTATTTTAGTGTCATTTCAAATATATTAGCATTCTATCTACTGTCCATTCCAAGAATCCTTGACACAACCTTGCCTATTCTTCCCAGAGAGGCTAAAAATCTTTCTCTCACCCTTATCCCCCTTTTTTTCCTCCATCACCAATTTAGTCCCTCTCCAGACAATACTCTCTATCCAGTCAACTCAGCACAAGCTATCAGAGTCCTACAGACCCTCCCAAGACCATTCTAATCAACCTGACTGACCTGCAACTCGTTCAAAACCTATCAAAAGCCATTGCCCTGATCGACACCAGCTACTAAGACTATTACCCCTACCGATGTCGATAGACTAACTGAAGTCAATGACCTTGACTACCGATGCTGGAAGAACCACCGACATCGGTGACTGTGACCAAACCAGTAACAGCATTCAGGTAAGAATTTGCTTCTATTTTTGTTTCAGTCTTTAATCATTTCAGTGTGTTATCATTCTACTTTTTATCAGACATTCTTTTAACAGTCAGTGGGCTATCATCCTCCAAGAAGTCTTTATACTTCTAGGACCAAGCTTTCGCTTGGCAGTCCACTTTCTAGCCATCTAACAACCTTTGTGTTTGAGTCTCTTTCTCTTACAGGTGTCATACTCCACAACCAAAGAGGATTTCCTTTAGTCATCTGAATTTGGTGCGCAAGACTTCATCTGGGTACATACAAGCCCTTGACCACTTATCTTAGTTTCTCATTTCCTTTTGAATGTGAAAAGCGAAAACTTGTTTGGAAACATTCTGGCATGCCCGGTAGGACACTAGGGTCTTCCTTGGGTTCTTTTCATTTCTTTTCATATAGGTGCATTAGGTTTCTCCTTTTCACCTCTTTCTTTTATCTCTTCCAAAAGACACTATTAGCAAAAATTAAAAAGAATCATTCTTGTTCCTTCTTTTCTTGCATCTTAGACTAGTCAACTCATACTCTTCAACCCTTTCTCAACTTGTTTTCATACGAACAAACATTTCTATTTGGGCTTAAAATTAATTGCATTTCATTTCTAATTACATGCATATTTAGTCCACACATCTAGTAATTAAATCACATCATGAATTAATCATAGGCCACTTATGTTACACAACCAAATCACTTGCACAAATCAAACATCAAAACTTACCTGAGACAAGGCCCGACTGGGATTTCATCACCCAGCGGATACCTTACCCGTCCCGACAATCCCACTTAGTCTTCACTACCAAGGGAAAAGCCCACTCTATTCTCTGGTAGAGGATAATCTCTAGGGGAAGTATATACTAGCTAAGCAGCCCAGCTCGGCTCTGGGTTCGTGAAGTGAGGGGAGCAAGCTCCTAGCACCAGGCCACATACAGAACCTAACATAGACTCTTGAGCACTAAAACTCACCTGAAACCAAATTTAGACTACCTCTTCTAGGACCTATTCTAAAAGCCAACCTCCCAAGCACATTCTAAGGCATAAGCCAACAAGATTCTAAAAGTTTATTGTTAGGATTTAACGCTTAGGGTATGTCTGTCTCCATATTCTTTTCTGTTTCTATTTGGTTTTTTGAGCTAGTGAGGACGTTTTCTTCTTTCTTCCAAAAACTCTCAAATTTTTTGAGTTTTTGGAAAACACAGTAATTGACATTGGTTTTACCATCGACATCGACAACCTTTCTTCATTGGCATTAGTTATCTCACTGACATCAGCAACCTATTTCACTGGCATCAATTTTTTTTAGCTAACATTAGTCACTGTCCAAAATCCTCTTATCAAACAGCAAGCTTAAAATCTAACTTTCTTGCTGTCCAACACCCATTCTAGTTTTCTAAGACTGAAAAACATAGTTTTTGAAACCTGACCCTTTCTTGCCTTGAATGGTTTTGACACGCAGTCAAACCAAGGCTCTTCTTGACCACACGAGGCAACAACCACTTTCAACTTCACCGTCCATAACCAGTCCTCTAATGGAGTATCATTCAAAAACCAAATAAACTCCTACCCAATCAACCCGGACTCAGCCTCCCACTATCCTTAAGGGGGACCAAGACTTTGAGAGGTTCCTTGACCTCAATGTTAAGGCCCTTTAACATTATCTCACGAGAAGCCAAATGTGAGACTCTTCAGGCAACCTAATTTATGGGATGCCAACCTCCTTATTTGAGACGGCGGCCATATCCATCACCTCTATCATCCAGCCTATAGATAATCAAGCCAACACCTTGACTAATAACCTGACCATGTCCTATCTTCAAAATTTAGCCTCTCCTTTTAGACCTACCTCCATGGGGGTTTTGACACCCCCTCAACCTCAAACTACTCAACCAAATTCTACACCCTTCCAAAACCTAGTGGTCTCTATCCCCCCTACTCTTACACCTATCAACACAAGAGTAACTGCCTACCCTTTAACAAGTGTGGCCACCCCTCAACCACCTTTGATGGCCCCTATCCAATTTGTGCCCACCAACCCCATAGCACAAGTGCCCTTGGCTTCAACATCCACCCTGATAACTAGCTACCCATATGTTGCGCCTACACAAGCACAACCAACCACATCATACGCTCCTCTCAATACCTTTCAAATACCCTACAACCTAGGGGGTGCTCCACCCATCAATTCGTCAGCTGATATAATCAAAATGCTAATGGATAAAATGTCTAGTCTCAAGACCTCTATTTTTGGTTCACAAAATGCTCTCTCGTATGAGAAAATTTGCAATAAACCCCTTAATCCCTCAATCCCAATCCAGTCGTATCCCAATCAGTGGGAAATTACTAAATTTTCTCATTTCTAGAGTAAGGAAGACCCACAACAACATTTGTGAGCATTCAAACATGCTTTTTATCTCATAGCGCATGATGATGCATTGTTGTTACGCATGTTCCCCATGTCGCTAGCTGGTGCTGCTCTCAACTGGTACATCTCTCTCACCAGTCACTCTCTTTCACATTCACCTAGCTAGCCCAACTCTTCCTTAACCACTTCTCAATCAATATCACCAAAAAGGTCTCAATCACAGATCTGTATTCTATCTGGCAGTTTGACGATGAATCCATAGCCAATTTTTTTGCTCACTGGAGAGGTCTGATCAATCAAATCTCTTTTTCCCTACCTCAACCTGAGCTCATTGATCTCTTTTCAAGAGCATGTACCAAGTAAATCTCTTCTACCTTGCGGGTCCAGACATTCTACACCTTTGACGAAGCTTTCACGATGGCAAGGAAACTTGAACTGCGTGCCGTCGAGGAAAACAAAGTCAAGTTGCAGAGTAAAAACCCCAACTCCAAGTCCAATGACTCTTCCTCTAAACCTTCTTCTTCTAATTCCAAATCTAAGACATCAAAAAATATTGTAGTCATTAGATCATCTTCTTCAACAAATAACCAATCTCAACCTTCCACATTAGACTACATCACCAAACAATTCTAGCAAAGATATGTGCAGCGTCAGTATACTCCACTAGGAGAATCGTACGCATCTGTGTTGGACAAACTTGTTAAATAGGGAGTCCTCAATCTCCCCCAAATCTAACCACCTCCTCAATTTGATCCCTTATGCACTATCCCTGTGTGGTATAGGGAGAATGAATTTTGCAATTACCACCGTGTCAAAGGCCATGACACGGGCAACTGTAAGACTCTCAAGAACATCATTTAGGACATGCTTGATAAAGGTGACCTTGTCTTAGAAAATATAAATGTGCCACCCAATCAAATCATAGACATATTTAAACAACCCTTTCCCAATCATCCTCCTATCCAAAACAATTTGCAGACCATGTCTAATGACTCTTAAGAACATAATATACATACAGTCAACATGGTCTTGCCTCTTATATCTGACCAATCTCTCTCACAGTCTCAAGAGGTTAGTCTGCCCATTAGTCCATCACATGTGGATGAATCCTCTTCTCTTGTTAGTTCTCCATCAACTTCCCTTATATTGGAGGACACCTTGGCCATACTAGCACCACCAACCTCACCTTCATCATTCCTCCTACCAATGGAGGACCCTACCCTTCCTACTCCTCAACCACACGTAGAAGGCACAATCATCCCTGCCCTCTACCCTCTTGAGGAGCCACATTCTCTAGTTCATTCTCCACCAAGAGAATAACCTGTCTTTCTATCTTCTTCGACCAACAACAGTCTAGTTATAACTCCCCCACACCTTGGGTCCAAAACTGCCACACCTAACACATTTTTGGCCCCACAACCATCCACATCTTCTAAAGGACCAAATCCTCATCCTACATCTTCCCAACCATTCTCTCAATTAGTAGAGAAACTAAGACTTCTCCAATTGAGGAAAGTGGAACATCAAGCATTATGGGAGCAACTCAAAGCTCCTCATCCTACCCAGCCTGTCTCATCTCTTGTTGCCAACCCTCTTGTGACAAAATCTCCAAAAGTTTCCAACAATGACTAGACTTCCATTTCCAAACCTTTAAAACCTCAACCATTCACATTAGAACATAAACCCTCATCCACCATATCAAAACCCATCAAGTCACTCGGTGTTCGCCCCATCACTAACCTCACTCACCCGCAAGTGAAGGTAGACTTAAACCTTGCCTCACCCAATAGCAGTCCTCAAACCAAACCAAAGAAGACTGCTAAGCCAGGGCAGTGAACCCCTCCTCCACCATCACCATTGCCCTCCATTTTGGGCCCTCATCCTTCTACCCTAATAGGAGTGCTCCCTACTCTAACTCCTAACCGTAACAAGTTGCCTCCACTACTTCCTTTGCCTACCACAAGCCTACCCTCTCTAAAAAATTTGGCACCTCTCACAAAGAAAGTGTCATCTCCACATGTGGCCACACCACCAACCCAAAAGGTGGTACAAAATCCTCCTTCAACACCCCCCAAGCAAAAGTCACCAGCACCTCATGCATCAACAAGCAAGGACCCCTTAGTGGGTTCATACGCTTTGATATTGCACTGACTTTTGTAAACCTCTAGCATAACCCTTCTGCCTATCAAGCCATTCCAACCCCTCGGGTCAAAACCTTTCTGGTTCGACAATACTAAGATTTGCCTATATCATCGTATGCCAGGACATGATATCGAGGATTGTTGTGCCCTCAAAGTGGTCATTCGCCAGTACATGGAGAAAGACACTCTTCTTCTTGAGGACACTATCGATAGACCTCTGACACCTTCTCATATTTCTCAAACCTCTTCATCGACATCGACATCTCATCAAAAAACTATGGCCCCTCCATCTCCTTCACCTCCTCTCTTCAAAATTAATGCCATCCACATAACCATTAGGTCACAAAAGCAAAAGGCAAAAGAAAAAGCTGTTATTCCTTGGACCTACCCTTTTGTCCAGCCACCTCAACCACCAAAGCCCAAGATTTCCATCCTGGGAGCATCCCAACCCTCTTCTTTAGGGGCAATCCATGACTCTATGTTAAAACAACTTCACCAAATGCCCATGAAGATGACCTTGTATGACATCATCCAAAGTTCACCCCAGCATTGTCAATCTCTAATCAGAGCCTTACAAGCAGCAGAGGTCCAACCCGAAGACCCCTAACCACTAGCTACCCTGGTCCATTCTTTATCCCCCGTCACCTCTATCACTTTTAGTGATTCTGAAATTCCTACCTCTACCTCGAAAGATCAGGATGCTACTCTTTTCATCACAGCTTACTTTGATCAAACCCGCATTAAGAGAGTTATGATTGATGGGGGTGCCAGCATTAATATCATTTCTACCCATGTCTTTGATCAATTGGCCCTCCCCAAGAATTGCATATCAAAAATTGACACAATCCTTTAATCCTTTAATGACACCACTACTAACACTATTGGCACCATCATCCTCCATATTCACGTTGGCCCACACACAATCTCAGAGCTCTTCTACATCATCAAGGGAGAATTCCAATATAACATGCTATTAGGATGACCCTGGATCCATGCCATGGCTTGCATCCCTTCTACACTTCACCGTTGTATCAAATTTGAACACGACAGACAAGTCCATGTCATTCCTATCAACCCATCCCCTTTTAAGACTTATAACATGACCTATTGACCAAATGACATTCTCATTCCTCTCAAGACCCCAACCCAAACACTGCCTCCATCCGTGGAAGCTTTAACTAGTACACAAATGGTGGTTGCCCTCAAATCACCTTCTCAAGCAACAACCAAGGACCTCATGGAAGATATCTTCCAATGACTTTCACTTGGGGAATATCGCTTACTTACCCTAGACATGTTCCAAACTCTACAAGAGTATGGACAGCTTCATCAAAGTCCAAGCTATGATCATCAGATCAGAATAGTCATTCCTTATGGTCCTCCTAGCCTTCGAACCAATCTTATCTATGGGGGGCTAGATCGAGCTCCTACTGACAGGAATCCTTTCTCCTCACCTCAACCATTCACATCCAACTTCTCCTTTCTTAGCAACCCACCTTTGCTCATACCTACCTTTATAGGTGTGCATGGAAGGGTTTTGGCTTTGGGCGCTACGAACAAGGGTCCCATCAGCCTATCAAACCACCCAATGATGACAATGCCAAGAAATGATATGGTTTGGGTTTCCAAGAACCCACCGAGGCTTCTGTAAACCTTTGCCCCAAACCCACCATTGACCAATCTCCTCCAGGCTCACCTATTCTTCCCCCTTCACCTACGAAGTCGGTGGTTTCCATCCCTCCTAGTTTTTTTTTGCATAAACATCATCCGCTTAGAACCCCTAACCTATCAACTCAACGGGGTCTCCAGGTCTCTCCCTCTCATTTATCCCAACATGATAGATGATGAATCGACAACCATCAACACTATCCATTGCATAGATGACGATGCCATTCTCACCTACATGGGTGTCGATGACTCTTTCATTCAGTGCTCACTCCCTTTTGAAATGTAGGTTATGTTAAATGAATTAACCATTGACATTAACCTTCCATCTTTTGGTGTTCCTCACGTCTTAAAAATTGGTCAATATTTAGATGCCCAGGAGCATATCGACTATACCACATTTCTTTCAGACAATAGCAAGGCCTTTGCCTGGACCTACGGTGACATGCTTGGCATCGACCCTAACATTGCCACTCATAACATCGTCACAAACCTAGAGGCTAAGCCTGTCAGGCAAAAGCTTCACAAAATGCATCCTCACATTGTACTCCTTGTCAAAGAGGAACTTTAACGTCTTCTCTCTGTCTCTTTCATCTAACCCATTGATTATTCATAGTGGGTATCTAACATTATCCCTATTACCAAAGTAACTAGGGGGATCCAAATTTGCACAGACTATCGCAACCTCAACCTAGCCTGTCCTAAAGATGACTTTCCTCTTCCCAACATTGACCAACTTGTTGATCTCATGGCTGGCCATGAGATGCTATCACTCATGGATGGGTTTTCAAGATATAACCAAATCTTGATTGCATTGAATGATCAGCACAAGACTACCTTCATTACCCCATGGGGGACTTTTTGCTATCGAGTCATGCCTTTTGGTCTAAAAAATGTAGGCGCCACATATCAATGTGCCATGACTTACATTTTTCATGATCTCCTCCATAAAATCATGGGGGACTATGTGGATGACCTGCTTGGCAAGTCTAAGCTTCGTCATGACCATTTGACTATCCTCAAGATCATCTTCTCTTGCCTTCTTCAGTACAATGTCCACCTTAACCCCAAGAAATGTGTCTTTGGGGTCCTCTCAGGGAAGCTCCTAGGGTTCATCATTTCTCTCCATGGCATCGAGATAGATCCTACCAAAATCTATGCTATCCTCGAGATGCCACCTTCGACCAATCTCAAGCAGCTTCGCAGTCTACAAGGGAAGCTCCAGTCCATCTACCGCTTCATCTCATAGCTTTCTGACCACTGCCAACCCTTTCATCATCTCCTTAAGAAGGATGTCTCCTTTAAATGGGATAAGGACTATCAAGAGGCATTTGAAGTTCTTAAATGCTATTTGGTCTCTCCACCAGTCCTCATTCCACCAAAAGATAACCAACCCTTCTACCTCTACATCTCAGCAACCAACCATTCGTTAGGTGCCATGATCATGCACCAAGACGAGCAACACCATGAACAAGCAGTTTACTACATAAGCCGAACACTTGTCAACTATGAAACTCGATATAATCATATCGAGAAACTCTATTTGGCCTTAGTCTTTACCACTACCAAGCTCCATCACTATCTTCTCAATCACAAAACCTTTGTCATCACTCACACTGACCCTCTTAAACACATGCATTCCAAGCCATACCAAAACCAATGTATGGCTTGTTGGCTCATGCTTCTTACTAAGTTTGACTTGGAATTCATCTAGCATAAATCCATAAAGGGGCAAACAATCACTGACCAACTAGTAGATGCCCCTCTTCTCGACAATCAACCTTCTTAGTGCAAGTTTCCTGATGAATCTATCACCACTCTCTTGATTGATGACATGTTCTAACAAATGATGATGTTCTTCGACAGCTCCAAATGTCAACTTGGTGGGGGTGCGGGGGTCATCCTCATCCCACACGAGGGTGAGCCCATGCCCCTGTCTTTCAAACTCAACTTTGAATGTACCAATAATATGGTTGAATATGAAGCCTTAATTTTGGGACTTCAAACTACCCTTTCTTTAAACATCAAGACCATCAACATCTTCGGTGACTCACAACTTGTCATCAATCAAATCAACGGTTCATATCTTTATAAAAATGAAATTTTGTAATGGTATAAGCACCGTGTTAACACCCTTTTAGCATCTTTCAACCATTACCTCTTGTAGACTGTTCCTCGATCTACGAATAAGTTTGCTGACACCATGGCTTCCCTCGCCTCGCATATCCCCTCTTCATCATCCTCATCAAGAATTTACATCATGGTACATCATGTGCCATTGCCTTCATACATTTCCACTAACATCAACCTCGTCAACACCATAGACTCTAGTCCACAAGATGTGTGGTATAAACAACTTGTGGACTACTTGGCTCATTCTATCATTCCTCCCAACCTCTCTAGTAATGCACAGTGGGCTTTCATCAAACGCACCGCTCGCTATACAATGCTAGGGGGTCTTCTCTATAAAAGAGGTTTTGATGGCCTTCTTCTTCACTGTCTAACCTCCACTGAGGCATCTCAAGCTATTAAACAAGTCCACGATGGGATTTGTGGCAGACACTTCAGTGGTAACTCAGTTGCCAAGTGCATCCTTCACCTGGGCTATTATTGGCCCACTCTTCATCAAGACTGTAGCGACTATGTTCGGCATTGCATCAAGTGTTAGTAACATGCTAACTTGCTTCATCTCCCTAGCCACGCCCTATAAGTCACTCAAGATTTATGGCCTTTTTCACAATGGGACTTAGATCTCATCGGCGAGATTAACCCTCATTTGTCTCTTCATCATCAGTCCATCATCACCGCCACTGAGTATTTCACTAAATGGGTGGAAGCTATTCCTCTCGTCTCCATAAAAGCCAAAAAAAATTTTGACTTCATCAACACCCACATCATCTATCATTTCAGTGTACCTCACAAAATCATCACTGATAACAGCAAGTCATTTAAAAACAAAACTGTCCAAAAACTTTGTGACTCCTTTGGCATCAAACTCAGCTTTTCTTCACCTTACTACCCATAAGCAAATGGGCAGGCCAAGGCTTCCAACAAAATCTTAACTAAAATTCTCATGAAGGTGGTCAACGACACTAGAAGGGATTGGCACATTCACATTCCCTTCACTTTATGGGCCTACCGCACTAGCATCCTAACCTCTACAGGTGCTATCCCTTTCTCTCTAGTGTACAAAATAGAGGCTGTTCTACCTCTCAAAGTATAGATCCCATCTCTTTTCATCTCTTTACATGACATTCTTTCTAACGATGACTTTCATCAAGATTGAGTAGCTTAACTTGAGTTACTCGATGAGCGTTGTCTTGCTGCCCTCAACCATCTCCATGTCTATCAAAATCACATCAAATGAGCCTATAACAAAAATTTGAGAGAATGAGATTTCAACATCAGAGACCTCGTACTCAAAGAGAACCAACACGTGACCAATATGGAATGGAGTAAATGAGGCAAATTTGTTCCTAATTGGCTCAGACCTTACATCATCACACACAAGTATGGATTAGGGACTTATCGTCTGTCTTCTCTTGAAGGCCGACAAGAATCTGAGCCCCTTAATGCCTTGCATCTGTGACCATTCTACTGTTAGTCAAGTACTCGCTCACTTTAAATTTAACTTGAGCTCATCCCTTGAGCAAACCCATCCTCTTAATCCTCATTCCTTTCAAACCTATTCCCCTACAACAAGCTCTATGTAACCCTTTTATAAAGTATGAATGCTTTGTCTTAATAAAAGGGAGCCCTTGAACTTCTATAGTCTTGTCCATGACTCAAAAAAATTTCAAAAAAATAAATTGATGTCAAAATATCAAAGGTTATAAACTTTAAAGGTAGACTGCTCCCTCAAAGGACAGCGATACTATCATTGCTGTAGCTAATAGATTACTCCCTCAAAGGATAGCTATTCAAATCCCTCATATATATAAACCAAAAATATAGACCACTCCTTCGAAGGATGGCTATGACTAAACTCTTGCTACAAATAGCACTTTCTCAGAAGCTTCCCACATTGATCAGCTTCACAAATGACCACAAAACAAAATAACATCTCTATGTAGACTTCTTGCATTGATCAATCTACTCAAAAAAAAAACATTAGGTCATGGAATTGGCTTGTAGTTGTCTCAGGGTCTCCTATAAAAAGGGGCAAAGTTATCCCTACTAAAAGGGGTTACCCTCTCCTCATATATCACATCACCTACTCAAGGGATTTTGAGCTCATTTTAAATATCAAAGTGATTTGATTACCTCTCTAACACAACCAATGGTCAATGACATAATGCATGAATGGGTCTTTTGTTTCTAAAAATCCCCTACTTATGTTATCATTATGGTCCTTGTCAATGAAAGGGCAAAAATGCCTTTCACTTCCTCCTTACCTTTAGTCACATTCAACCAAATCATTTGCCATCCAACCCAACCTAACCTTTTTCAGACCACTCACATTATCATAACTTATTCACACTAGTTTCTATGGACACCAATACACATGTAAACTATTGACCACACAATTTATGTCAAGCATAAACCATTACTTGCTGAAGCATAAATAGACCCATTTCATTTTTAGCATACATTCATTACTTAATATGGACAATTGCTAGGGATGAAAAACCCTGACTAATGTTATAGAATACACCATTACACAAAATGGAACAAGGTGTAACATCATCTTTCCCCTCATCATTTCAAGCATGTACCCTCAGACATATGGGAAGTGCTACATCATTATCATGACCAAACCAAACACATCAACCACTTTGACCCTTTTCCTCCCTCTTGGGAGAACTACATTGGCCTGAGGCCCTAATGACAGGGGCTATGTAGGTATCACTCAGTTGACATGGGGTCTTCTAAGGTTAGCTTGGCCATTCCTTCGTCCATCCATCTAATGGACCATCCACCTCAACCAATGACCATGGAGATCGCGACTATCTCCTTCGACTACAACCACTTCTAAGACAACGTTGCCTTGGTTGTTTTTGCATGTATGATACCTCATGAATGGTTAGCAAAATCGTCTGCAACCCATATTTTGACCCTCACAAGTATAGGATCGCAAGCAAGTTGATCCCCACTACTTGTGACATTTTTGTGTTTTCCAAAGAGCACTTCTTGAGCCTGGGATACTTGGAACATGACGACCATTAGAGCTATAGCTTAGATCGAATAACCCAATTAGCTACGACTAAATGCTGGGGCCCAATTATTTCAATATTGGCACTCCTTAACCTTGACCTATGACAATTTGACTTGACCATCTCGTGAAGTGGTATGCACACAATCCCAAACTTTTACAGCGTTCACACTCAAACTTCACCATATTCATCCACTATCTATCAAATCGGCACCCAATTTCAGGTTTCCTTCCCTCAACTCCCACTTTGAGGGGGAATACCTCATCCCATAATCGGGGCAATTTACATTCATTTTTTGTCTTGCAATTTGCTAGAACAACCAACAGGACGAAAACAATCTCATCCTATACCTGGGGCAATCAACTCCTATTTTTATCTTGCAGTTCATCAGAACAACCAACAAGACAAAAAGGGGCAAATGTAGACACTGAAATCATGTCTAACCCTTGGTCATCCTCCCCCTTGGTCCATTCTTAACACATTTCTAACCCACACACTTACTAATTGAAAATAATAACTTATTTTGAATTAATAACCCCCCTTTTGACACATCACCCATAACACCTCACCTAGGACACCTTGCCTTGGACCATTTCCCACCTTATGAATCACCTTAAGACTAAGTGACTCACCCAAGACCTATTCTTACTCCTTTTCAACTGCCTAACCAACTCTCGTGTATATTTAGCCCAACCTTCGACAATTCTCCAACAGATTATGCATTTGGCAGATGGAAAACGGGCTTGATAGCCCTTTTACTCATTCTCCACCCACTGACATTGGTCAAATGTTAGCCGACACCAATGGGATCACTGACATCAGTTTACTTAAACTGAGTTCTAACCTCTCGCTCGGGCTAATCACTAATCACTAATCGCTAATCACTAGTTGGCTAATCATGAATCTCGAATCCTCTTCCCGTAAAACAAAATTCTCTTGCTCTTGCTTCCTAACATTCTTGCTTCTCATTTTCTCATAGGTATCAGTGTTTTGACAGCATTTTCTAGGATTGGAGGACCAGCACCAGTCATTCCATACAAGTTTGAAGATTACATGACATCTCCATCACCAGCCACAACAGAAACACAGCTCCTACACCTCTGCCAACTCGTGCCATAGCTAAGTATTTGTACTATTTTTATTTCAGTGTCATTTCAAATATATTAGCATTCTATCTACTATCCATTCCAAGCATCCTTGACACAACCTTGCCTATTCTTCTTAGAGAGGCTGAAAAGCCTTCTCTCACCCTTATCCCCCTTTTTTGCCTTCGTCACCGATTTAGTCCCTCTCCAAACAATACTCTCTGTCCAATCAACTCAGTACAAGCTATTAGAGTCCTACAGACCCTCCCAAGACCATTCTAATCAACCTAACTGACTTGCAACTCATTTAGAACCTGTCAAAAGCCATTGCCCTGACTGATGCCAGCTACTAGGACTATTGCCCCTAACGACGTCAGCAGATTAATCGACGTCGGTGACCTTGACTATCGATGCTGGAAGATCCATCGACGTCAGCAACTATGACCAGACCGATAGTAGCATTTAGGTAAGCATTTGCTTCTATTTTTGTTTCAGTCTTTAATCATTTTAGTCTTTTATCATTCTACTTTTTATCAGACATTCTTTTAACAATCAGTGGGTTGTCATCCTCCAAGAAGTCTTTGCACTTCTAGGACCAAGCTTTCGCTTGGCAGTCCACTTTCTAGCCATCTAACAACCTTTGTGTTTGATTTTCTTTCTCTTATAGGTGTCATCCTCCACAACCAAAGAGGATTTCCTTCAGTTATCTAAATTTGGTGTGCAAGACTTCATCTGGGTACGTACAAGCCCTTGACTGCTTATCTTAGTTTCTCATTTCCTTTTGAATGTGAAAAGTGAAAACTTGTTTGGAAACAGGGTTAAGAAAAAAACTAAGAAAACCAAAAGGTGATGCACAAATATTTAATGTCCTCTTATTTTATTTCTAAATGTTACTTAAATACTAATAAAGTTTTTCTCACACAAGACTCACAACTCCACATGCATTATCACATCAATGTTTTATATGTTAGATTCAAAAGGTATTTGATACTTAAGAGAGAAATTGATGATTCTATGATGGATTACAATCAGAAATACTCTTAATAAACCTATACACTTAGAAAATAATACTAATAAAGACCTACAATAACACTTTTTTTGTACATTTGGTATACAATCAAGGATAATATGCTTGAAAAGAACATCTTTCTCTAGATAAGATCAACAATATTTGAATCAATACTCAATATTATAGCTTGTGAGTGGAAAAATACCTTGTATTATTTCTTCAATAGTTATTCTAATACAAATTTGGCTAGATTTCCCCCAATAACCAAGGCTACTAAAAAGACCCAAAAGAATTCATATTTATAGCCCTTTAAGAGAGAGATAAAGGAAGTCCAAAAGTCACTTGGACATGTATAAACTTGAGAAACTCAACTATAAATGCATGGAAAAAATATGTGAGGTGAACCATACAATGCTAGGAGGTCCAATTGTCCAAATAAGTCATGAGAATGGTGAAAAGCAACACAAAACCTTCAATCTATGCACAAAAACTTGCCTTCATAATTTGCATCTATTTGAACATCCCTCTAATAACTAGGGATAGGTATAGTGATTGGGATGAGAGGGAAAGCCTTCAAGCATGCAATTCCATTCATTGGTTCTGATCGTACTCATTTGGAAACTCCTAAAAAAGAGGAATCACTACCTATAGTCTTGAAACTCCCTATTTTCTATCACCCCCTACACTTGGCCATGAAAATTCTTTATTTTCCCATGAAAATACATGGAAGAGGGTTAATTAAAATTTTAAAACATATCCATGGCATTATATATCTTAATTTTCGCTTAAAAGGACATTCGATTAAGGTTTTCACATTTTTTACCCTTGTATACATCATGCTAGTTTTAACTGGTTGAAAGTAGAGATATAGTTTGGACACTTAGAAAACATTTCATAGGATTATATTACCATAATTATTTATAATATTTCCTTATCTTCCCATTAAATTTTATTTCACCTTTTGAAACATCATAGATCCTACAAAACACAAAAAATGGTGAAGAAAACCCTCTTTTGCATACTATTCCTACAATTTTGTACATCTCCTTCACATGTGTGAGAGATCTGGAGAGTCATATAAAATTTATAAAAAATTTAGTGTCACTTCCATTTAATTTAGATGCTCCAATTGTAAGCTTTCTCTAGTCAAGTCCTTATGAGGGTTTATAAGGGTTTTAGAGAGGTTTTTAGTCTTAACTTTTATTCATAAAGTTTGCATGTTATAAATCCATTATAATTCCAATTATGTATTCTAATTTACCCTATTCATAATATACATACAACCTATCCTACCATTCAAAGATTATGAGAGATATGAGCATTTCAAGTTAGTTATGTGGGTCTTTCATGCATGTTTTATGAGGTTTGAGCACCTTTACACCAATAGAATGAACTTTTGATGGTTTTATTTGAAAATTATGGGTCTATAAACATATATATATATATATATATATATATATATATATATATATATATATATATATATATATATATATATATATATATATCTTATACAAATGTTTCAAACCATTATAAATATCATCCTTTGTTCAAATTGCAAATGGTCCACCATTTCTCTAGGCTTAGGCTTGTTTCCACCACTCCACCTGCAACCAAAGCCTCAAAATGACCCTTTTATGCTTTTAAATATATATATATATATATATATATATATAGTTTTAATACTTAATTTCCATACTAATTAACATAATTCAAGTCATTATAAATCTTTTAAAATTTTAAAACTAGAAATAACTCCTATTTAGAGCTAGGTTTGTATGTTATCTCACTAGGTCTACCAACAGACCTCCTTGCCTAGACCATCTTGTTGGTCCTAAGACCTTATAAAAAGGTTCCATATGTTTATTAATGTGTTTTATATCTCTCCAAATATTAATTTAGTCTTTAATTAACTTCTGGTGCATGATTCATCTTTGTTTCCAAAACTTGCAAGCTTTCTTGCCTAGACCAAGTGACCTGCCTCTGAGATAAAATAGAGGCAAATTACCCTATTAATTATGGAAAGTTATAATATATCTAGTTTTATATGGTAATAATTATTGTTTTTTACTAAATTTCAAGGTCATACTCCCTCATTTAGGTACCTAACTAATTCAATCTTCTCAAAAAAGGGGCTAAAAAACCTTATTTTCTTGTATTTTTGCCCAAACCTCCTTATAGATGATCCTTCCAAAATAATGTCATTAATTTAAGCTATTTATAAATTCTATACAACTAAATTTCATTCTCATGGATCTATATAATTCATCCAAAACCTTTCTCCTTAGTGAATTCCTCATGTTTACCCCTTGAACCAAAGGTTTCCTAGCTTGTCTATATGGACTGAGCTCATTTTGCCAAGGTAGAGAGGTGTTTGGGAATATTGGGGGTGTCCTAGACATTATATTAAATTAATTTGATCATATCAAATCTTTTTACAATTCATGGAACCTTTCTTTCCTCCCTAGGTAGTCTACATCTCATCTTGTTCCCTCAAAGCTAAAACCCTACCTTGACTACAATAGTGGACTAGGATGATTTTCCTATAGGTGTCTCCTTGAAAATCTTATTAGGATATTAAATAACTTATATATTCTCCTTTAATTTCTTCTCATGGTTAACTTTATCACATTATCTTGATTCTTGAGTAATACTATCACCTTCAAAGCTTCAAATTATTCACTGCCTTCTATAGTCTCCTTGACTTGGTTGTCAGTCACTCATAAGTTTGATCAAGGTAATATGGTGGATAAAACATTATTAATTTCGTCTTGAAATTTCCAAACTTGATTAACCAAATTTTAATTCATCTTAGATTTCTAAAACCATCATAGTCCATGTTCATTCCTTGACTCTACTTATTTAACCTCTGTCTCAGTCTATACAGGGGTTGTACGTACACCTAGGTTCCTTGATACTTCTTTGAGGGTTAGGTTTCTTTATCAATTTTCATATAGTTTTCAAAAATCACTCTCATTTACCTTTAAATATCAAATGCAATGTCAAAACATTAGTTGTTAACCACTACCTGATAACCCTATTGTAAGTGCAAATTTTGCCCTGTGTACGGATAGGGTGTGTACCTATGAGGTCATTACATCAAATTATAACTTATATAAAGATATCCTAGCTCAAAATTATAATTTTAACCATTTTTAATAATTCCACATTGATGTCATAGTCTAGGATTCTCAATTATGAAGTGTAAGGTCACTTTCCTTCAATATCCTATAGATTTCACTATCAAGCTCCAGTGATTTTTTAAACAACTTTGAATATCTAGAAGACCTCTCTCCCGTTATCCTTTGATCTTAAAAACTTGTGAATTCCTTTTATATAACATGTAAAATATGCCTAAACATTAAAATTTAATTAAAATATCCTTCATCCATATCTTATGATACTTACAAAAATAAGAGGTTCTATGTTTAGTACTTTTAGGGCAAATAATCCTAAACACAGTCTTCACTTTCTCTACATGGCTTGACACAAGTTTTTATAGCCCCATTATTTGTAAGATTTTATGAGATGATTTTTATTGTATCATGTGATCGTATGCATCATGACATAAAACATCATGATGATGTAGCTAAAATGTACATAAGAAGTGACTCTTGATCTAATAAATAATTGAAAACAATGCACCAATGATAAAGACCATGATGACAATGTTAAAATATGAATGTGGATGGACTTAATAATAATGTAAAAATAATCACCCAATTAACACATATATACTGAGTCAAGGCACAATAATGAAAGCAAAAAATAGGCAAACAAACAAACAAATAACTAAGCAAACAAACACACAGAAAGCTTGAGAGAAAAAATAATAGCAAACATCCTATCATCAACCAAGTCAATATTTATGAGTGAAGGCTCAATGAAATTATAAAAAAGTGGTGCCCCCAAGAAAAGATATATGAAAATTAAAGGTCACACCCCCAATGATAGTGGAATGGATTGGAACTAACAATGGATTTCCCCTAGTATGGCAGATCAAGGATGATTGACTAGGTTTAAATAGGACACATGTTTTTGGATTTTAAAATTTTTGAATATTTTAAAAAAAATTAGGTATATTAACTTTTTTGATATTGACAATATACCACTCAAAAAATGGTTAGAGTTTTAGCTTAGGTTTCTTCCAAAGTGGTGAGAGCATATGGAAAAGGGGGACTAGGCTGACCTCAATGTGAATTGAGTGCCACCTACATAGTCCCATGAGGACCTCAAGTCATATAAAAAAATTCATGAATTAAGGTGAATGGAAAGGAAAATAATAATATTAATGTAAATGTGATGTGGAAATGCATGGTAAAGATGTTTTTCTTAATTTACCCATAGGTAGTTATAATTAGGAAACAACGGCATAGATTTATGCTACTAATTTTCCTATAGCTTATAATTATTAACACAATGTGGGATATTAATTTTCCTATAAGTGATTATAATTAGTCATACTAGTCAAATGTAAATGAAAGATAACTTACTAGATCCACTATCACACTACTTTCATATACTATCATTAAAAAACAAAATTTTGAAACTACTAAAACTAGATTGGAATCCCCTCATAGAAGGTGCCAAAATAACCAACAAAACCAAGGTCAAAAGGGATAGGTAGGGTAGGTCAAAATAAACTTTGGTCTAATAGTGATGAGTATGGTGGGATGGTATATGGTACAACACAAGGAAGATAATAGGATGGCAATTGGTATAATGGTAATAGAGTTTCCCCCAAGTGATAAGTTAAGGTAAATGGTAGGGTATAAATAATGGTAATAGGAATGGAAAAATTAAAATATCAAGGTAAATGGTAAATGGAAATGGAAAGGTAAATGGCAAGGTAAATGTTTTTGTTGTTCTTTTTATGTATAAATGCATGTCTTGATCAGTATGTGATACAACTAGAATAATCAATCATGTTTAAATTTTTATCCCATACCTCTTCTAAATAGCTACTCTATCATTAACCTATTATAGATTTTAATTCCAAAAATGTTGTTTTTGAGTTTCGTTGGTCATTGATTCTGTTTCCTTTAAACTTCAAGACAAGGTGTCTTTATAGCTTTTACAAAGGAGGGTGCAGCCATAGATGGTAAATATGGATAAATAGTGGATGATAGGTTAGATAGGTTTGATTTAAAAATGTAAATTTTGATGATAATGGAGTTTATAATTATTGGGAAACAAATAAAGATCAATATGTTTAGGCACACACAATTTTGTTGATTATAGATTTGACATGACTTTAGATGTGGTAGGGTCAGCTAGTTCTAAATATGTACTTAATAAAACCATCATATTTTATTATTATTTGAGCTTAAGAGTATTTTCCATCTTATTATGTTAAATAATTTAAGCTATAATTATTTCATCTTTGATAATTTCTTCATCAAGCAGTGAAGAACTATTGTGCTTAGCTATTGGTGCCTCAATGAGGTTTTCACCAATGAGGTTGTCTTGATTGTCCCATAGAGCCTCAAATAAGGTTTCACTAAGGAATGTTAAATTTTAATTTTTATTTTCTTCTAGCACCTTTAAAAAGGTTTCATTATAATATGTTGAGTTTTGACTTTGATTGTCCCCTAGCACCTTTGAGAAGGTTTCACTAGGAGATTGTTCTTCTTCTACATGAATGTGTTATTGATTTCCCTAATATTATTCAACTGATATGTCTCCATGTATGCAATTCAATAAGGTTTTATTATGTTTATCCTAATAAATACTTTTGGGGGGTGGAATTTCAATATAATGGTTAGTTTGGTTAGTATTAATGGCATGTGGAATGGTAATGGAATGGGAAGAAGCAACACAATCCTTGTAGAATATACTGGGAGAAATTGTGTCAAATATAAAGTAATCATCCTCAAAAACTATGGAAGGATAAAAAATATATTCAAATCGATATACAAGGCATGCATAACCAATATCATAATAGCCATGAATGCATTTTAATTCTAAAGCTAAGTCTGATTCAAGGGAATCTAAATCCAATTTTGAGGCTGACATTGATTCTACTTCTGGTGTTAAATCTCATGTCAATTCAACAATAAAATACAACTAAAATTTTGGTTCTTCATTTGGTGTGGATGATGCTACAATGATGTCTTGTTGAATGTTTGGTATGGGATAAGTAACAACCTGTGATAGCATGATGGGATCTAAAAGGACTAGTTTGTCAAAGTGAGACTCCTTAATGAGGGGGAGAAGGTTAAGAGACAACTCCATATATATTGTCTTATCAAAGGGATGCTCATTAAAAATAGGATAATGGTTGAGATAATAATTTTCTTAAACTAAATTATAATCATTAAGAAGTGATTCAGTAAAGACTGGCTTATTAGAGTAAGACTCCTCAATAACAAGGATAGTATCAAAAGGTGATTCATCATAGGTTGACTTGTCATAAATAGGTGTTTTAACAAAAACATCATGGATTGGTTGGTTCTAATGGCCTTTATTTATAAGTAGTTATAAAATACTAGTTTTGAACACATCATGGTCCTCAAATGATAGATCTTGATAAAGTATTGATTGGCTTGATTGTAACTCAAAAACTAGCATGGGTTTATAAAGTGGGGGATGGTTGATAGTAGATGAGTAATTGTTAAAATTTAGGTAATTATAGGCTTATCTATGATAGGATTAACAAAGACTGGTTATTAGCCTAGGATGTTAATTGTGACCCATCTAGTTGTAACTACACATCTTTGTCAGGCTAATGAGATACCATGCTTAGAAGGGTTTGGAATGATAATGGTAGGGCATTTCAAAGCTTGGTTTTTATTGTGAACCAAAGGATGAGGTCTTAGAATGGTAATGGTAGGGAATTATGAAGCTTGGTTGTTATTATGAGCCAAAGGATGAGGTCTTGGTATGGTGATGATAGGGCATTGTGAAGCTTGGTTAATATCATGAGCCAAAGGATGAGGTCCTAGAGTGGTAATCCTTAGACACTGTGGAGCTTGGTTGCTTGCATAATCTAAAGGAGGTTTAATGGTATAGGTGGGGGTTGGGTACCATGAGTGGTGAAAGGGTAAAGTTGGTATGTTAATTAGCCCAATAAGGTATCATCACATACTATTAATGAGGATCTTAGATTTTATCCCCATATTAAGTATTGTAAAGAGGATAAAGATCCATCTCATAAAAAACATTATCACTATAGGGATCTTGATCAAATTCAATTTATGTGACCATGTTATCATAACTTGGATTATACATGGCTACACTACAAGTGTAATGAGGCATATATAAGTCAATGATAAACATTTCTCAAAAAATCTTAGAGTTATACAAACTCTAAAAAAAAGGTCCAAAGTATAAAGGGTCCAAAAATAGTCTGACTTGGTCTAAGGGAGTTGTATCTCCAAAAAGGCCTAGGCTAAAAATAGGTATAAAATAGTCTAATATCAAATGTCATAAACAAATGATCAAATGGATGATGAAAAAATAGAATGACAAACCCTAGGTACAAAGTGTTTCAAACAATTCTAATCTAGGAAAACAAAAGTTGCTAGGTATTTCAGAGAAGGCACAAAAGCTAGACTCAAAATAGGAATTGTTAGGTCTTTTGGAAAAGGCATAAAAGCTAGACTTTTAAAACAAATAAGGTATGAGATTTAATATAACAAATTTGAAACACTTTGGTATAAACTACATATTTGGATTTAAACATGAACTTGGTTAGTTGGTATAAGGCATGAAACAATAGGAATATGGAAGATAGGCTATTTCTCTCAAATCTAGGCACAAATAATAGTTTTAAAATTGAATAGAGAATTAACCTAAGTTACACATCCCAAAAGAGAAATATTGACGTCTAGTCCAAAATTATATAAGGCATAGACAAAAATAAATCAATGCTTGGATTTGAAATTTATCAAGGTTAATTAAAAATTCAACTTAGAGAACTAGACTTCTTTAAACAAACAACAAGCTAGACAAGAATAGATAACATAATGACACTAGGTATAGATCTAAAAGGCACACTTGGTCTGGTATCAAATTGGAAAATTAGACATAAGGCAAACAAGTCTTTGAAATGATTCGATCAATATAATGATGTTATCATACTCAAAAAATGTGATCAATGGTTTTTTTCAATACTTAAAGGCAAAAAGGTTTGAAATGAATTGGGCAGTAGAATGACACCCTTTTCAATCAAATGATAGACACAAACAAGATTTGTCAAAAGATGAAGGTAAATTTATGGAATCAAATGACCATTATAACACCTAAAAAAAAGGAGTGATGTATAAACAAGACTCATTTTGATGTGGTAAGGTTAAAAAAATAGATAGTTTGACTCAAGACAATCTAAGAAAGGATAAAATGACATAAACTCCTAATTGTAATGTCCTAAATCCTTAAAATAATAAGGTTGCATAGTAATATCAAATTCCATAAATATAATAACTCTTGATATGATTTTAATTATTAATTTAAAAATTAAAAGAACATGAAAATTAGGGTTTCTAGGCACCCTCTTCTCTCAAGAGGTTTTACTATGACATGAAACTTTGGGCTACTCACCCTGCATCAATAGTATGTCCATGGTAAGTGGGGTTATTTTAAACTATCAATTTTCATGAATTTCTAAATGGTCTTAAGTGTGTCTAACATAATATATGCTCACATCAATTGAATCCATATTAACTAGATTATTGTGAAAAGGTCTTGTCTTTTTCATAACCACTACATCCATCACTTGCTCAATATAGTTCAATCTCTGGTTGATCATATATTTCGAGGGTATTAGTCACTAATGAAGGTAGTTTAACTACTCAAACTACCATATTATCAATTCACCAACCTTATTTATATACCCCACCATGGAGTGGGTTGAAATGATGTTAGGAGATTAATTCCTAGGTCAACACTTCCCTAAATAACCCATAAAGCAATAAACTCCCACTCACAAGCTAAAATGCATAAAAATAAATACAACTGAAAAGAATTTATGGTCATTTTGGGGTTACCCAAACCATATAGATTTGGGGATGGATTTATTGATGTTATTTTCATAATTTTATACTAAATTAGCCAAGGAAAAGAATGACATATTTTGGTCACTCAACTTCCCTAAATGGGATGGGGGGAGAGCATAAAGATGTCACTCATTTTGCTAAAACTAAACAAATTTTAGCAAACAAGCATAAAATGAACAACTCTTAGGAGTATGTAACTAAATGTGAAAGTTCATTTTAGTGCACCAAAACAAAGCATGTTGTAAAATTTAATCCCCTTGGCATTAGTTGTTTTAAAAATTTATAAAAACTTTAAAAACAACTATGGCATGAAAAGAACTATGTTTTTTTTAAACACCAAAGATAAATTGTGTAGGATTTAACCATGTTCAAAATTTGATTTTCCACCTTAAGACCTACCAATTTTTAGAGCATTTCCCTGCATAGAATCTCAAAAGTGAGTGAGGAAATAATATTTAGGATTTAACTCTCGGGTTCCTTTTTTTTTTTGTCATAGAGAGATCAATGTCAATCCATGTAGGGATCAATGTCAGTCTACATAGATCAACACTGATCAATCCACACAGGGATTGACATTGGTCAAGAAGATTGATGTTTATTCTTACAAAAACACAAAAAATGCAATATGGTTTTAACAAAAATACTATTAGTAAAATGAACTTAAAACTAATAATTCTCATTAGATCCTACAAGGAAATGGTTAGACAAACAATATGTAGGCTCTTAAATAGAATAAAAACCAAAAAAATAAAGAAAACCCTTATTAATCACATTTCTATCATACTCTTCTTTTTACATATGGATTGATGTTGGTTTTGGGAGAATCAATTTTGGCCTCTCTGGTTATTAATGTTAGTCTAGGAGAATCAACATCGATCCCTGTTCAATTTTTCAATTGATAAAAATATAAATACATGAAAAAAAAATTTAAAACTCAAATTTTGAATATTTTTAAACATTCATTAGCAAAACTAAAAGTATCATATCATCTTCATTGGTTATATAGGATTCCTAGTGTCCCACTAGGCATGGCAACATGTGAACTAGGAATTTGACATAGATGGGAGGTTAGTCTTATGTTAGTCTCATAAAATAAATGAAATGAACACATTAAAATCCTAACACCTCTAGCCTAGACACTACAGATAGCTTAGGTAACAAAAACTAAATGAAATCATAACAAAAACATAAAAGACATAACTCTTTTAACTTCCTTGGGAGCTTGAAATGACTTTGTTGAATGTCTTGCTTGGCTTTTGCATCAAGAAGATTTGAAAATGGAGGTAGCTTGGGTCCTTCTCTCCTTGGAACCTTAACTTTTTATGTTACTTGGCTTAAGATTTGGGCATGTTAACACTACTTGCAAAGCATTTATCCATTATAACACTACATCAAATAGCTTGTTGAAAATATTTGAGCATTATAACTTTGTACCAAAATAGTTTTTACATTCAATAGGCAAGGCCTTGAATTTATAACCTTAAGAATTAACTCTCACCCAAGGTGAGTTAAGGTTGATTTTAGGCTTGGAATGGGTTAAAACTAAACCTTGGTGAGTTAAAACTAACTCTAGTAGAGTTAATTTTTGTCAAGTAATTATGATTTGTAATTACTAGGCATGGCTCTCAACTTAGATATTTTAGTATATTTTCAAAGAGCTTGACAACTCATAAAGTCAATGATGAAAGGTTATGATATTCTAATTTTTTAATTTCCTTTTTTAGATATTAATTAATTGTAAATGGATAATTTATCTAGGAATTTAATTTTTATTTAGTTTATTAATTTATTTATATTCTCCTTTTAGCTCTTTCAATATTTATTCAAGTGTGTAAGTGCCCCACTTAATAGTTGTATATGCCTAATTGATAATTGTTATATCATAAGGTGATTAGGGATGAATCCATGAGAGGTTATTGTTACATACTATAGAATATCCCAATTAGAGATGTCTCAACATGGTTCTAAGCTTTGATGAATGAAGTGCAAGAAAATTTGGGATGTTTAATGATTCATAGGCTTAATTTACAATGATTGGTAGGAATCAGTTTGAAGCCTTGTCAAGAAGCTAGTTGTATATAGTTTTAGGTGTCTATAATATATAAATAAATAAATATATGTATGTATGTATGTATGTATGTATGTATGTACTCAATTTGAATTTAACAATTTATTTAAATATTTTATTCAAACAACCATTCAAAACTTTAAGTCCTCAGTCATAAATAAATGGTTTGATTAAATTTTCCAGTCATAAATACAAAACCCGAATATCTCGTTATAACCAAATATTAGTTACAAGCTCAACTTGTATATTATAAGTCAATCCTATAACTAAATGAAATACTTAGAAATTATTTTCTCATCAAAACTTTAAAGTTATAACTAAAATGCAATCAAATAATAATTTTAGGGATATTCCAAACCAAACAAAATTTATTAAACCAAAAGACTTAAACAATACTTAGTTCAACTTGTTTTCATGAGTCATTTCAATATAGTATGTCAAAGAGGTGTGTGTGTGTGTGTGTGTGTGTGTGTGTGTGTGTGTGTGTGTGTGTGTGTGTGTGTGTGTGTGTGTGTGTGTGTGTGTGTGTGTGTGTGTGTGTGTGTGTGTGTGTGTGTGTGTGTGTGTGTGTGTGTGTGTGTGTGTGTGTGTGTGTGACATATGCTTATCTACAACTAAATCAACTAATTTCATTTGAAGTCAAGTCAACTAATTTTTTAACATAGATATATATATATATATATATATATATATATATATATATATATATAAGCCTAATATTTTATAGTCCTCATAACATTCATTAAATCAATCATGACTAGCAAGGATTCAGTTTATATTTGTTCTTTATATCTATATACATTTATGGAATGATACCTAGCTGTGTAAACCCATAAATATAAATATACTTAGCCATGTATAAATTTCAAACAAAATTCATTAAAACCTAAATAACTCATTAACCATAAGATTAATTCATTCTTCGTTAAATCCATCATACACAACCACTAGATGGCAAGGTGTGGGTTTCATTTAGACTCAGCCCTATGGATGTGTTGAACCCTTCCACAAGGTCTTTTATAAATGATCATTTCATAATTTCAAAAAATCAAAATTAAAATAGGTTGTTTACAAACCCTTTTCAAACACAATTTTATTTCCAAAACACCTAAACCTTAATTTCTACACAAAATGAATACAACATATATTATTTTATTCACTTAGATTCTATAGGTTAAAAATACTTAACATTTCATTAAAATTATAGAGATAATCTATAAGTTTGAATCCCTTTTATATTTATATCTTGTTCATAGATTGATAAAAAATAATTAATCAAACATAATTAGTTTAAAACTTAGGTTCCTTTTCACCATTTAAATTTATAATAGAATGCACATAACCATTTATGGATTGAAAGGGATTTATATATGCTCAGCCCCCTAGATGGGTCATACCCATCCTTAGGTTCAACCATATATAACCCTTTTTTTTAAATCTAAAAAAAATTCTAAGAACCTAATTTAAACAAACTAATGGCACAACTAATTGCATTCATGGAATGTTCCAAATAATCAAACCAAAAAATACTTTTCAACATACCTTACCTTGACATTATTCCAGATAGTGAAAGACCAATTTATTTTATTCTTTCCTTGCCTCTCCTTGTCCACAATTTTTTATCCAAAACCCTCAGCTTTCAATTATCCCCTAGATTCCCAATTTTACACGTCAATAATCCCCCAAAATAACTCCACAAAAATAGGTCCTTCATAAAAAAACACTAGTTCTGCATAATTATTTTATAAAATTCTTGCATGATAGCTCACCAAAATCATCTGTAGTTCTAATTGACCAACATAAAAAATGTCATGATTAAACCATGCAACTCAATAAAGTCAATGGTGATTCCCATAATGGCTTGAAGAGTCTAGAAAACAAACAGATTGAAAACCTTATAGTCCCTGAATATGCCAATGAAAATAATCACATTAACATTATAGTTTGCAAGATGGTCTTTGACCAAAAAAAATATGCCAATAAAATAATCATGCAAATAAATATAGCTCAAAAGAGGAATTTTGACCCACAACAATAATCATGCATGATTTAAAAACTATAACCTTTACTAGGTCTAACATAGTTTAAGGTAAGTCCTTTGATGAATAAAACAATCATGCCCCTTTATTAAAAATTATGACTTTTATTAATTAAAACATGTGTTAAGGTTAGTCCATAAACCCTATAAGTATGAAATTTTATTTATAAAATAAACATCTTAATTACTTTACATAACATGCCAACATGGTACTCAAACAAAATATTACCAGTCATAAGTGCAATCATTCACAAGATAATGGAATCAAACTTGCATCATAGCAAGATCATATAAGGACATCTAAGGACAAGTTATGATGATTATATACATGAATTACAACCAAGAAAAATTTTCAATTATGTATGCATAATCTAGGTACTTTAGAAAGAGTTTAAGTAATATGTAATATTGATAATAAAATTACCAATCAAAGAAACATGTCATTAATATCATGCATGTTGAAAACAAACAATATTAATCAAATAACAATAATAAGTAGACTTCTACTCTAAGTGGTGTGTGCAAGGTTCCCTTTTCATTATCTCATATCAATGTGTTCTATCCTCTCTAATGATACCCTCCCTCGATCATAATTAGGAGGGTGGACTCCATCTTGCATCCACCTTAGTATAATGAATAGTAGTTAGACCATATCATGAAATAAACATAATAAATGATTGTAACTAAATAAACTACATAATCATGATCAAAATGTATCATAATATAATATGAATAACTAATAATAAGTTAAATATCATGAAAAATAACTATCCAAAACCAGAATATTATTAATCCAAACACTTAACACATTAAGTTAACCAATCATTAACCATAAAACCCAATAATTAACAAATTAATGAGTCTAGAAGGAAATTAGTATGTAACATTATGAGATTCATAGAACACATGGAGGAATAATAGACAAGATATGGATGAAATATTAGATTCACAAGTGATAGAGGATAATGATAGGCATTGTATGGGTCACCAGTGATAGGAAAGGTGAACAATCTAGTCAAATTGTAAAGATGTGGGTGCAGCCTTGCATAGGATACAACTTTGTAAAAATTAGATCCAAATACTAATTATTGATGGGATCAAGATACATATGTTTATTAAAAATGAAATATGACATGGTTATATTTAAGATAGCAGATCCAGTCATGTAAATTTTAGACATACACAAGGTCATTAGAGCACACACTAAATAGGAATGATCTTAGACTAAGCATGATAATGGATGTATGATTATATCAAATGCATGAATTTTAGCTACAACTAATAAAAATGATGTAATATTGAATCAATGATATTCTAAATAAGGTTGCATATAAATACAAATTAAATATTATTTTAATGCCACTATCATAAAGTATCCTTAGGCTACAAGTTTGAATGCCACTCTTATGTGGTCAAAACATTCTCTTCTCTCCCATGCAACTTGATCTAAAATCAAATAGTATAAATAACACTCAAATATTAACTAAATTAATAAAAAAAATTAATATAAGTCTACATCCATAGGGAAACTAAATAGATTAAATTTCCCCTTGGTATTGAAGTTATGAAGTGAAGGTACATGAACATCATGAAATAAGAAGCAGATAATGTAATAAATTTTTATTTTTACAACCCTGAATAGGATAGACTTGATGACACAAAGATAGATTCAGCAAGCATGATTTTGACCAGTCCATGTCTACCTAAGATGAACCCACACATTGCATGTGTCTACCTAGGAGAGGTTATTGAATCTCATATTTTAGGATCAAGATCCAAACAATATTTATTATTTAGGTTCAAAATTATATAATAATAATTAGGTGTGATCAATCTTTAACCTCTTATGCTTACTTTGCATAAGCTAGTTTTGTTTGTTTCATTTTTCATTATTACTTGAGCCTAATTTAAGTAGATTTGAATCTTATAATTTCATGGATGTATGCATATAAATATTTAATTTCAATTATTTTATTCCTATTTTGAGTAAAACCAAGATTAGGTTAAACATAGTGTTTAGATTAAGATAAGCCCACCTTTAACTGGTATGGGAACCAACTCGAGCACATCTAGAGGCCTGAGTCTCCAAGAGATCAAAATTAAAAACCCATGGACTAACCAACCCATTCAAAAAAGACCACAACCTAAACAATGAGTAAAATAGGAAAGAAAAAAGGATGGAATAAAATGAGACTAACAAATAAGACATTCAAAATTTAGGTTAAGAGGACCTTATGAGACCTAACGAGTATCTTTCATGAATTGACCCCAAGTCCTAGATTTGGGGCCTTATTTGGAAACTAATTTCTCACATTCAGCAATCGAGGGGGAAATAGCTCTTACAAGGGTCCTAAAAATTATCATTATCATTATAATTATAATTTTATAATAAGATAAAATTATTTTTTAATTTTTTAATTTTTTAACTAGTAAATATAGGGTTGATAGGTTTCAAACCTATTTATTAATACCACAATAAGCCTTAAAAAATACTGAAGTTACCATAAGGTCAACAACCATAAAAAATACAAAGATTCTTAAAACCTTATAAAAGTTACACAACGAATAATTTTAATTATTCATAAACTACTTTTTAAGTATATTTTAGTTATAATTATCTAAAAAATACTATTTTTTCAATTAAAAATAATTTAATTAATTAAAAATATTATTTTTTTATATAATTTTAAAAACTAAAGTCATACATAAGTCACATTTTATGTTAGCCTAATGTCACACTTAAATGTTGACCTAGAGTCATACTTAAATTCAAATTTAAGTTAGACTTAGTGTCACACTTAAAGTTGTCAACCTAGGAATGTATGATAAAGAAAATAGTGAGAGTTGGTGCAAGCCAAAGTTAGTGCATTAATGAATGAAAGAGATATTATAGTATTTTTAGCCAAACATGTGACTATTCATTTCATATTCTAAGAATACTCTTCATCTTCCTATGAAGACTATATATCTACCACTACGAGACAAAATATATCCTATAGTTACTCCTAGGATTATCAATATTATTTACAATAATATTACATCCCCCTTAATCTATAGTGGTTATTGTGAGATAAACATTCCTCTAAAATTTTCAAAATGTTATCTTATAAGCACTTTTGTTAAGTTGTTTTGTTGGTTTCTCTACAATATGACAATGTAGTAGTTTTACACTTCCATATTTCACATAATGTTGAATTGGATGAAATTTGGTGTGGGTGTACTTAGTTACATTAGGAAATACTAGATATTTTTACATGATATTTATATGCATTGTCAACCATGAGAGGCATTGGTAAAACTTATTATTCTCGTAAATCTAAAATAACCCTTTATAAGCATAAAATTTCTTTGGTTACCTCTAAATCTTCCATGTATTATGATTTTGCTAAATAAATTACTAACACTAATTGCTTATTTGACTTATAATTGACAATTATTTTCCCAAATTCATTAGAAACCCTAAAGTATATTTTCTATCTTCAAAATCATCAGCATAGTCAAAATTTGAATATCTATCTAGTTTGAGGTCTCTTGCCCTAAATTATTTGAGCCCAAAATTTGTGTTCTTTTGAGATATCAAAGGACTCTTTTTGATCTTACCCAGTGAATATATTTGGGTTATTGCATGAATCGATAAATAAAACCAAAAATGAAATAAATATTTAGTTTCATAGATCAGATATCCAATGAGTTATCTGTCTTTAGTAACATCTACTAAATATGTGGTATCTTTTGATATCAATTTCATATTTTGTTTCATGGTCATACTAGAGAGGCTCATAACCTATCATTTTGAATTTGTTCAAAATTTCACTAATTTATTTTTGTTGAGTGATGAAGATATATTTTGATTTTTGAATCATTTCAATACCCAAATAGTAATGAAGCTAACCCAAATATATCATTTCAAATCCTTTTATAAAATCTAATTTAAATTTTGTAGTGTATTTCTCATTATTTTTTGTGTTGAATAGATCATCCACATACACCACTAGAAATACAAATATTTTGAAAAAAATATTTGCATATTCAAACTCAAATTGCTTGAATTTTATGTTGAGAAGATGCTCAATGAGTTTTTTGTACCATGCTCTTGGGACTTGTTTCAAACCATACCATGATTTTTCTAGTGTGTACACTTTTTGATCTTGATTATTTATTGAAAAATGTTTATGTTGGGTCACGTACATTATATTTTTGAGATCAACATTAAACACACATTTTTTACATCTATTTAGTGAACTTTCCATCCATTGTGAGATACCAAACCCAACATTGTTGGAATGGTAGTCCATTTTATTATTGGTGCAAAGGTTTAATTATAGTTAATTCATTATTTTTTATCAAATACTTTTTTAAAAATCCTTAATTTTTGCTTGTCAATGAAACCATATATTTTTTACTTGTTTTGAAACACCCACTTGGACCCAATAGGTTTACATCCAATTAAAGGATCAACCAATTTGTAAGTTCCATTTTTTACCAACATGTCATACTCATTTTAATTACATTTTTCTATGCATCAAACTTTTTATATTATTTAAATTAAGCGTGTTTTGAGTCAAAATCAATGTTGAATTATTATTTCATAAGTTCTTCCAAGGTAAGTTATTCTATCTTATCTTTAATTTCATCTAGGAACTTGTTTGATTGTTTTACATTTGTATGTGCAGTTCTAGTGCCTATTTTTTAAACCTAATTAGGTATGACATATTTAAACTCTAGTGGTAAGTTTGGATTTATAACATCTTGTCTTTCATGTCACATTTTTTCTTTGTCGAAAATATTATCTTGAAAATCATATATTTTATCTGATGACTTGTCTTGTAGGTTGCCCCTCAAGATTGCGCATTGAAATTACTAATCAATTTCTTTACAATTTGCCTACCAAAGATATTTTGGAATTAAAAAATAATCTTGTAAATATCTTATATATATTTTATATATATCACATATAATTAATTGGTTAATAAATATTTTTGTTTGCTTGTGTGTCATTTGATATCTGTAATGGTGTATATTCTCCTCCTTGGGTCCTTGCGATGATTCTTGGAGGATCAAAACCCAATAATAAACCCTCCCATTTTTATTTTTTAGGGGAAACATGATGTGTAATTTATGCCCACATACTTTCTATAGTCTTAGGGAGATGGTGACCATGGATTTCACCACCAAACACTAATCCACACTCTATGTTCCAATCGAGTATAAATATCAAGAACAACTATTGTTAAGCTAAGTGGTTGACCCCATACAGGTATTCTATGAAGGGGAGTTAATTATCTAAACTAGGCATTAGAAAACACCCTATATGGACTTGGTCCCCACCATACCTTGAATATATCATGGAATCCCCTAGAGAGCCTATTCAGTCTAGCATAAGACCGTCAATTATAACATGCAACTTGTTTTTAGAGTCAGTATTAGTTCTTTAATGAGTGTCATGTGTAGATGGGTTGGTGAGGGTTCAAGAGATTTGGTAATGGGTTACTTGCCTATATCCTCACCTAAAAATATATTAGATGGTGTAGTCATCAAGTTACACACTCATTAGTTTACTAGTCTTAGGTTTGTAGTTTACTTGATTTAGTGAGTGTTATGTTAGACCCATGCTATTTGTGAGCTAAGTCAGCCTTTTACCCAAGCCTATACAGACTTATCTAGGTTTCTTGTATATCATTATTTCATCATATCATCTTATTATACATATTATCTTTGAAAATTTTCACATCCTTTTAAGCTTATATCATCTTACATCTCATCTTATCTCTCATCACCATTTTTTTAATCCCATCCTAGTTTAGTCTCATCTACCAATCATTAGTCATACCCCCCATCCTTATCATAGTCTAACTTCAAATAAGTCCACCTTATCCATAACCACTCATTTATCTTGATCTTGTATTTCTTAGTCACCTTATCCACAATCTTATATGACCTAATCTTAATCCTAGTCTACCTTGTTATCTCCCTTGTCATCCCATCAAATATGTGGTCATACTTTGGTCCTAATCTACATTAAAAAAACATTATTTCCATATAAATTTCTTCACCATTATCTTGATTGTGTTTAATCAAGTTTGATTCATAATCACATATTATATCAATCTATTAATCCAATCATCTTGTCTTTTTTGAGTTGATCATCTTAGTCTTGAGCTAATCTTCATCCAATGAATCCCTAGTCAAAATCAATACCTTGTACCACTTTACCCCATCATCATAAAATATTATAGATTGTATTATATCTCCTATATGAATCTAGTTAAATTATCAAGGTATAGCTCACATCCTAAATTAGTCAACTTAAATATTATATCAAACATCTAGTCAAAATTGAGATCAAACTAAATCAAGCCCTTTGTCTAACTCTATTCCACACATTCCATCATCATCCCTTAGTCTTTCCATTTAATCCCTTGAACCTACCAATTGGGACCAGTGAACCACACCATCCATACTTTCTCCCATCCTTACCCATGGCATCTAAAACAAATTTGGTTAATACCCTAATTGATCAATGCCTCATCACCAATAAGGATATGATCCTTCATTGCCTCCTTAAGATGATCACTCCACATCCTATATATTTTGACCCCAACCACCCAACATTACCTCCATTCTACACCCATCCACATCAATCAACTCCTAGTTTTCACACCACCCACTCTCATTCAAACTCTCTAGCTACTCATAAAAGCCAATCATCTATTCCTTCCTACACTATCAAAGGCAATCATATCTTGGCAAAACCTTATAATACTAGTTTACTCACTCAGTCACATCAATAACCATCTGATCCAAAGCCTAATGCTTCCACATTTAATTTAATAAGTTAAGAGATCCCCTATAAACCTCTTCATATATCCTTATAATCCCTCTTCTACTAGTGTGTTACCAATAACATGATGGTCGATCCACCTATATGACATATTAATTATGCCAAGCTTGATACCTATTAGTATAATGCTCACCATTATTATATATATCACCAAACTTAGGGGTTACCATTAATTGATGTCATAATTTATAAAACTATGTTGAAGACCTCATCAACCATGGTGACATTGAAATCAAGAATGGATCATATGGGTTTAGATCCTTGGGTGAATAAGAAAAGTAATGTTAAGATTCCATTCCCAATCATGATCAATACCTTAATTTTACAAGACAAGTTTAAGACACTAAATCCATCATCCATGGTCCCTACATATTTGACAAATCTTCCATCAAAGATGAGTTTGTTCCCCATGAACCTAGTCCCCCTTCTCTCATGAGTCTTCCTTCCATGAACATATCTTTGTTGAATAGAGTATATCCCCATCATCACATCAAGGACCACATGATGAAAGGTAACTTGTAGAAAATAGATTCTCTACTATTATCCTTGCATCATAATTAACATTAAAAGTCAAAAAAGTCTTATCTACATTAAGAACATATTTTGCACTGGTATCTGAATCAGATTCCTCATTAGAAACATCACCCCTTATAGATATGGTAGTAGATGACTATGAACACCCTTTTAATATACCTCCATTATGGATGATAATTAGTCACCAGGCATATCTTTTGATTTTAATTAGGATGATGAAGTCATAATATAGTTTTTACAAGCTTTATCTATCAAATCTTATTAGAGTGAGTTTGATCCTACCTTGGACACATGTCTTACAATTAGTCTTAGTAGTCCTTTTATTGATCTTGAGGATATTATCTCTAATGTTAAAATTGGTTCCCCTAGGAACCCCTATGAGGACCATATTACCCCATCACCATTCATTGACCTCATCATATCATCTCCATCACCTTCATCCATCATAGATCCTTTTCTTCATGTCAATGATATTTTAATCACCTCCCTCTATAAGGACAAATAAGAGCATACATAATTGGACTCTTACCTAAGTAATATAATATGTGACACAACTACAAAGGTCCAAGACTAGATTATAAAATTCATAAATGATGATCAAAACACCTTTGATCTAATAAGTCAAAATCAAGAAAATCTGCATCATCTACCTAGTCAAAAAGTGTCTTCCCCTAGTGAAGCCCAATGTTAGGTAATAAGGGACCATAAAATTCAAAATAATTATCATATACCAAGTCAAAAATCAATCTCCTTTGGTAAAACCCATTATCACGCACCAAGAGGAAGTCAATAAATAATCTAGTTAGAAAATCAAAATAATGTCAAAAACACTATCAACACAGCCAATAATCCATCAAATAATTAGATCAAAGACGAATCACAAATTCAAACCATCTTGGATCTCATGTAGTCTTATATCATATAACACCAATCAAATATAGAATGTCCAACATCTCCAATGATATGTGTAACTACTAGTCCTAATCCTCAAATACCCACCACAACTTCCTATCATGCTCCTATCATCTATTCAATTCCCATATGTCCCCATCAACATCAAGATCTAATCCAATCCATACCTCACATCACCTTCCCAAGAAGTATTGCCTCTTATATGGGAGATGAAGACACTTGGTCTATAAATTTGGAGTCCAAATCAAAAATCAATGAAGGTCACACATACCTCAATACATCTAGCATTGATAAAATAGTCCTAGCATCACACTATCTATAATAGGTGTTGGATGAAGATCATAAAAACATATGCATCATGCATCTCAGCCACCTCTAATAAATTGATATTCCATTAAAAATTCAAAAAATTCAAAATTCAAAAATAAAATAAAAAAATCATTCATCCAATGGTGAAAACTAGTCTTTTGGCACCTTGGGCAAGTACCATGATGAAAAATATTTGCTATCATCATGGTAAAATAATATATTGTTTGCATTATACCTCAACACTTGGGGGAAACTCCATTGTATCCACATGATATCCCTCTATGTCATCCTTATTGTCCCTCTATCTATTATCTACCATCATATCATGCATCATATTATGACCCTCCTTTCTTACAATTTTGAACTTTGTAAATATATGGAAGAGGTCTTGAAAAGTGTTCTAGAATCATCCTAGTATATCCTTCAATGGACACTCAAATATCTATTTCATTTATGATGTGTTCATTGGCAATCCCAAGTCCATTTTTCCTTGGTACTAATCCCTTTGTAAGTATCACCCTCATCTTTTTGTCATATCATCCATCATTATCCTAGTTTTTAGGCTTGGTGTTCTCTTTTATAGTAACCCCATTTGTATAGTGTACATACATATTTTAAAAATACATAAAAATTTAAATATTGTCAAAAAATTTAAAAATTATAAAATCTATAAAATCCTAGAACATCTAAGTTGTCTTGTCATATTTCCTAAATATCCCAATCATCCTATCTAATGTCTTAGCTATCTTATCATCTTTTCATTTTGCCTTGTTTTGTGTCCTAGTGATCTTATCATTTTTTCATCCTACCTTATCTAAACATCCTAATCATCTTGTCTTATGTCTTCTATAACCTTATCCTAATTGTAGTCACTACTCTACTCTAAATCTATACCCTTGTCTAATTCAATATCCTTGGTCTAAATTTATCCAACTTAGTCTAGGTCATCACATGATAACTTATCCATCGACTATCATTTGGATACTTAGGAAAGACATATTGTGACTACATGTAGATACTTGTGTGTTTTACTTGTCTACTCTATGTTGTTTACCTTATTTTCATGTCTTTATCTAATAGTCTTATTTTTCATTTGTTTGTCTATATTTATTTTTAGTCTCTCATCATGTCTTTTTTTTCTATAGGGAAATGATCAAGGATGATATGATAACACTAAAAGTTACAAAAATTCTTTTAGGTTCCTTTGATGATGTAGAGTGCATTGTTTTCCCCTTTTCATGTACTATGGCATAACATCCTCTTAGTAGCACTTGTATCATGGGTCACACTACCAAAGTTTTATATTTATCAAACTACTTAGACTATGATGAACCTTATTACAAAAATTATTGCTTGATCATTTCTCTTAATATATTAAATCATCTTAATACCATAATTAAGTTGATCATTTTAGTTCACTCAACCCATATCCAATCATTTATCCTAGTCCTTTATCTTCAAGTTGATCATCCAATACCACTTGTCTAATATATAATCATTCCTTCAAGTCTTTTTATCATCACATCTATATCCTCTCATCAATCATTTGACATCTTTATAATCATCAATATCTCAACTCAACTCTCAATCTAATCATAATCACACCCTATATCTACAACTAACATGTATAACATTCATCATTATCTTCTTATTCTAATCTATCTTGTCATATATCTAGCCTAAATTACATTGACCTAAGGTCTTTTTATACTATGCAGGTAGTGTTCACTCACATGGTGTGCTTGAGGTTGACTTGTCCACTCTCTCTCATCTTTCCTTTTCATTTGTTGTCACATATATCTTATCCCTCATCATCCTCATGTCTTTCATCAATAAAATATTTGAACTATGATATCATCAATCAATTTATTAATCAATTACTATCCCTACAATCATCTCCCTAATTTGATCATCATTCACCCACTCTTATCGATTGGGCCTAATAAATCATAACTTCCATGTTTATTCCATTATCATTGATTATTTAATTAATCATTTAAAGTTTACAAATTCCTCCCTCTATTAGGGCATGACTAGGACTATAAAATTATTATTTATCACTTGCATGTGTCCTTACTAGCAGCATCATCATTATTAATCACATTATGTCTTGTTGATTTGATGCAATGCAGTCCAATTCTTCCCCTTCATCCTTTGGTAACTCAATCATATCATTTATTATCTCTCATCTCCTTCATCATATCACTTGAATTAAACTTTGAGATACCCATCATTAATCTTATAAAATCAATCTTATCCTAGCCTAAAGCTTTCCCTTTCATGTATCCTTACTTGGGATACATTGAAATTTGATGGCCTTTTACCTTATCATTATCATGTTATGGTTGATTCCCTCTTGGGATGTGTTGATAATCATGACATAGTCATTTCCACTCCTTGTTTATGTGTATTTATTAGGGACATCATCAATTTTTATCTCACTACTCAGGTTGAGTTCATCATCTATCTCACATCTCACATCCCATCCCCTTATCTATTCATCGCATCCCACCCCTCATTTTTTATTTTTAAGTATCCATCTAGATCCTTCCTCCCTACATGTCCCCTCAAAGGGAATCATATCCCCTAATATAATTTACTAACATTCATCTATGAGTGTCTTTCTAAATTGAAAGGCCATTACTCCTACTTCATTCGCTCGTAATGCCCTTTCAAAGAGGGGTAAAATATATGCACCTAAATATGCTCACTCTAACTATTCCACTAATATTTTTATTTATCCTAATCAATCCTATAACCATAATCCTAATTAAATAATTAAATCACATCTCCCTTCATTATTATTAATCATACTAACCTTACCCCTTCCCACTTATTCATTAATTTTCCTAATTCCCTATTATCCACTAATTAATCCCACTTGTCCATTATTTAGGAATTTAAAATTCCCATAAACCACCTACCTACCTACTCCTAGGCTTTCCTATAAGCCTATTCACTAATCCTCACCTATTCCCTTCTAATATTCATTTAGTCCTAACATGAGCCTAGAGTCTTCTACTCTCTACAATTTTCTCTCATCCTCCACATTTTTTAGAATTCTCCATTTCTATAGAATTTTAAGGAATTTTAAATTCATTAGAATTCCTACCTTTTTCTGGAGTCTTCTTCTCTAGAAACTTCCAATTAATTTTTAATTTATTGTAAAAATCTCTCACTTTCTTATTTAAACACCAACCAATCCTCTATTGAGACTAACCAAGGAGTGTGCAAGAAATCCATGTTACACCAATTTATCATCAAGCTATCAACTGATTCATGCAATCCAAGTCATTAATCAAACACCATGCTACTATAAATATAATTCTAATTGTGATAAATCTTCATCTATTAATCCTTAGTCTTCTTTTTGTTTGAATTTTGATTGGGAACACTTAGCTTTAGGTTAGAATGATGTTTTGAATGATTCATTTTATTTGCATTTTAATCTAATGGCTCTCTATTTTAATAAATTAGATTGATATTTTGGGTATTTTGGTTAAATTACATAATAAAATCCTTTGTGCTCAAAATTCCCATCTTAAAATATCTCATTTACTTATTTAGGTTCAGTGGGTTGTTCATATCCATCACAGATGTTGAACCACAAGTCATTGAAGAAGATTGTATTCTCCACCTATCTAGACCATTATAACTAAGTATATTTCCTTTTTAGGGTTATGATAACAATACCTTTGATTGAATGCATATTTTATGTATCAGTATATGGAATGGTTCTATTGAGGTCAACATAACCTAGTTCTGAAAATGGGGACCTTTGTTTCAAATCATGTAAATTTATGCTCTAAATTTGAAAAAAAGGAGAATCAAGAGTAAATGACTTTAAAATTGAAGATATATAACCAAGTGGGATATTAAATTTTAAATTCATCCACCCCTAGCTCTCACCTGACCTTATTTCCCATATTTTCATAATCCTTGTTAATTTCTCTTTAACTATTGTTAATAAATGTTGTTGGTGTTTCTATGTTGTGAACTTAATGGGATCCTTTTTGGGTGAACAATGACCAGATCTAGGGCCTAATATGTTTTTAACCTAGACCTTTTAATTAAAATTCAATTTGAGAAAGATCAATTTTACATGGGAATGACTTTATATTTTAAGCTTAGTTTAAGTTTTAGCCTAGGTCTTAGTCATATTTATTAAATACCACTAAGACCTTAATCTAAAACTTTATGTTAAGTCCTTTATGTCTTATGGTTCATGGGGGCTCTTTTATTATATTCTAAGCTTAGCTTAAAATTCATACTAAGTTTTAAATTATATTTGTTAATACAACAAAACTTTAGGCTACTACTTTATATAGTTCCCAAGTATTAACTAAGTTTTTATGGCCATAGAAATGGATAAAAGGGTGATGGGTGGTGAGATCATAGGGCTTAAAAATGGATCAAAAACCTATGGTAAAGGTATAAAGTCAAAAAGGGTATAAAAGAAGATTGATGGTATGCATTAACTTGTGCATCAAAGATTTAATGGTGTGTGATCAAGATCAATACAACAAAGAATTTTTATAAAAAAACAAATACAATGGTGACAAGTGTCACCATCATGGGAATGTTTAAACAAAGATCCAATAGTGTGAAGGCAAAGCCTAATATATGAGATCTATGAACTGTTTTGATCTATGAAATTAGGATCAATGCTACAAGATCAATGAAGACTTTTCAAAGGTTCCAAAACAAGAAATAATCTACCATGTGACATAAAGGTGGTTGAGATATGATGTCTAATTGTAAGGTACATAAAGAGCCCATGGAGTTTCCAAGTGGCATGCTCATGTTCAATCATGAAAAATTAGATTGATGAAGCATGTTCATCTAGGTGAGGATTATTTAATAGTGCAAGCCCAAGTGGACTTTTCAAATATCTTGACCCAATGAGGTGTTGACGCATGTCCTAGGGGCAATGGTCACATTTTAAATTAATAAATAGAATAACATGGAATTTCCATATAGGAAAATAACTCACATTGAAAGATCTTTTTGGTACTTGAGTTAGAGTGTCATCAGATGCATAGTTAGTTGGGTAAGTAATATTCCTTTGGTAACTAAACTTGTGTAGTATTTTGAAAAATAATATTCTTTTGTAAAATCATGTGTAGATTATAGAGTATATGGCCTATCATTGATTCATAGTTAAAAAATGTCATTCATTCCATTATCATCATAAAGGGATACTTGTCCTAAACACATGGCTAAGTTCTATTTGAAAATGGTTGACTTAAATTATCTCATAGGTTGCTCTCATAACCTATAAAAGGAGGTTTTTGTCATTGTAAGAGATGGGGAGTTCTTAGATCCAAAATTACTTTGTAAACTTGAAGCAAGTAGTACAAGCAAGGAATTCTACAAAGTTTATCCAATATTTATCTATATATTTACTATCATGGTTGAATCCTCAATTATCTAATTTGATATTCATATTTAAATTATTTTTATGGATCCTAGATGTGCACAAGTTAATGCAGAGTTGTCAATTTGTGCCTATGCTAGGTTGAATGAAATATCTTAGGTTTATTTCATTCTCTTTTGCTTTTCTTAAAGATGTGTAGAAGTTATTTTCCTGTGGAAGTAAACCTTTAAATTCAACCTAATTTCTTATTTACATTACCTTTCCTCATACATTTACCTGATATATAGTAGGATCTATACCTATGAGTTTAATGCTATATATTGGTTTAGTGCATATCTTAATGAAATTTAAGCTCTATCATAATGTCTAGATTAAAGATCAAAAACACCTTCTTTCTATCGTACCCTCCATTTTACTCCTTTTTTATCAGGTCATTGCAGTTTAGCTTTTTATTATAAATATTCATGATAGATTAGGTTTAGACATCATTTATTGTACTTAGATTAATTTTATCTTCACAAATATTTAGGACCATGGTTGTTCTAAAAAACCATTTATATGTTCAACATTCATTTAGCTGGGCCACTACTCCACCATAGATCGTAGGAAGATCATAACTAGTTACTCATCTAATGGATTCTTTGGATCCAAAAATGAGAAGTGTATATGAACCTAATGATATATCAAGGTGCATCAACAAGAGAAAACTCTATGCTAGAAGGAGGGTTTAAGCTAAAGCTTTGTAAATTTGAAATATGTTTGCTAATTTTAGTAAAGTTTATTCAAAGTTCAGTTGATTATTTGTATATTTATGTTATTCTTAGCTCAATTGTGTAAAGATCACTGATATACATGGTTTCAAACTAGTATTTGGGCTTAATTTATCCAAAGATCAATATTCTATGAAGATTCATGGATAAGTGTTGCAAAGGTAGCTTAAACATTGTAAATATGCCACATTTAAGGTTAGTGATAGCAGTTTTTCTCAAAGATTGATTGGTTCTTTACATTTTTAGGTTTATTATAACTTAGAAGTGTAAATATCCCTCTCATTCATTAATTTAGATGTATATTTCAGCTTATTTAGTTTAATATAATTGTGATTTACATGCATTTGTGCAAAATTGGCTTAATGTACTAATCTAATCATTGACCTTTGCAAAGATAAGGTTGATATATTGTATTTTAAATATGTTAAAGAATCTACAAGATGGAACTACTATAAGTAAGATCCTCATCAAGGTATGGCATGGATAGGTGGATCTTCTATCAATATGCCTAGCTAGGTACATGACATACTAATAAATACTAAAAGGTATTTTCCTTCTTTTAGTATTAATAATGTCATCATAGTTGAATATCATGTTAAAAGATTTAAGGTTTCTTTAAAACCTATGAATGTAGTTCATGAAGATGTAGCATGTAGATTATTTCCATTTACTTTCAAATATGCTACATATGAATGGTTAATTAACCTACCTGATAACTACATTCTTAGTTCAAATAACTTTAATCATTACTTCATTGACCAATTTAGAAAAATCATCAGTCCTTATGTCTTGTACCAATAATTCACCATAGTTAAAATAAATTTGAATGATCCCATAAGAGCCTTTAATGCTAGATTCCATAAGATGTTTAGTATAACCATAGCTCCTTATAGACTTGATGAGGCTTTAGCCTTAGATATTTACAAGGATGCTTTGGATCCCATTACTTTTGTGTTTCTTAATGGGTCTATTGGAGTCATAAACACCTTGGCCTTGGCTTATGTTGAAGCTCTAATAATCAATGATCAAATTCATCCTCAAATTCAACTTGTATATGTTATCCCAAATATTAATCCTAATTTCCCTGCACTGAATGTCATTCCTAATGCCAATCATAATGTGCCTAACTTAAATTAGACACCAGTCTTGAACCAATTACCCTTGAACCATGCCCATCCTAGCCAAAATTTGAGGTTTTTGAATAATGCTTCAAATGGATTCCATCCACAATAAAAGAGATATTTAATGCCAACCACTAGAAATAATAATTAAGTTCATAACTTCTAATCATTAAATAATGAGAATGAATCCATAATTAATATGGTTCAAAAGCTGAGCACTAATTTTCCTCAATTACAAAAGTAAGTGGGTAATTTTAGGGAAAACTCCAATAGAAATTATGCTTCTCAAAGGTTCAATATACCTAAAAATAGGTTTAATGATAATAACAATAATATTTCATCTAAGGATGTAAATGAAATGAATCTTTATGATATATTTCTAGCTAATCAATGTAATTTTTTTGAAGTAATACATCTAAAATTATGCTTAATCAAGATAATGTTGCAGGGACATCTAGATTTGCAAGGACATCTAAATCATTTGAAACCACTCCTTTGGTAGAGGATTTTAATTTTCCATTTGAAGAAGAAAATGAACTTAAAGATTCTCTAAAATAAAGAGTGGTCATTAAATATGAGTAGCCCCATGAATAAGTTCAGATATAAGCTAACCTATCTTCAAAAGATAACTATGAGGATAATTCATATGAGGTCATTGTTGAAATAGAGAGTAATCCTAAAGAAGATGATCATTGGTAGTAATTATACAAGGATGTTTTGAAATAAATTGAGGTATTCCAAGATAATAATTTTATTTTTAAGATCCCAAATCAAGATGAGTTGTGACTCTATTGGGTAGAAGAGATGTCATTCTTCATAGAGGATGAAGATGAAGCAAGTGTAATAGATCAAGGATTTCTATATAACCCAATCAAAAGGTTAGAAGTATGTGATAAACCTATTTCAAATGGTAAGGTTGTAAATGAATTTCATGCCCTTTTAGTTGATCATGATGAATTAGCCTTTCAGGATGACTTGGAAAGTTGTGGTGCAAAGATTGGTAGTCCATCTCCACCTCAAGCTGAACTTAATGAAGACACCAATATAAGAATGCTAGTTGAGCTACCATCATTGAATAAAGACAATATAAGTCATTATAAATATATGAATGAAGGATAATTATCACTCTTGATGCAAGATATAAGGATTTGGTAATAAGATGATTGGGTTTTAGATCCATGTCTTCAATGTAAGTATTAGAGAATGGAGATGAAGAATCAAGATACATCACACAGAAGACATGAACACACAAGTTCTCCTATACACAAGAAGAGGCCATTGAATGTAAGAAATCAAGTTTCAAGGTCCTATAGTATTTTAAATAACTTTCCATTTGATCCTAGAGGTAATTTTTTTATGGAGTTAGTTTAGGTAGGTTTTAGATTAGTTTATTTTCCTATCGCTTATTTGTAAGTAGTGATTGTAAATATTTATTTGGTTACTTTTTTTTTGCTTTATATTTAGTGTGTCAGATTTATTTTCTTTATTCCTTGATTATAAATAAGTACTTTTGGATATCCCTCATCTCAAATTTCACCTAATCACTCAAGAATTTCATAGTTTAGAAATGCAAATATGGCTTCTCAATATTGGTTGATCATGGATTGTTGAAATGTGAGCTTAATGTTATAGTTTGGAGAAACTAGAAAATACTAATGGATAGGTTAATTATTCCTTGAGATTTTAAGCCTTTTTCTAATCTAATCTTGATTCTAATAAGGATTTCACATTTGAGATGGAAGCTTGGATTATTGAAACATAGTCATATTTGCACTTAATAAACATTACTGCCTGGGACAAAGTTTGTAACCAAGGATGATTCTCTAAAGATCAAAACAATTAACTAAATCCTAAAAATTGGCTAACTTGGTTTCCAAAATTTGATAAAGAGTAAAAATATAATTGAAAAATATAAAAATAAGAGCCTTATTGTAAAATTCATGAGCTTTATAAGCAAATCTAATTTTGGTAATCTCCATCGAGGCTATGAACATTTGGCTGATAGTGGAGTAAGGCCTTGAGTAAAGACAAAGGCATCTCTATCAGGGCTATAGATTCTTGGTTGGAAATAGATTAATGCCCAAGCCTTCCCTAAACTAAAACATGATCTTTAATGCACATCCAAGTTTGTTATAAGTTAGTGTTAATGGTTAACATCATGAAATCTAGAAGTTGTTCCTTAAATATCATTGTAAATAGTAAATGAAATCAAAGCACAAACACATCATGGTTGAGTTTTGATATTTGATCCCAACCCTGCATGAGTAAGACTTGTTTTAATCATGAATTGATCTTAACTATGGTATATGATCATGTGGAATAAGTAACCTAGTTATTAGTCTAAACCAGAGTCTCTAAATTCTAATATTTCTATGTTTCCTCTAGAAGTCACCATTTTTTGAGGTCAACATACGCCAATTCTAAAAATGGGAACCATTATTTCAAATCATGCAAATTTATGCTCTAAAATTGAAAAACATGAGAATCAGGTGTAGATGACTTTGAAATTTAAGATATCTAACCAAGTGGGATCTTAAATTTAAAAGTCATCCATCCCTAGATCTTACCTGGCCTTATTTCCCATATTTACATAATCCTTATTAATTTCTCTCTAACTATTGTTAATAACTATTGCTGGTGTTTCTATGTTGTAGACTTAATGGGATCCTATTTAGGTGAACATTGACCAGATCTAGGGCCTAAATTTGCTTTTAACCTAGACCTTTTGATTCAAATTTAATTTGAGTGAGATCAATTTTTTACACAAGAAGCACTTTATATTTTAAGCTAAGTTTAAGTTTTAGCCTAGGTCCTAGTCATATTTATTAAATACCACTAAGACCTTAATCTAGAATTTTATGTTAAGTCATTTATGTCTTATGGTTCATGAGGGATATTTTATTACATTCTAATCTTAGCTTAAAATTCATACTAAGGTTTAAATTGTATTTTTTAATACAATTAAACTTTAGGCTAAGGCTTTATATATTTCCCAAGTATTAACTAAGATTTTATGCCCATAGAAATAGATGAAAGGGCGATGGGTGACAAGATTTTGGGGCTTCAAAATGGATCAACAACCTACAAAAAAGGTCTAAAGTCAAAAAAATTCCAAAGGAAGATCAATGGTGTGTATTAACTCATGCACCGAAGATCTAATGATGTGTGATCAAGATAAAAGCAACAAAAACTTTTTAAAAAAAATTAAACATATTGGCGATAAGTGTCACCATCATAGGAACATTTAAATAGAGATCCAATGGTGTGAAGGTAGATCCTATTATATGGAGATCTACGAACTGCATTAATTTATGCAATTAGGATCAATGATGTGAGAATAATAGACACTTTTCAAATGTCCCTAAATAATTAGGAATCTACCATGTCAAATAAAGGAGTTTAAGTTATGATGTCTAATTATAAGGTACTTAGAGATCCCATGAAGATGCCAAGTGGCACACTCACATTCAATCATGTAGAAATAGATCAATAGAGCATGTTCATCTAGGTGAGAATGATTTGATGGTGTGAGCCAAGGTAGACTTTTTAAATATCTTAACCTAATATGGTGTTAACACATATCTTAGGGGAAATAGTCACATTTTAGGTTAATAAATATAATGCCATGGCATTGCCACATAGGTAGATAGCTCACATTGAAAGATATTTTTAGCACTTGAGTTAGAGTGTCATCCGATGCATAGTTAGTTGGGTAAGCAATATTCTTTTAGTAACTAAACTTGTGTAAGATTTTGAAAAGGAATATTCTTTTGTAAAGGCATGTAGCTTATAAAGCATGTGGCCTATAGGTGAGTCATAGTTAAATCATTCCATTATCATCATAAAGTGACACTTGTCCTAGACATGTGTCTAAGTTTTATTTCAAAATAGTTAATTTAAACTATTTCATAGGGTTGATCTCACAACCTATAAAATGAGGTTTTATCATTATAAGAGAGGGGAGAGTTCTTAGAGCCAAAATTACTTTTTAAACTTTTAACAATAAGTACAAGTAAGGAATTATGTCAAGTTTGTCCAATATTTGTTTGTATGTTTTCTATCATGGCTACTTAGTTTTCTGGTTTAATATTTAGATTTGAATAGTTTTTATAGATCCTAGATGTGCACATGTTAATGCAGAGTTGTCAATTTGTGCTTATGCTAGGTTGATTAAAATATCTTAGGTTTATTTTGTTCTCTTTTGATTTTCTTGAAGATGTGTAAAATCTATTTTCATGTGGAAGTAAACCTTTAAAGTGAACCTAATTTGTTGTTTGCATTACCTTTCCTCAGACATTTTCCTGATATACAATAGGATCTATGCCTACGAAATTTCATGTTATATATTGGTTTAGTGCATGTATTGATGAAATTTAAGCTCTATCATAATGTATATATTGAAGATCATAAATACCTTCTTTCTACCTTACCCTCCTTTTTCTCCTTTTTGATTAGATCACTGTAGTTTATCTTTTCATTATAAATATTCATGCTAGGGTTAGACTTTAGGGTTTTGACATCATTCATTGGACTTAGTTAAAATTACTTGTATCTTCATAAATATTTAGGACCATGATTTATCCTAATAACCATTTACATGTTCATTTTGTCAAACAGTCATTTATCTTGGCCGCTACTCGACCACAGATCTCAGGAAGATCATAACCAGTAACTGATACAATGAATTATTTGGATCTATAAATGAGAAGTGTTTATTAAACATTATATGAACCTATTTATACATCTAGGTGCATCAACATGTTCCTTATCACTCTAAAATATCCCTTTCCTATATACCACCTGACCTATAAACTAAACATCTTGATATACTCATCCTTCTTATATACCCATCAATACATGTAAGAAGATTGTCTTTTATATATACTTGATAGTATGTCAAAGAGATGTTAAAGCACATCAGAGTATATTTTTATGTGGTACCTAGGTAGTACATATAAAATATGTGTTCTATCTATGATACCAAATTAATGATAAGTCCTTATACATGGGCATGATAAACCTATATACTCAAAGTGTTCTTGCTCATTTTCAAGATTTACATCTAGTGATAGTCATAAATAGGTAATGAAATGAATGGGAAAAAGAAAAAAAACTTATTTCTCCTTGGTGGTTTATAGATACAATAACATAAACATTGTTTTTGTAGTCTTATTAGGCTATAAGTGTAGTAGTTTGATCATAATGAAATGACTCATAAACATGAACCAGAGGCACTATTAATACCGAATGTTATAAATTTGTTTTGTTTGCATAATTTGATTCATTTTTCAAATTTTGATTAAATTTTTAAATAGAAACAAATGTCTACTTTGTAAATGACTTATTTTTATTTTTGAACAACTCAAAGGAAAAAAATGTATTTATTATTCCCTTATGGAAATATTATCCATTCTAATTTAGTCAAAATGAAAAAGAAGGAAATTTTTTTAATGAAAATGCACTTATCTTTGTCTTTGGTGCCATTTGAAAATTTAAAAAACCTTTTTTTAGGTCCATTATAGTTCCACACAAACCTATGGATAAGTTAAAACAATTTAAAAAGTAGCCATATAGTTTCACACACTTAAAACAATAGAAAATGCACCACACAAAAGCCAATAGATTACTTTCATCTTCATAAAGATTTAGGACCACAATTTATCTCAATAACCATTTACATGTTCATTTTGTGAAATAGTCATTTATCTTGGTCACTACTCCACCATAGATCTCAGGAAGATCACAACCAGCAAATCATATAATGGATTCTTTAGATCTAGAAATGAGAAGTGTTCTTAAACACTTTATGAACCTACTAATACATCTCGATGCATCAGTAGGTTCTTTATCACTCTAAAAATATCCCATTCCTATATACCACCTGATGTATAAACTAAACCTCTCTATATACTCACCCTTCATATATACCCATCAGTACATGCAAGAATATTGCCTTTTCTATATACCTAATAGTATGTGAAAGAGATGTTAAAGCACGTGAGAGGAGAATGGTATGTGATACTTAGGTAGTACATAGGATATATGTGTTCTATCTATGATACCAAATTAATGATAAGTCCTTGTACATGGGCATGATAACCCTATATACTCAGAGTGTTCTTCCTCATTTTCAAGATTTACATCTAGCAATAGTTGCAAATGGGTAATGAAGGGAATGGGAAAATGAAAAAAAAAAAACCTTATTTCTCCTTTTTAGTTTATAGATATAATTCCATAAACATTATTTTTATAGTTATAGTAGGCTATAAGTGTAATATTTTGATCATGATGAAATGACTCATAAACATGAAGCAAAGGCACTATTGATATTGAATGTTGCAAATTTGTTATGTTTGTATAATTTGATTTGTTTTTCAAAATTCGATTATTTTTTTAAATAAAAATAATTTCTAGTTTTGAAATGACTTATTTTTATTTTTGAAAAAATCAAAGGAAAAAATGTATTTATTATTCCCTTATGGAAATATTATCCATTCTTATTTGGTCAAAATGAACTACCATGTATCCCAATAATAGAATAAAACATAATCTAAACAAGGATGAGTAGTGCAAAAATATGTTAAGATCAGTTGAGAAACATCATAATAGAAAGTAAATGTTATTTTAAAGTGAAAAAGAGCTCCCAAAACACACATAGGTTCAATAAACTGCCATATGCCTTTATGCATAGTAAAAAATGTCATATTTTTTGTTGATAGTATAATATAATTATAAAATTGCACAGTATAGATGTGTGGCAAGTGTGTGATGGATATGTGCTTATATAATGTATTTTATTTTAGATGTATTTCACCTATGTATGTATTTTAAAAGTATTTGTAATGAAAAAAGACTCATTCACACTCTAATAGAAATGATGGAATGAAAAGTGATAATGTATTATATAAGTCTATAAGTAGTGATTACTAGTAATGGATAGGAATTCTAAAAATATAGAGATCTGATAATGGTTCTCACAAAAAAAAATTATCCTTATTTTATGCACAGTGAATATTTTGTTTACTCGAATCTATTTACTCATTTATAATTTATGGTGAACATTTTATACATCTTAGTATGTGTTACCATAATAACTACATAATTCTTAACCTAAGAAAGAATTGTAATGAAATTACTTAAATATTTTCACAGTAGAATATTATATCACAAAAATAATAGTAGAATATGTAGATCCACAATAATAATTGACACGAGAGTAAAATTCTTGATAAATATAATTGATCCACTTTGAGGGGGAAACCTCCATAACAACACAATAAGAGTAAAATTCATAATATCTCCTCAATACTAAATACTGAATTTTATATATACTATACTTAGTCATGGTTATTCTATAGGCTGACCTAACTAAGAACATATAAAAATGTGATAAGATAATATAAAATTTATGTAAGCCATAAGTTAGCCACACATATCCCTAGACATGCCATAAGTTAAGGGTGTAGCATGACCCTCCCTTTCAGAACAACATTATCCTTAACACTAAATCAACCCCAAATGTTGGTATAGGAATGCTTTATCCTCCCATTTTTCACCTTCATAATGTAGATTCTTCTATTTGATCAAATAATACTTAATCACTTTGGTCTATAGTTAGTTCACATTTATATTTAACCCTAAAATATAGATTAGAGAATCTAGGGTTAAATGGGATAGAGATAACCTATGGGCATAAGGGTGATAAACTATCTCTATAATAGGTCAATTAAGTACAAAAAACATTTAAACATATATTAAATTTATTATGATAAGATATGATAAAAAGGAAAGTACAATTATGCTAGATATTTCAATGATAATGAACATAATATACTTAGTTATTTATAATGTTGATATAGATTAGATCTATAACAAGAAGAAATAAGACTAGAACTAGATTCTAGATGAGTCACCTGATTATAGAAAGTATAACTCTATAGTTACAAACACTTGCATCGACCTAGGATGGTTACATCAATGTTACTATCAAAGTCAGACATAAGTTTCTAGTACATAATACCTATTGAAATTGGATGTGACCACCTATATACTTCTAGGTTTTATGTCTCTTTCACTCTATTACATTCACATCTAGGTCAAATATTGTTGTTCCTTGTCAAATAAAAAAACCCTAGTTCTTCATATTCATTGTGGTTATGGAAAAAATGGGTTAATAGACACATAATTTTGAGCTAACCCAAAGGTCTCTCTATGAATGAGAATTTTATACATATCCAATACTCTGAAGAGGGTCTTAACCTTATTTAGTTCTCCCTTATGTGTTGTATTATGTGTGAATCATGTAATGTGTGAAAATCAAGTACACCAGTGATCTAGCTTATAACTTGGAAAATGTGTCTCATGGAATCATCCTTCATTGCTTTAGACCTAATATATAGGTTATCTTTATGACTGATATAGAAATAGGAGAAAATAGGAAAGTTTTGCTCACTTATGTGTTAGGTAAGAAGTTTATAAGTGAGGATTGATATTATATTTATACCAATCCTTTTGGAGAATATATTATATTAAATAACTTAGGTTGACCATAGGAATATGATTTATTTTAAAACTAGATAACTTTAAGGCACTAGACACTTACATCATAATAGGAACTTGCATCAGCATAGGCATTTAACTGGGATGCAATTATTTGGGTAGTTATAAATGAGGTGCAAGTCCAACTCTTAGATAGAAGATAAGTAGGTTTATAACATTCTAATCATGATATAAGTTTTGAGTCATCAAAATAACATTGGTCAGACTAAGAGATTAACAATACGCATGAAGAGATAGTGTATGTGAGCCTTTTGGCAATGGGAAAGGTATAGAATCTAAAAGTGAATCCATGATATGTATTTTCCAATTATACAAGACTAAGGTGATATATAATTTAGAAATAATTTATACATTTTCCCCCCATAAATCTAGTAATTAAATTGCTAGTTTAAAGGAAAATAAATGTGTACCTAGATATGTATAACACACCTTGTCTTTGCTTAAAACTAACTTGAGTGTTTTTTTGTGAATGATTTGTAACCAAGAGAATGTTACAAAATATAATCAATGTATATAATCTAAAATTTAAAGTATTAAAATGATTCAAATTGAAAGAGAGCAAGGTTTAGGAGTACACATGTATATCGATGTAACTGTCTTGCCTTTTGGAAATTTGATTTGAAAAGATATATCATTACAAATCAATAAATATAATATTAGGAAAAATATAAAATATATAAAGTGAATATTTCTAAAGAGATAGAGAAATATAGGAGGATACATTCCCCAACCTTAGATAAAATGTGATTTTCCACCTAATATTTGAGATTAGATCAACCATGCAACCCAATCATACTTATAGCCTAGTGAGCATAAGTGAACCAAGTCAACTCACACTATAAAACTAGTGAATTTGGATTATGTAATGAATTCTAACCTATAAACTTGGCAAGATTGAGTAATTTAATCACCTCAAACTATGATCATAGGAATTTGACAATAGAGAGGAGGTTAGATCAAGTGTTAGTCCATAAAATAATGAAAATAACACACTAGCATGCTAACATCTCTAATACTAGATCATAGGGGAGATTAATTAATAAAACTAATTTAAAACATAATTATAATGCAAAATAACAATAATCTCTTACTATCTTTGAATGCTCCAAATGATTCATTATGTGGCTTGCTCAGTTTATGCTCAAAGAGTCTTTAGTAATGGAGTTGTCTTTGCTCCTTCTCTCCTTGGAACCATTATGGCTTGATATAGCTTATGCTTACTTGATGGATTGACTTAATATTTTGGAATTATAACATTGATATAAATCATGCTATAAAACCTACATTATAACTCTACAATTTCCAAGCTCTTTTTTCAATCGGTAATGTCTTATATTTATAGGCTTAAAAACTAACCCTAACTCAAGGTGAGTTAAAATGTAGTTTAAACATGGAATAGGTTCAAACATAACCTAAATGAGTAAACATAACCCAAATAGAGTTAAAATGTGTCAATAATTAATTATTTTCAATGAATAGGCATGGGTCTCCAAAATGAGATATTTTCCACAGGCTTAACAACTTATAAAGGTAATCATGAAAAGCTAGGATATTTCATATTTTTAAATTTCCTTTTTTAGTAATTTGTTAATTACACATGGATAATTCAAGTAAGCATTTATTTATTTTATCTTGTTAATTAATTCTAATTATCCATTTAGCTCTTTCAATATTTGATTTTATGTGTGCACTTATCCCACTTAATAGGTCCATCATAGGCCAAATTGCATGTTATGATGATGTAATATGATTAGAGATGAATCTATGAGATTTTTTTGTTAATTATAGTAGGATACCCAAATTATGTATGTCTTAACATGATTCTAAGTTTTGATGAATGATGCACAAGCAAATTTGAGGTGTTTAGTGATTTCCAGGCTTAATTTGTAAAGTTGGTAAGAATCAATCTAAAGTATGATCGAAGGCCATTAGTGGCCAATTTTAGGTGTCTACATTTTGCCCCTATTTGTAAAGGCATTACAATTTTTAAACATAATAACATCTTCTCACTTAATGAAAAGATATTATATGCTTATGACTTCAACAACAATGGATGAACTGTAGTTGCCCCCTCAAGGTAACAGTAGGCAAAGAGGTCAATAATCAGACCCTCAAAAGGAGGAATTGATTGGACCAAAAAGATGAAATGGGGTAGGTAAGAATAATTTGCCTATAGGTGGTTAGAATCAATGGTATATGAAACTGCCCTAGTTAGGGTAGAAAAATAGGATGATTTTCCCATAGGTAATTATAAGCATTGGCATAGGTAGGATAAAAAATGGTAATGATTTACCTAAAGGTGGTTATAATAATTGAAAAAGGCTTAGGGTAATAAGATAATTATTTTCCAAAATGTGGTTATAATCATTGAAAAGGAAAACAATGATTTGCCCATAGGCAGTTAGAATAATTGGTAAGATGAAAATGGGCCCCAGTTGGGTAGAAGAAAGAGAATGATTTGCCCAAAGGTAGTTATAATCATTAACCTTCAAATGGATGAAAACATAATGAATTTACCAAATGTGGTTAGAATCATTGTTAATGTAGGTTGGATGGTATACAATGATTTATGTATAGGTTATTATAAGAATTGTACCCTGATACTAGCAAACATGATATGGAATATGATGGAAAATTTATACAGAGAAAAAATATAAACTTGGAAAACCTAAAAGTAGGGAGATGTTTGTCCTTGCTAGGAAGGGAGAAAATTATTTCATGATTTAATTACTCTATTTGTAATATGATTTAGATTAGATCTAAAAACTTTATGGTGTTAAAGAGAGATATCATTGCCATATTGTTATGTAGACTCTCAATGCTAATTTTTGTTATATCACACAATGGTAGGCATCATGATAGAACACCATGATAACTTGGTTGAGATATGCATAAGGACTGACACATAATCTAATAAACAATTAAAAATAATGAACCAATGATAAAAACCATGATGATAATTTTGATGCATGAATATGGATGGATTCAAGAATAATGCGTAAGGAATCACCCAATAAACACATGTAGACTGAATCAAGACACAATAGGAAATCAAATAAGTAGGAAAATAAATAAACATAAAGACAAGAGAATAAACAAACAACCAAAAGAACACAAAAAAAAGGTTAATTACAATTTTAGTATAAATAACATGACATAAATAATATGGTGAACATTGCCCCTAGTGATAAGGGATAATTAAATAAATAAACAAAATGGGGGTATAGAAGAAAAGGAATGGGGTGGTTAAGTTAGATCTAGATGTAATAGGCAAGTGGGTGTTGCCTAAATAGTTTTATGGACATAAGATCCAATAAAACTTTAAGCCAAATTTATTTCTCTCAGGAAATGCGATAAAATAAAATGAAGAAATAAAATATGATGGATGTTGTATAAGAATAATGGGTATAAACTCACAAAATGGTGATAGCATGGGATATTGGGATAATAAGGATGGGGAAACTAAATGATAAATGGTTTCTTATGACTTAGTAAAGGTTCCCAGAATCCTTAAGGCAAAGAAGGGGTCAATGTTTTTGGATTTTCTAAATCATTTTACAAATGTTTTTGGAATTTTTGGAGCATCTCAACTCGATGGAGAATGGTGAGATACTAAATGGTCAAAGCTCACAAAATGGTTAAAACATTCAAACTTAAAATTTACTCGCAAAATGGTGAGAGTGTGGCTTAGGTTGCTCATAAAATGGTAAGAACATGAAAAAAGGTGACTGAGATAACCTCAACATAAATTGAGTGCTTCCTACATAGTCCCAGGATGAGACCTCAAGTCACTATAGTTTTGCCTTATATTAGGGGAATCTGACTAGTGTAGCATCTAATTCAAACAAAAAATAGGCAAAGTAGGAAAAATGGCATAGTATGACATAGGAATGGTAAGGTGGTACTTCAAGTCATGATAAACAAGTGTTTTCCCTAATTTTCCCATAGGTAATTATAATTAGGAAACAATAGCATAGGTCAATGATTATAATTTGCCCATATGTAGTTATAATTAGTAGCATGATAGTGAGACACTAATTTACCCAAAGATAGTTATAATAAAGCACACTTGGTATAAAATGAAATAATAAATGAAGGATGTAATTTCCAAACAACTATTATACTATTCCAATATATGAATTATGTATGGAATACCAAAATAACTATTGAAATTTTATCTAAACCTTCATGATAAAAATGGTCATGGAACCAATGGAATGAAACTAAGGTCAAAAAATTAGGTAGGGTGGGGTAAAAACAACTCAGTCAATATAAAAGGTATGGGAGATCAAAATGGTGGAATGGCATAGTACAAGGGATAATGTTGATATTATGGTACAATAAAAACAAGCGTCATTAAAAATACACTAGGTCTCTCAAGTGAAGTAACACTTGAGTTGTATAATGTTTATCGGCTCATCAAGTTTGTCCCTATCTAGTCTAGTGATCCTACATGCTCCAGTACTATAGTTTAAAATAATAATAAATAGGCCTATCTAGTTAGGTTTGAACTTGCTTTTGTGTTTGTTCTTGACTGTGATATTCTATTGGTTTTGTAGAGTAAAAAATTACTCTACGTTTCATTTTGATTTTCAATTGTGCATTGCAAAATTTTGTTCCCGCATACTTTGGTCTGAGATGGCAAAGTTTTGTAATAGAATGCAGGTGCTAATTTTCATTTTGATTCATTTTTGTCTAAGTGTCAAAGTCAAGTGAAAGCTGCCAAGTATCATCATCTAAGGCACCTTTCATATTTTATATGAGTTGGTCAGGGCATGCCACAAATCTCATAATGACTTAGAGAAATGTGCCAAGTGTCAGCATCCATTATTCATATCGACATCTGCATTTCAAATCTCTTTTTACCAGAAGGTTTCAAAAAGCTAAGTATCAAGATCAGGCAAAAAGTGCCAAGTGGTAATCATGGAAGGCTTCAATTTGTTATTCTAAAAGAGACAGAAGATGCCACATATCCCAGTAGAAGAGAGTGGAAGCCACCATGTGTCGAGATCTAAATTATCTTCATTTTTCTTCACCGATATAATAAAGAGTGTGGTGGGTCTCAAGTTTTGTTTCTAAAGCAAGCGAAAGCCACCAGGTGTCGATGTCTGTGTAAATATAAAATGAGGCCCAATTGTTTCTATGATATAAATAGATTAAAGTGGAGACCAGCACGTGTCACCTTTCGTAGGTTTCTCAAAACATGGCTAAAAGCAGTGGAGATTGCCACATATCCTTAGTTAAGTCAAGCAGAGATTGCCACGTGTCTTTTGTTGAGTCAAGCAGAGATTGCCATCTATCCCTATGCCCCTTTTTAAAGTTATTTGGGCAAGAAACCCTATGGGTTTTATTTCTTTTAAGTTGTTGAAGTTCAAAGAAGCAGATTGTGATAGGTGTGAAAGGCAGAATATTCTTGAGAAAAGATATAATAAGAGTATAGGCAAAGCGGAGAGTGCCATGTGTCCTCAGTAAGTTTGCAGATCCTACCAAGTGTCATCCTCTGGTGTCTCCTAAAGTAATAAGAAGGTTTTCAAGGAATTGACTAAGTGTCCTCTTCTGTTTAAGAGAAGGGAGCATCCTGTGATCTATTTTAGCCAATGAATTGCTAGAAGATAAAGCATTTTAGAATATAAGGAATATCTTCTATTAGACACTTCCAGTTTGATTAGATTTTAGTTGGGCCGTTAGATTGAGAATAAGCAGACAATTTGGAGTGCATCCAAGGCTATAAGTAAGGGTGTAGAAATCACCAAAATCATGATCAGATACTTAGAGAGAATTATTGTCAAGAGTTTAGACTTTCTAGAGCTGTGACTAAGAATATCATTTGCCTTTGTTCTATTTTCTTAAGTTGGAAAGTTTATGTAATTGTGCATGTTTCTATGTGTCTTATGTGACTGGAGAATTAATAAGAAGATTGAATCCTGTGCCTTTGTTGATACTTTATGTGTCATTGCAAAAGTAGTCTAGGCTGTGTTGTTAAGATTTTTAGACTTTCTAGAGCTGTGATTAGTAATATCATTTGCCTTTGTTCTATTTTTTTGAGTTGGAAGGTTTATGTAACTGTTAGTGTTTTTGTCCCTCTTATGTGACTGGAGAATTCAAATAAGAAGATTGAACCATGTGCCTTTGTTGATATTTTTTGTATCACTACAAAAGCAGTCTACGTTATGAGCCTCTATTTCTATTGTTTACATCTTTTACATTGATCATGCACTTGTTTGCTCTTAAATGTAATTGAATCTTACATATAGTCTCACTATGCTCATGATTAAGGTCAAATTACATTCAGGCACATCACCATAGTTAGATTTTATTTCTTACATTTGTGTTTCTATTAAATTCTTATCCCTTTTCCCAGTATACACTTGATATAAAGAAGATACCAGCTTCTTAAAAATTTGGGAGTTGTTTCAAGTCGCAAGTCCCACATCTTGAAACTTCCCATTGTTGGTGTTAGAAACAAGCACAATTTTAACCATCAATAGTTTTTGGCATGCCTAGTGGGACCAATCTTGAAGTTTTTTTCAAGATCATATGAACTAGAGAGCTACGAGGAGTCATAGTTGTGGACTAGTAACCAGATCACAATCTGCTATAAATCCAGGTATTCTTTTTCCACCTTTGGTAGCTAGTCCAAGAAGAAGAGTCAACTAGTTTATACCAATACCAAGAGAAAATATGGGAGCCCTTATACCCCTAAGAAATTATGCAAGTTGGAACACTGGTAGTCCATTGATTCTCCCAAAACCACCAGCCACTTGGGACCCTATCCCAGTGAATGCCTTGAAAGCTCTACCCAAATTCAATGGGAAAGACTTTAAAACACCTAAAGAACATCTATAGGATGTATCAGATGTCTATGTTATACATGTTGTCATTCAACAAAATGTGGCCATAAGATTATTAATAGCTTCTTTTAAAGGGAAAGCTCTAGAATGGTACTGGTTCCTGACCCCAAATACCATCTCTACATGGGATCAGATCGGAGATCTTTTATTTGAAAGATTCAAAGAGAATGGTGATAAGTCTTCTTTGTTACAGCAATTGATTACCATCCAAAGGGCACCACAAGAAGCGATGACTAACTTCAATTCCATATTTCAAAAGACTTGGGAAAGAATCCCTACTATAGCTAGACCATTACCAAGTATGGCCATAGTGTTTTATCTTAAGGCTTTGAATTCAAATATATCTATTATGATTCAGTCACTTGGAGGTCATACTCTGCCAGAGGCTTATGACTATGCAGTCAGAGCTGAAAATAATTTGATAGATGCTAGAAAATTACCTCCAAGGCCTCCCTGCCCATGTTCCCAGATATCTCCTTGCCATTTCCTCAAGAAGACCCTAAATCCATTACCCCACCTATGTCTATGTACACATATCCTCAACCACCTACTAAAGAAATTGTCCCTACTTAGTCATCTGAGCTGGATGATATCAAGAATATCTTGAGGACATTTTTTAATGCGCTGATTAATATAAAGAGATAGTAGAATTCTTTCCCTAAAACCCAATATCAGGGCTATCAAGGAAATATATTTTTGTCTCAGCCAAACCAATACCAAGGTCCTCCAAGGCAAAATAACCCTCAGCCAGCAAACCAATTAGTTGTAGTCCTTACACCCTCATAGACTATTCCTCCCAATTCAAATAGGGAGATTGTTCCAGGGCAAAATAATTATGTGGATAACACTAATGCCTAGTGTTTCCATTTTAATAATGCTCATACACCTAGAGATTGTCCCATGGGTAATCTATAATAAAAGGTGGTAGAGCAAAGAAGAATGGATGGTCAGTTTGTAAGTTCTAGTGACAATCAAGCCTACCAGTCTTCTGGTATGCAAAATTTAGTCTTAATGGCTCAGATGTAAGGGATGTCTTTGCAACAAGAGGAATAAATAGCCTTGAAACATGTTTTGTTCTCATGGGTTGAAGATGAAGAATCAATTTTCTTGAACGAAGCTTCCATTTCCAAAAAACTAGTGATGCAATCTGATTATTATACTAGATCAAAGAGAAGGATGGTGGAACAGCCTAAGGTTATAAATAGTCAAGTCATGGAGAATCCTCCATTTCAAGGACAAAGAAACATAGCTGTCAGACAAGAAGTGCCTCAGCTAGTGTAGAATCAAGTGATTCTTGCACAAACTCAAGAAAAAACAAGATATCCTTATTCTTAAAGAACTCAGACTCTGGGACCAATAAATGTGGTGGATCAATTGAAGAAGACTCTAGCACAAGTATCAATATGGGATTTATTGGCCATTACTAAACAAAAGACACTACTACAAGAAGCTCTACAATGCCAAGCAGTGCCCAAAGGTACTGTTATCAAAGAAGGACCTTCTAAAATAGAAAAGCTCAAAGACAGAGTTCATCTATAGATGACAACCCTAGTGAATAATGCAGCAGAGGTAAGCAAATCCAATCTAGATCCATTCTATTTAAATTTAATAGTTGGCAAGAAAATGTTGCATAATGCAATGATTGATTCAGGGGCTAGTACTACAGTAATGCCCAAGAAGATAGATGATGCTTTAGAAATTAAGTATGAACCACTCACTAAAATATTCATGTAGCTAGATGGCAAAGTAGTACAAAAAATAGGGAGAATTAAATGACTCCAATTACAATTATATGATTGTCCCAATATAATTGTAAATCAAGATGTAGTAGTGATAAATATACCTCTTGTTTTTGCCTTATGTTTATCAAGAGACTTTATTGCCAAGATAAGAGGATATATGTCCCTTGATTGGTCTCACCTCATCCTAAGAACCAAATATGGTTCAAAGATGAAGATATTATCTGAACCATTGTATAAGGATCATATCACCAATGAACCAACTACAAAGTTAGAGGCAGCTCATGCTATGATGAATAAAGAAGAAAGGGTTTTTGTTGAAGAGCTAGGTGAATGGACTAGACATAATCAAGAAGAGGAAAATGATCATTTATTAGCTATGATGCAAAGCAACCCATATGGAAATTATGACTCTATTAGTCTGGGCACTTACATTATACTTGATGAATATCATAAAATCCCAAATGTTTTATAGGAAGAAAAGTCAAAAGATACCTCTTCTATTAATCCTCAGGTATCTCAACATGAATTCCAGATTCTGAGTGAGAAGTCACAAGCGTATGCCTTAATCTCTGATGAAGAAGAAATAATTTTTGACTTTCTTCTTACTTTGCAAGATGATGTGGAGGAGCATGGACATTTCCTTGATCATGATTTGAATTATTTATTTGAAATTATTGGATCAAGTTATACCATTTTTTAGGGAAGCTGTGAGCTGGTTGTAGATGAATAAGATAGCATTGAGACTCAATTACATATGCAAGATTATTGCAAACTTTTAGAATTTTTATTTCAAGAGGTTGGTAATTTTGAAATCATTAAAGAGGATGATCATGTAATGGAACCTAAGTTTGAGGTAAGAGTTAAGTCAATAAATGATATATGTCAAAGGGCTTCTATTGATGAGCAAATAGTCATTAATTTCTTGATAAGACATACCAATATCAAGAGCCAGCATTCGACGAGCTTCCAAGAACAAGAAGAGTCTATATATGTTGGAAGCAAGTTTGACTCAAAATCACCTAAATGTAGGCCAGACACTATGGAATACAAATAAAGTAAGTCATTAGAGCTATATCTAATTGAAACACTTGTCTGGCAATATAAGCTGGCTTGTCATGAAGGAGAATTTAGAAATTCTTCTGTTGACCCAGGAGGGAGATAAAGATACTTGGTTAATGTAGTTAGATAGTTTCCCCTTTCTATATTACTTTGTTTTCCCATTTTTGTTTTCTCGCTTTTATTTTAAATAAGTGTTATTTGAACATGTAGTCGACAGCTCAAAATTTCTCAAATTTTTCAAAATTCTCCAATACATTGAATGTCTCCCAAATCTTTAGAAATCCCCAAGGTACCTTGCATTGTAACTTACATAACGTGTCTATCTCGTTGTTCCATAAAGATTGAGTAGGATCTGCTAATGGTTATCTGAGTGTAATGCCACTTTGAGACTTGATAGGTCAATAAATGCCTCTTCGAAAGAGTTAAAGCTTACAAATTCTCAAACATTCCTACATTTGTAAAAAATATCCTGTTACTTGCATTTTCAGTGCTTAGTAAACTTGCTTTAGTGAAAGTGTTTATATTTTGCAAAATTGCATACCAGTTATCATAGAAAAGATACAAAAGATGGAGAGAGCACAGTCTTCATAACAAGGAGCTAGGATGTATGAATCCCTTGACAAGTTTCTTGTGAGAAAGTCATATGATTCAGCTCTCGTGCAACCATTGAAGACCTATTTAAGGACCAAAATCCCTGAGGTTGGTCAAGCAACTGACCCAGTAAAAATAAAATATTATGCAGATGGAGTCATGGACCTAATTCTTTAGAGAGCTAGTAGCAAAACTCTTAGAGAAGGGGCACATCAAAGGTGTCTACAAAGGACCAGAGCAGGGCAATATGAAACATTTTCCATGAGGATATGGACTTCATAACTACCACAATTCATTGTCCCAGTTGTACATCCATGTCCTGACTTGATCAAATTATGTGCATATTTTTTCCATGCACCATTCAATAGGGTCCATTCATGATAAAAATCACATCGTAGGCTATCAGGGATATGTTAGCCCTATATCATGATCATACAGCTACATTTCCCACTATTTCTAAAATGAAAATAATGTGGGCAAACATCAATACTTAGTCAAGGTTCTTGAGATCTAAATTACAAATAAGCGATGATGACACTATGATGCCTACACTCCCTTCAGCAAGAGCCTAATTCACACAAGCTAGCCAAGATGCACTGTCTATGATGGCTTTCATCTTTGGCATGAAAGATGATATGGCAGTTTATGCTGAACAAATGGATATCCACTTCAGGCTGAAGACCATTGACAAAACTCAGGAGTATCTGCTCGACTTTTCAAAACAAATTGCTTTCTCAATGGTGGAACAACTGGCCTATTTCAAATCAAAAGGATTTTTTAGGTACTCTTCTTATTTGTTTCACCTCATGCTATTTTAGAACTCTGACCTCTTTGCCCAACATATGTATCTTGATATGTAAGACCCAAGTTTTGATCTCCAAAGGACCATTCCTGTGTCTGCATGGACACATATTTTGTCAAAGACTAGTGACCCATATGAATTCTAGGAATTATTTGTTACCCCTACTTTTTGTCATCTCAGCCTTGAACTAGTCATGAATAGATTATTTCCAAGTGTTTCAAACCTTCTGGCTAGTTGCCCAATTCCTTGTGATTTCTATTTTGGATCTCACCATACAATTATAAGAGTCCATGGTTTTGGTGGGGAACCAATGTTGTTACCTAATATTTTGAATCTTAGATTAGCATTTTTAGAGGTCACCAGGAAGGTATCTATAGTAGACAATGAATATGGCTCTGGGAAGAGGAAAGGAAAAATGTATGACCTCCCATGGATGACAACCAGCATGGTTTTGGAAACTAGAGACGTTGAAGTTGTGTTGCTCAAAAATCTAGCCTTTATGGGTTTCCTTCTAACAGAATACAAATGGGTTTATGACCCAAATGGTTTCATAGCTTCCTAGATAAGGACTAACAAGATTTCAACTAGAATTGCACATGAAGGCTGCCCTTTTTGGGAAACTAGGAAAAATCCTAGAGAAGATGCTCCTAGATTTCATGTTGAGTTAACAGACTTGCCCCTTCCACAAAATAGACCCTAGGAAACATTCTATGTTAAGTAGAGGGATTATGATCCTAAATTTAGAATGACTTCTGGCTTAAGATGGACACTAAATAATAAAGATTGGGATGCTGAGAAAATAGAAGCCTATTAAAAATATAGGCAGGAGATTTGTCAAACAACCCATTCTTTTGAGAACATAGACATGGATGAGAGATGGGAAGAACTATGGGATGAATGCCATCTCTCCCCTATATCTAGCCCAAAGATAAGTAATTTGTTGACACCAGGTGTAGAGCTAAAAATATAGAGTGGGACCAAGCCAAGAACCACAAGCCTCAGGGCAAACTGTAGATGTAGTAACTGCATCAGTTTGGCCCTAATCTCTCAACATCATGGAAAAGCAAAAGAGTGTGGTGCCTTCACCACCACAAGCTTCTCCATCAGCATCGGTTATAGATATTCCTAGTTTTCCATAAGCATCATTGAAAGGAAAAGAAACATAGCTAGAAGAAAAGACACCCAAGAAGTGAAAGAGGGTGCAGTTTTAGTTTGATTCAAAAGAGGAGACAGACACCCCACAACACCAATTATAGAGTACTATAATTACTCCTTAGGTAAGTATTATTCCTCCTCCTTCTATCTATTTCTTCTCCTATTGGCATGATGATTTCATCTAGCCAGATGACATCCCCTGCCAATTTTGTTGTTCCCATTTCTCACTTTGCCCCATTTGTGACACCTCAAGCTTTAACATTATCTCAATTCTCCCTATCTGTTCCTAAAAAACTTCCCCCTCAGATTGCCCATAGCCAACAATTGGCTATTCAATATGGTTTACCATAGGGACATCCTTTTGTGGGTGGGCACATTGCCTCTCCTTCTACCTTCCAGACCCAAGCAAATGCTGCTATGAAGGCAAGGGAAACCTAAAGAGAGAAAAATAAGATAAAAGAAAATAAAGCATTGTCTACACCCCATCTTTGGTCACAATTTGACCCCATTTAGCAGTAATTGACAGTGATTCATTTGTCACCAAATGTAATAAAGCCAACTAAGTAGATGTAGCTAGAGGACTACATGATGAATGCAATGGCCATCAACATGTCCCTCTTTAGGCCACAAGATGAAATTGAGCTTCTAACCAAATCCACTTTTGTAGTTGCTGAAGACTACTTGAAGACATCAAGGAGGCTACAAAAGATGGAGGCCAATTTAGCCAAGGAAAAGGCAAACTATAACATTTTGACTACAGAGATCAATAGAAAAGACAATGAGATAGAGAATATGAATAAATAGTTGCAAGATATTGTTTCTCTTCAGCCTAATGTAGGTAAAGAATGTGGTGACAACCCTAAGGAGAGAAAAAGTAGCATTGCAAGAAAAATGTGAGGAACACCTGCTACAAGTTACCCAATTGCAACAAAATCTGCTAAGTGAACATAATAATACTATGGATATACAAGCCCAATTTCAATCAAAGCAATAGAGAGTAGCACAATTAACACTGGAAGTGGCCAATAGGCCAAAGAGTGTCAGAGTGTTAAGTTTGGTGAAGGAGCTAAATGAGTCCATGTGGAAGAGATTATCTTTAGAGGTTATTCAGCTCATGCCTTCTCTCACCTTCATGCTAAATTTATAGAACTTATGTGAAAAGGTGGAGAATTTAGTTGCAAACACTCTAGCTACAGTTTCTAGGAGAGTAATGGACTCAAAAATATTGCTATAAAAGCTTTATGATGCAATAGATGCAATGTTGTTAGTAGTAAGAATTGAGAATAGAATGGTCATTACTAAGTGATTAAATGAAGTTCTCAGTTGTAATTCTGAGCCATCAATTGTAGAGAGCTTCTAGATGTCATGAAGGAAGGAATCAATGAAATGAAATAACATATTGAAGATCTAGTGCAATCAGGTCTTCCTTCTCCATTTACTAATGACAACATAGTGCTAATGGTTGATGAAATTGAACCTTTGCTATTGGCCAAGCAGAATGATCAGACAGTTTTCTAGGATCTAAGGGATGATTCATCAATCCCTGAAGTAGAAGTTGTCTTGGTTATTATTTCCCAACTCAAATTCAAATTGAAGGCTACAGTTCAAATTTTGTAGAATTTTTCACACAAGGATATTATTAACCTTGATTTAGCTTTCAATGAATTTTAGAATAAGTAAGGGTTATCTGACGATGAGTGGTCTGCCTACCAAACAGCATTGTTGAAGCTATAATTTTGAAATTTTGATCTAGTGGGATGTAATATCCCCTTTCAGTAGGAAATATCTAAACACAAATAGCTCTAAACAAAGATACACTTTTTGCCAAAATAATTTCAAATATGAATAAATAACTCACAATATAATCTCTCAATAGCAAATCAAAGATCTTATCACTTGTTCTTCTAGACGATTACACAATTGAGTCATATACCGAGTGGATTTGTCTTTGGATGTAGGGTGTGAAAGAGATTCATTTAACCTCTTCAAACTTAGTTTCAACTTCTTCATATCATAGTCCCACTGTCTCTGAGTATATGGAGTCATCATGATTTACTAATTGATTCAACAAACTACCCAAACTACCCAACAAGATGGCAAGACATTGGCTCTGTTGTGCCCAATAGGATGGCAGGAATTTAGCTTTGATGTGCCCAACAAGATGGCAGGAATTTGGCTCTGATACCACTGTAATATCCCCTTTCAGTAGGAAATATCTAAACACAAATAGCTCTAAACAAAGATACACTTTTTACCAAAATAATTTCAAATATGAATAAATAACTCACAATATAATCTCTCAATAACAAATCAAAGATCTTTTCACTTGTTCTTCTAGACGATTACACAATTGAGTCTCTATCATACAAATAAGATAATGTGAAATATTCTGTCTTGAAACCCTGTGCTTTTGCAAATCTAGAGATTGACCCTGAATCTGGAAGTCTCGGCCTGCTATGTTGAACACACAGTCGTCGGCGTCGGTCGATATTCTGCCGACGTCGATCACTGTAGGTCCTTCTCTGTCGACGTCCGTCTTCAGTCGGCCGATGTCGGTCACTGGGGATCTCTGTCTGCCGAGGTCGGTGTCTGAGCGGATCTGTACGGACCTATACGAACTTAGTACGGCCACCAATTAAGCACAACCTATCTATTTTCAACCCCTGATAGCTGAACAACCTAATCTCAAGAATATATGATTCTAATACAGAAGATCTATATCTGTATAACTTATTGGATCAAAAACTAAATAAAGAAATACTTGAAATACTATGATAACTTCTGTGTGAAGCGATCTCTCAAATCTGTATACCTCTGTGATAACTTCTGTATGAAGCTATCTCTCAATTTGGCAATAAATCAGCTGATATCTCACAGCCTCTAAATCACACACAATGAAGAGTTGACGTTCTCCACTGCAATGGAATCCTGGAACCCTTGGCTCAGTCTTCACAGAAGAATTCTTCAAAATCAATAATCAATAATCAATGGCTAATCCAAACTCTCTCCCATGAGAAACCCTTATACCCTCCAAAGGTGTGCTTGCTAAAATTAGATTTCCTCAAATTAGAACTTGGGTTTCTTAAATTAGAATTCCTCAAATTAGAACTTGGGTCTTAAAATTAGACCAACTAATTAATAATTAATTATTAATTATGAATTAGACCAAATAATTAATATTTGATTAAATCAATCAAATATTAATATCTCCCTTAATTCATATCAAAAAACCCAAACAAAAAAGCAAGCCCAGCTCCCTCAAGACCCTCTATCCATCCCATCAGTCTACGAAGGTCGCATAATAGGCTAATCATCAAGTCTGTCAATGTCCACGAAAAAGGGGACATGACATGGGAGTTATGGTTTCTTTTTGAGCAGGCTCAAAAGTCCTTGGGGTCACCAATAACTGTAGAGTAAAAAATTACTCTACGTTTCATTCTAATTTTTAGTTGTGCACTACAAAATTTTGTTCCTGCATACTTTGGTCTGAGATGGCAAAGTTTTGAAACAAAGCGCAGGCACTAATTTTCCTTTTGATTCATTTTTGTCTAAGTGTCGAAGTCAAGTAGAAGCTACCAAGTATCATCATCTGAGGCACCTTTCATATTTTCTATGAGTTGGTCAGGACATGCCACATATCTCATAGCAACTCAGTGGAATGTGCCAAGTGTTAGCATCTACGTTTCATATCAGCATTTGCATTTCAAATCTCTTTTCAGTAGAAGGTTTCAAAAAGCTAAGTATCAGGATTAGGTAGAAAGTGCCAAGTGGCAATCATGGAAGTCTTCAATTTGTTTTTATAAAAGTGACAGAAGATGCCACATATCCTAGCCGAAGAGAGTGGAAGCCACCACATGTCGAGATCCAAATTATCTTCATTCTGCTTCACCAATATAACAAAGACTGTGGTGGGTCTCAAGTTTTATTTTTGAAGCAAGTGGAAGCTGCCAGGTGTCAATGTCTATGTAAATATAAAATGAGGCATAATTGTTTCTATGATATAAATAGAGTAAAGAGGAGACTAGAACATGTCACCTTTTATAGGTTTCTCAAAAGGTGGCTAAAAGTAGTGGAGATTGCCACATATCCTTAGTTAAGTGGAGATCACCATGTGTCCTTTATTGAGTCAAGCAGAGATTGCCACTTATCCCTATGCCCCTTTTTAAAGTTGTTTAGGCAAGAAATGTTGTGGGTCTTATTTCTTTAAAGTTTTTAAAGTTCAAAGAAGTGGATTACGATAGGTGTCAAAGGTTGAACGTTCCTGAGCAAAGATATAGTAAGAGTATAGGTAAAGCACAGAGCACCATGTGTCCTCAGTAAGTTTGTAAAACCCACCAAGTTTCATCCTCTAGTGTCTCCTAAAGTAATAACAAGGTTTTCAAGGAATTAACTAAGTGTCCTCTTCCATTTCCTACAATCTGTTTCAGCTAATGAACTATCAGAAGATAAAGCATTTTAGAATCTAAGAAATATCTTTTGTTAGACACTTCTAGTTTAGTTAGATTTCAGTTGGGCCATTAGATTGAGAACAAGCAGACAATCCAGAGTGAATCCAAGGCTATAATTAAGGGTGCAGAGATCACCGAAATCATGATCAGATACTTAGAATTATTGTCAAGAGTTTAGACTTTCTAGAGCTGTGACTAGGAATATCATTTGCCTTTGTTCTATTTTCTTAAGTTAGAAAGTTTATGTAACTATGCATGTTATTGTGCCTCTTATGTGACTGGAGAATTAATAAGAAGATTGAATCCTATGCCTTTGTTGATACTTTTTGTGTCATTGCAAAAGTAGTCTAGGCTATGTTGTCAAGAGTTTTAGACTTTCTAAAGCTGTGATTAGTAATATCATTTGCCTTTGTTTTATTTTCTTGAGTTGGAAGGTTTATGTAACTGTGCATGTTTATGTGCCTCTTATGTGACTGGAGAATTCAAATAAGAAGATTGAACCCTATGCCTTTGTTGATATTTTCTATATCACTACAAAAGTAGTCTATGTTGTGAGCCTCTGTTTCTATTATTTCCATCTTTTACATTGATCATGCACTTGTTTTCTCTTAAATGTAATTGAATCTTACATATAATCTCACTATGCTCAGGATTAAGGTCAAATTACATTCAGGCACATCGCCATAGTTAGATTTTCTTTCTTGCATTTGTGTTTCAATTAAAATTCCTATCCCTTTTTCCAATATACACTTGATATAAAGAAGAGACCAACTTCTTAAAAATTTGGAGGTTGTTTCAAGTCGCAAGTCCCACATCTTGAAACTTCCCATTGTTGGTGTTAGAAACAAGTACAATTTTAACCATCAATAGGTTTTCTTTAAGAACAAGATCACCAAGCTCAAATTCTCTATGTTTAATGCATCGATTGTAGTGTCCACATAGTTATTTATAGTATGCTTGAAGATTATGGAACTTTGGCCATGAATTTATCATCAAGTAACTCCAACTCATGTAGGTGATCTACTCAATATTAGTCATCATCTAGTACATGATTCAAAGAGATACATAGAGAAGGTAACTCAACCTCAATGGGAATAATGGCCTTAGTGCCATAAACAAGTGAATATGGAATGGCTCCTATTTGAGTATGGTAATTGGTGTGGTATGTCCAGAGGACATGAAATCATTGGAGGTGCCAATTGCAACTAGCATCATTGAAAATATTTTAAAGTATGTTGATAATGGTTTTGTTATATGCTTTAGCTTGGCCATTACCTTGAGGGTAATATGTCATGGAAAAATGTTGAGTAATTTTGTACTTGGCACATAATGATTTGACATCCCTTTTCTTGAATGATCCCCATTATCAGATATAATGTCAAAGGAGATACCATAGTGGAAAATGAGATTATTAAAGATGAATTTGGAAATTTTCTTTTCAATTATGTAAGTGAGGGGTATAACTTTGACCCACTTAGTGAAGTATTTAGTGGTCATAAGGATATGTTTATGGTCATTAGATGGGGTGGGGTTTATCTTCACAATGATATCAAGGCCCCATGTAGAAAATAGACATGGTGTAAGCATTGGTTTTAGAGTCTTGGTTGAGTCATGAATAAAATTAGAATGTCTTAGACATTGATTATGCTTTTTTACATATGTAACTACATAATAGTACCCAATACATAAAATATTTTTGGCTAGAACTTCCCTACTTGTGTGGGCTCCACATACATCTTCATGAACTTCCTATAATGATAATGTATATTCTACCAAAGTTAAATAATGAGTCAAAGTTACATAAAAAATATGACATTATAGAGTTAATCTGAGTAAGGTATAATGTACAACATGGTGGATAAAGGCTTTGGATTATTTATGGTATAGGTCTGGTGGCATTATTTGGTCATGAAGATAGATGTATAGTTCTGAATACCATATATATCTTGGACCAACAATATCACATATCATTACAATGGTTAAAGGTTCATGAACTAGTGCTAGTATATTTTTAATGAGAAATTGGTATTATTTTTTAGTATCTATATGATAAATCAAGATCCAATGGTAACCATGGAATTAGTTATTTTTTTATTGGCCTTTGGTATATGTTTAAACTATACATTATCAATCTAATGCTTGAGAATGTTGATCTGTTCTTATATGGTACCAGTTTGTCATCCTTCATCTAAAAATGGTTTATACCCTGATATATGATTAATTGATAATCACCATAAATTTTGAGATGACGCATGTTCCATTGTACTACATGTTGAAGCCCTGCATCAAGTGCTTCAAATTCATCCATGTTGTTAGTATAAGGAAAGTTGATCTAGAATGATTTAGGGATTAGATCCCCCTATGGTGTAATGAACAAAAGGCCTACCCTTGATTCATGTGTTGTGAATGACCCATCAAAATATAGCTTCCAATGCTACTCCTGAAGAGGTTTTTCAATGATGGTCATAATGGATTCATCTAGGAAGTGGAATGTGAGAGTCTTTATATCTATAAGGGGTGCTTCAACAATTTGATCTATAAGAACTTTCCCCTTGATGGCTTTCTGGTTGACTTATTCTATCTCAAAATCACTGGGGAACATGATCTATTTGGCCATGCGACCTTATAAAGATATTTTACATAGTAGATACTTGAGAATATCTACTTTGGAAATAATCATGGTCTTGTTCTTTAACATGTAATGGTGTATTTACTGAACTGTGAAGATCATAGCTAAATAGAATTTTTTAATTGGCATATAATTATGCTCATACACAACCAATGTACAACTTAGATAGTACATGGCATGTTCCTTTCCATTATCATCATGTTGAGCTATAAGTGCCCCCAAGGCTTTATTTATGGCTGAATGATATAGTAATAATGACTTTCTTAGCATTGGTGGTAGTAAAATAGGTGGATTTGCTAGATAGTTCTTCAATTGTTAGAAAACTTACTAGTATTCATCATCCTAATGAAATTTAACCCCTTTATTCAATAAATGTGTAAAAATATGGCACTTTTTGGCCAACTAAGATATGACACATTAGATAGATTGGATATTTCCCTAAAAACTATGGAGTTTCTTCAAATTGGTTAGTGGTAGCATCTAATTTATGTCTTGTGCTTTGGCTAGATCAACTTCAATGCCTCTATGAGACACAATGAAGCCAAGAAATTTGCTTTAATTAACTCAAAAAACACATTTATTAGTATTGATCCTAACTTTGTATTCATGTAATCTTAAAAATATCCTTTATAGTGATATTGGATGATCAGACCTTGTTTTTTATTTTCCCAATATGTTGTCGATGTAGTCTTCAATAATATCATGCATCATATCATAAAATATGACTATAATGGCTCTTTGGTAGGTGGCCCTAACATTTTTGAAGCCAAATGGCATAACTTGATAATAGAATACTCCCCAAAAAGTGGTGAAGGCAATTTTTTGTTGGTATTCTAATGTGATCTAGATCTAGTTGTATCCTAAAAATCCATCCATCAAGGAAAGCATTTCATAACCCATTATGGAGTTGACAATCATGTTAATGTTCAACATAGGAATGTTATCTTTTGGGTAGGCCTTGTTTATGTCTTTAAAATTAGTGCATATTCTAATTCCTTTTGGCTTCTTCCTAATAGGTATAACATTTGAGATTCACTCTAAGTAGTCAATCGGTCAAATGCATCTCACTTCTAAGATTTTTTCCAACTCTTTCTTCACTAATACAGTAATGTGATGATCCATCTTGCATAATTTTTGTTTTTCAATATTGGCATTAAGATGCACAACAAGGTCATGCATAATCAAGGTGGGTTCTAAACCTGACGTGTTAGAGTAGGCCTAAACAAATATATCAATAAAATCCCTCAATAGGGTAGTAAAGACTTCACATTCCTCCTTAGTGAATGATGCACCCAATTTGATCCATTTAAAGCCATTTGGAGCCCTAATATTAACTTCTATAGTATCCTCTATAAGATGCATTAAACCATCTTTTAGAAAGGTTGGTAAAGAATTAAATTGGCCAACAATGTTAAAGTCCTCTATTAGGACTGGCTCTTTAATTTCTCCTAGGCATGATGAATCAGAATCTCCCAATGGTAGGGATGGCCACGTGACAAACACTATTAGGAACTCTTGGATGATTCAATCAAAATCTTATTTTTCTTCAAGATTGAACTCAGACCCATAGGCAGTTTCATTATTGTTGGTCTCTTGTGCTATATTTGAGGAAGGTTGAACACCCCCATCTAATGATGCCCAAAATAGGTTTTCACCACTAGACCAACCTTTCTCTTTACTATTTCCCTAGTCTAAAAGTGCCTCAAAGAGGTTTTCACTTTGGGACCTCAATGTTTTATTTAATTATTTTTGGCTAAGGGTGTTCACCCATTCTTTGAAATAGGTTATAGGATCTAGTTTGATTTAGAACCCTTGTTTATGGTCTCCTAATTGAACATTGTTCTAAGGCCTAGAAAATTATAGAAGGCCTCATCATTTTCAAATTTATCGACTAGCACTATTTATTCTTATTGGTCCCAGTCTATTAGTTGAGAGTAATATAAAGGAAGTGGATTATGGTGAATAACTAGTCGAAGTGTACAAATGGTATTAGTATCAAAAAAATGATATTGTGTAGGTCATCAAAAGGGCTATGATCAAACTTTTATTTTATGTCAGCATCATCATTACTACTCATTATCATTGGAACATGAATTAGGTACATGGGGTCACCCCCAGGTGGTTTAAATCCAAAACCATGTGTTCTTTTGTATTGAGTGGTAGAAATTAGCTCAAGTAAACCTTGTTGATTTAGCCCAAGGCCTCCTCCTTCATAGGCATGCCTTTCTATGATTTTATTTGAAATGGGATACTTTTCATTAAGGTAATAATCATCCAAGTTGTCATTATACAACCAAAATTCATCATCTATAAGTGGGTCCTCTTCTTGGCTAGACGTCGACATGAAAATGATATGTTTTGTACTATGAAGTTGGTTATTGCCCTTCCTTTGTCATTCCATGTAGGGTCATTTGGATTTAGGTCTTATATAGGACTTGGGGTTCTATGGAAGCTTAGAAATGTGGAATGTATCATGGGTCAAATATTATCTTAGGCTATTAGCTGAGATGGTATAATGATTAAATATTTTAGGAGGCAACATGTGGGAAAGTGAATCAAGGGTATCCAGATCAATACAATTGGCCTCTAGTGAATCAACAAGTATTTTTTTCCCCTTGTCCTTCTTAAAAATTAGATTCAATCCAAAATGGTAGTTATAGCTTTAGTATTTGGCCTCCAAATTCTTGTAATATTTGTATGGATGCAAATATCCATGGATAGTAACATTCATACCTAAATGGGAGAATCTGATACACTGGTGCAATGTTGAGGGATTACATGAATATCATGTATCCAAGGTCTACCCAAAAGAATATTACATTAAAAACTAAGGTCTAACACATGGCATAGTTTATCATTGGTTAAGGGCCCAATGACAATTGGCAAGCTAATAGTGCCTTGTGATTCCCATTCTTCATTATCATAGGCTTTGATTGTGATCATTTCTGGCTAAATATCAATCATGGTGTACCTAAGAAGATTGATGAGATTTAGAGACATGATATTTAAACTTGATCCATTGTCTATTAGGACATGTTTCACTTTGTGCTGCATTATGACAACTTCAATGTACAATAGATTATTATGTATTAGGTCAAGGGATGACATATCACTTTGGTCAAAGGTTCATTAGTGGCCTAAAGCTAAATGTCCAACTAAAGCTTGGACTTTGTCTGGAGATATGTCATTAGGAACATGGGGTTGGCCAAGGAACTCTATCAAGATGTTTTTATGGATAAGAGATGTATGCAACAAATCTAAAATGGATATTTGTGTAAGCATCTTCTATAATTGTTCCACAACATCGAATGTTTTTCTTGCACATGGTAAATGGCTTGTTCCTGGCCAAAATGGTTGGTTGAATGGGTGAATTGGTAGATGGTTGTGGGCCTATTATGGTAATATTTGATTTTTGAATTGTGATTACATAATCAATATTTGATATAGGACCATTTTTTCTAACAGATGATGGTGGTGGGGGACCAAATAGAAAAAGTCTCAATTTTTGGTGTAATTATGTGTGTTCATAGGTCAATGATGAGTTATCAGTATGGGGTCCAAAATTATTAATCCCTACTTATTGGTATACTTGTATGCAATCTTGAGTTAAGGAAGGATCATTGACATGGATAGGTTGATAGGAATTGATTAGTAATGTTCTTGTTTGATTGGTACTTGGTCTTGGATTGATGGAAATGGTAGAAATGTGACTTCCTAAGCCTACAACCTTGTTGTAGTCATGTGAAACTACATGGTAGGTATGTTGGTTATTGGATTTGTTCGAGCCTTGGTTTCATCTATTTGGTGATGTTGTTGGTTCTATTATTATTGGTTTTCTTGGTTCTATCTTAGTTGTTGATACTATTATTATTGTTTGTTATTTTGTGGAAAGGGATTTTGATAAATATCAAGGTTATGATTGGATGTAGACTATCTAAGATCTAATGTGATTTCTCTATTTTCCAACATATTTTTGATCAAATGTTGAATTTTCTCACAATGACATAAATTATGTTCATTAACCTGATGATACTCATAGAATTCATTATGCATGTACCAATCTAAATAGGGAATGCCCTTAGGATAGTGATTTCAAATAGGCTAGCTAATCATATTAGCTATGATGAGATTGAAAAACATAGATTTAATGGGTTTTACAAGGTCACTAAAGATGTGATAAGTAGGCACAATTCTCCTTGGAGGAAGGGTTTGTAAAGGCAAAACTTATTATATTTAATGTGTTGGTCTAGGCTATTGTATTTAATAAAGAGATTTTTGGTTAGGATTAATTTTCATATGTGGTTTAGGCTAAGTAGATGGTGTTTTCACCATTTGGACATGACATGACTCAATTAATTTATTTCCCAAAACATTATTGTTATGATTTAACAAATTAGGGTTATCATAATTATTGGCTTGGGTTGGTCATGATGCTTGTGCTTGGACTTGGAATTGGCTCTAATTTTGACCATTATTTTGGCTTTGATTTAATGTGGTAATCTTGATGATACATGTTTTATTAAGGGATATTTTTATCAACAAACCTTTGTCAATGATTTCCTTGAAAGTATGTGTACACTGTAGCTCTAGATGGTAAGATATCTCCCTATGTAAATTTTTATTAAACACAATAACTAGTTGTTTATCTGGTAGACTATGGATAAATTAGCTAGAAAGTGTTGTATATATTTAAAGATAACTTAAAAATCTTGCACCAACTTCCCATTTGGCTTATGTCAAATCTACCAATGAAATCTCATGTTCAATACTGTAGGAGATGTGTTGTACAAACTTGTCTAAAAGATCATCAAAATTAGAAACTAAATTCTTTGGTAATTTAAATAACCACTTTAATTATTATCCTATTAGACTCCTTGGGAAAACAAATTAAGGTATATGTCATTATAATCCACTAATTGTCAAGCAATAAATAATTTCATTAAATGGGCCTTGGGGTCTCCTTTACCCTTATATTTGTCAAACTTTGGTGATTCATACCCTAGAGGAAATGGTATATATAGATACTCCATGTTAAAGGGGTAGGAACATATATCATCCAAATTAAAATTTTGAGTTTGTTTCCTATCTTGTATGGTATCAATTGCATCCTTCATTTGTTGCAATTATTACACTAGGAAACTAGAGGGAACATTGGCTTGAGGTGGAGGCTGAGTGGGTAAAAGTGGATTACTTTGATTGGGGTATAGTGGAGGCATGACTTATTGTGTAATGTTGGTTTGGTTTGGGAATGGATCAAGAATATGTATATGTGGATTAGGGTGTAATTATTGGAATTGCATGCATTACGGTGCAATGTTCCAGTTAGGATTTGGTATATGGGCTTGGTTTTGTGGAAATTGTGGTTGAGATGGAAGGATATGGTTGCAATTAAAATACTATGCATGTTGAGGTTGATTAGGGACTTATTGTTGATTATCCAAACCTTTTTGATTAAAGGGAACTTGTGAACCAAGGCCCTATCATTAAGTTTCTGTCACATTAGGAACAAAGGCATTTGTTGTGTAATTGGTACTTGTAGAACATTAAAACATCTTGGTTGTGTGAATCCTTATTGGGAAGTAGATGCATGTTGAAGGTTCAACATTTGTCATTTCCAAATACTCATACACTTTTTATTATACATGATTTTTTATTGTATTGGCATGTTGGTATGTGACTGAAGAGGGATGTTCATCACTAACTACTGAAGTGGAACATTGGTTCCCCCCATTGAGGTGGAAGAATGTTTTTCCTCTACTACTTGGGTACATTATATTGTGCCTATTATTATGGAATATTATTTATCACCTATTATGGTATAGTAACATTCATCACATTTATTGAGGCATGACATTACTTATTTCTTGACTATTTAATCCTTGTTATTGTGTGCTTGAATAAGCAGTTGGTTGAGAATTAGAGGTAGTTTTTTGAGGTTCAAACATTTGTGCTTAGACTTGGGCATATCTTTTTTGAGGTTAGGAGGTATAATTACCTTTCCCATACATTTCAAAACTAATAATGGTGTCAACTAAAGGCATGTTTTATAGTGTACTAGTTGTTTATGCATTTACACCACTTTGGTCTAGATTGGACGTTGCTTACACATTGTCCACTAGGTTTGGCTCACTATTCTATGTAGGAGTAGAAGACACTTCTTCAATATATAGGGCATCAAACATGTTCCTAATTGAATTTATTTATGTAAATGGGTCTATACCTAATTTTTTTGGCTTATAAATTGAATTAAATCTCCTATTGAAGGAGCTAACTTGATAAGAGGATCATTTGACATGGTCATATTATTAAAATTTCATGTTAATTTCAAATAATTTTGGTATGTTGTCTACATCTATATGAAATGATCCTCCATGAGGCCTTTTCTTATGACAAGCATATGAGGGTCCTGTATGGCATCAACATTATACCTTGAGGATTACTAGAAGATGCCTATTCAATGTTTTGATTATAAGGCATGTCATAAGGCCCTCTTACTAGACTTGGCAAGTTTTCATGAGGAAATACTAACAAAAAATCAACCCCTACCTTTGTGACTCTGATTAATACTTCATCCTTGTTTGCAAAGAAGTGATGATCAACCAAATAAGGGTCATAGTCTAATGGCATTATAACATAGTATGGTTTTTATTGGACTTATTCTACAATCGAAGGGATGTTAGCTAGGTATTACGCCATCTATTATTAGTCCTTATTTGAGTATGGAGGTGTGCTGATAAACTAATGGGCCAAAGGATCTTAGTTTTGTTCCCTCATTTGAGTTTTGTAAGGTGGATAAGGATCCATCTCACAAACTACATCATCTCCATTGGGGTCTTGAATAAAATCTTCTTATGTGAACACATTAATATACCCTATATTATACATGATGTCACTACATGCATAGTGATACATGGTCAACTCAATGGTTAATGCTTCACAACAAATGGGTTAGATTTCTACAAACTTTGAAAAATAATGTCTAAAAATATAAAAGGTTCAAACTCAATCTAACTTGGTCAAAGGGATGGAGTTGTATCTCTAAAAAGGTATGTGATAAAACTTGGTATAAAATATTATAATGCCAAATATCTAACATTAAATATCTCACATAAAAAGGTCAAGTGGATGAACCAAAAATAAAATTCCAAACTCTAGGTTCAAAGTGTTCCAAATAGGTCTAATCTAGGAAAATAAAGGTTGCTAGGTATTTTATCCATACGTGGCATCAAAATCTAGGCTTAAACAAAGGCATGTTCTAGGACTTTTGGCTAAACATAGCATCAAAATCTAAACTTTAAATAAAAGGATGAGATTTAATCTAACGAATCTAAAACACTTTGGCATAAACTAGGCATTCAACTTTAGACATAAACTTTGTCAATTTGGTATGAGGCATGAAACAAAAGGCATTTGGAGATAGATTATTTTCTAAAAAATAAAGGCACAAATAAATATCTTTTGAATTTGGGTAAATAATTAACCTTTAGGTGACCCAAAAGAAAATTATCTATGTTTAAGCCCCAATTAGAGAAGACAAACAAAAATCAATCAATTTTTGGATTCAAACTTGTCAAGGCTAATTAAAAAATCAACTTAGGAAAACTAGGCTTTGTTTGATTAACAAGCTAAACAAAGGTGAATGGCATAACAATACTAGACAAAGACCCAAAAGGCATACATGGATTGGTTTTGAATTGAAAACTTAGACACAATTTAAAATAAGTATATGAAATGATTTTAATAGTCTAACGATGTTATCACACTCTAAAGATATGATCGATGGTTTATTTCAAGACTCCAAGGCATAAAACTTGAAATGATTTGGGAAGCATAACATTACCCATTTCAGTCAAGTGACACACATAATGCTTTTGACAAAAAAATTAAGGTAAAGGCATGATGTCAATCAAAAGGCATAACACCTCGTAAAATAATTGAGTGATTTTGACACAAAACTCATTTTGACATGGCACAAACAAACAAATGGTTTTCGACTTAAAAACCAAGAAATAAAATAAAAGACAAATATAACTAAGTATAACATCATAAGCCCTAACCTAATAAGGTTGCTTCATATTGTTGAAATCCATCTATATATGTGCTCTTGGGAGGATTTTTAATGTTAATCCAAAAATAAAAGTGTATGAAATAGTAGGGTTTTTACACCCCTATTATCCTAAGAAAATGTCTGGTAACGTGAACCTTCGAGCTACTCACCCTGCATCAATAATATGTTCGTGGCAAGTGGATTTTGTTTAATGATTAAATTTATAACCATCTAGATGGTCCCAAGTATGATTAACACTAGAGACATGTCATGTTAATTGATTTTATACTAATTAACTTACTATGCAAGGGTTTATTCCTTTGCATAATGATTCCATCCATGTACTACTTAGTGTAATCCCCTGATTAACTAGACCTGACTCAAGTTTTCATTATGAAAGGAGAGGTTGGCCACTCAACCCCTTGGCTCTTGAATTATGCATACCCTAATTTGTATACCCCTTCATGGAATAATGTTAAAACAATATTGGGAGATGAAACCCCAGGTCAAATATTCCCTAAATAACTCATGAAGAAGCTATAAAATCACCTTCACAAGCCAAGTTCCATAAAATAAAACTAAGTGAAAAGACTTTAGAGGTTGTTTTTAGATCACCCAAACCATATAGGTTTTGGGGAGAGACTAGACAACATTATTCCCATGCCTTAGACTAGGCACATATTGTAAGGAAAAGGTGTTTTTGATCACCCAAGTTCCCCCTAGGGGACAGGGGAAAGCATACATACACTCTTTGTTTTACACAAAAAAATAAGCAATAAACATTTTCAAGAATTTTAAATCTAAGTGAATGTTTATTTTAAGCACCAAATGAAGTGTTGATGATGTATTTTATCCCCTTGGCTTAAAATGGCAAATCTTGTGAGAATTTTCATAAAACAACTTAACACAAATCACCTAGGTTCCTTATAAGAACTTAAAACCAAATGTTCAAGACTTTACCATTATTTTTAGGCACCAAAATGAAGTGTTTAAGAGTTATTATTTTTAAATTTATGTCTTATTCCCACCTTGGTCCTACAAATGTTAGAGAGTTTATTTTTACTTTGAAGCATACTTATGGATGAGAAAACAAGTTTTAAAAAGTTAGCTCTCAGGTTTCTCTATATTTTTTACATAGAGATCGATATCGGTCACCTATGACTAATGTCAATTATAAGGTGATTAATGTTAATTGTAAATAGAATCGATGCCAGTTGTAAAATGAATAGATGCTAATTGATAAAGATTGATATTAGCTACTTATGAACCTAAAGGGAAAACCAAAATGATGTGAAAAAAATTGTTAGCTCAAAATATAATAAAAAATCTATAAAACCTATAACAAGATGATTCAAGGAAAATACAAGTCAATGAAACCAAGACTATCATCTAGGAGTGTTAGGAAGATACAAAATCCCATTTTTAAGCCATGTCCTACCTTACACCCTGATCGATGATGGTTAGCTAGAACTAATGTCAGTTAGGTAGAAATGATTTTGATTAATCAAAACCAATGCCATTTATTCCAAATCGATGTTGGTCTTTGCAGAAATTTGAGTTAGCACAAAAAATAGATTATGGTAAAAATAAAGTTAAAACTCTAATTTTTAAGCTATTTAAGCATTCATTTGAAAATTTTAGAGTTTCATCTTGGTCTCCTTGGTATGTGAGATGCTTCTACTATTCCATTGGGCATGCCATTTGTGATCATAGGAATTTGACAATAGAGAAGAGGTTAGATCAACTGTTAGTCCATAAAAAAATGAAAAGAACACACTAACATGCTAAAATATCTAGGCTTAGATCATAGGAGGAACTTAATGATCAAAACTAATTAAAAACACAACTAGAATTCAAAAGAACAATAATCTCTTACCTTCTCTGAATGCTCCAAATTATTTTTTATGTGGCTTGCTCGTTTTATTCTCAAATAATCTTTGGCAATGGAGTTTTCTTTGTTCCTTCTTTCCTTGGAACCATTATAGCTTGATATGGCTTATGCTTTCTTGATGGCTTGGCTTAATATTTTTCCATTATAACACTATTGACATAAATCATGCTATAAAACTTGCATTATAACTCTAAAATTTCTAATCTCTCTTTTCAATAGGCATTGGCTCATATTTATAGGCTTAAGAACTAACCCCTACCCAAGGTGAGTAAAAGTGTAGTTTAAATATGAAATGGGTTCAAACCTAACCTAAATGAGTTATAATAACCTCATTATATTAAAAATGTGTAAATAATTAATGATTTACAATAAATAGTCATGGGTCTCCAAAAAGAGATATTTTCCAAAGGCTTGACAACTTACAAAGGTAATCATGAAAAGATAGCATATTTCATATTTTTGAATTTTATTTTTAGTAATTCATTAATTGCACATGTATAATTCAACTAGGAATTTAATTTGGTTTATCTTGTTAATTAATTATAATTATCCATTTAGCTCTTTCAAGATTTGATTTTATGTGTGCACTTGCCCCACTTAATAGGTCCAATGGCCAAATTGCATGTTATGATGTCGTAGGATGATTAGATATGATTTTGTGAGAGATTTTTGTTTATTATGTTATAATACCCCAATTATGGGTGTCTCAACATGATTTTAAGATTTTATGAATGATGCACAAACAAATTTGTGACATTCAATGATTCCTAGGCTTAATTTGCAAAGGTTGGTAGGAATTAGTCTGAAGTCCAGTCGAAGGCCATTGGTGGCCAATTTTAGGTTTTTACACAAACCAAACCAAAAAGTGAATAAATATATAGTAAATTAATGCAATACAAAACATAAAATTCTAACCTAATAGATTATTTCAATCCATAACTATGTTCAAATTTTATAACTAGTTTGATTTTAAAATTTAGGTGCCATTTATATAGCATATGCACCTTAGATATGTTTCATGTTGAAAAATTGTATAAAAATGGTACCAATGTATATAATTCCACCATAAATGTATATATAAATCATATAACTATGTAATTTTTCCAATTTGAAACTGTGTAAGTGTGGAAAACATGTTTATCATAACATGCCCCACTATAATCTAAATCTAAGAGCTAGTGCAAGTGTGGAGAACATGTTTCCAAAATGTGCCCCCAATAAAATCTAAATATAATAACTAGTATAAGTGCCAATGTGGAGGACATGATTCCAAAACATGCCCCCACTAAATTTGAAACTGTGACAAATATGGATAACACATTCTTAGAACATGCCCCCACTGCAATCTAAAACTGAGAACTAGTGTAAATGCCAATGTGGAGGACATGTTTTGAAAACATGCCCCCAATGAATCTAAAATTATGAAAAATGTGTAGAACATATTTTTATAACATTGTCCACTTGTAATATGAATCTATGAATTAATGTGGAAGCCATGCCTCTATGGCATGTCGCCATTGATATGCCCCCCTTTTGAGGTGATGAGAAGTATAAATTGGTAGTTACCTTACCTTAAAAGGATAAGATAACCATGTAAACTATGAATGTACCATATATCATATATAGTTAACATGTATAGGTAGATATATCATTGAATGAAAAAAAAAATGATCATACCAAGCCTTAAGATACATGATGTAGATCATGACAATGTCTAGGTAGTAATAATACAAGCTCAACAAGTAATAAAGCACACACACAAGAGCACTCAAAATCAAATCAAAATACAATGGTTCAAGGAGACCTCAAACTAGGGGCATGTTTAAATGCTACATAATCGAAGGGACATGACTTAGTCAAATGTCTAAAAAAGCAAGAATGACATATTCAAATATTAATATACAATAAATAATGGCATTAAAATGTCAAAGAAGAAAACATAAGCACGAGGGTCATAAACAATGGGTTATATTCAAATTCTCAAAATAGAAAGATAAAATATCAAGTTTAAACACTCAATAAATTACATGAATTAAATCATAAGTAACCAACATAAACATAGCATATTAGTCTATGAGTTATATGTGTTACTAAAAAACATCAAGTACAAAACATATCAAGTACATTGTGAAATATATAATCATGTAAAAATGCATGTGTAGGTACATAAGCTCAAACATGATAATTTAAAATGACCATATAATGATGTAACCTATGTGTATCATGATCAAATAAGTGAATTCCCCTAATGTCTAAATGACATGAGTAGATGGAAGGCCCAACATCTGAAAGTGCATAGATTATGCATATGTGTATGCTTATATTACACTTAAAATATGTGTGAAACACGTGTATATAGAAAATATTGATATTCCATCCACCAACATGGAACCAATAACATATCTACCAATGAGATAATAGAACTTGTAAATGTTGAACATATTTTTTATTTTTTAAAGATTTTTTTATTTTTTTGGTTTTTTTATTATTTGTGAGACCTTACAATCATAAGTTAGATATTTTACATCATTTTAATCATTTTTTGATAAGTGTAAATGGCACATATCATGTTCCTCCTCACATTTTACATGTGTAGTAGAAGAACCAATGCTATTATTTAGAATATGAATCAATTTCCCTTCATGGGAAAAAGAAATACCTTGATAATTTTGGTAAATTTTTACTTCCATTTGATATAACCAAAATGAAAATGCATATGGATATTTTTTTGGCATAACCCAAACCCTTGTTTGAATCACTTTAGGACCATAATCAATTGGTATTGTTATGTTTCCCAAGGAGTCTTTTAAACTAAATTTTGTTTGTAAGTATTTTAGATTAAAGCTAAGTTGTCGAAGACGTCTTATTTTTCAAGTAATTTTTGTTTATGTAGGATCAATATGGTTATGCCAAAAATAAGCACCACCCATGAATAAGGTGATTGTTAAATCACGTTTTCATGGATGCTATTTTATTTTTTTAATTTAAATTACCCATTGTACATTATATGTCATTTTCACTTTCAATTCTTTTTTAGGATAATCATGCAAAGGATCATTAGATATTTTTTGTTTCTGGGGATCACTAGGTTGTGAGCCTAATTCCTTTGTAGGATCATCAAATATAATATTTTGGTCATTGGTAAGGTCTTGGATCATATGTTTTAAGATAAAACATCTATTTTTAGAATGTTTGGATCCTAGTGATAGTTACAATAATCAATATATCACATCCTTCAAGTACATATCTTCTCATATAAACCTCTATATGATGAGGGAGAGATATGAGATGATTATATATGATCTACAGGAGTAATAAAGCAAGAGACTCAAGTAATAATGTAAATTGTCTCCTTAGTGCATTGGTTAAGATAATCCACTTAGTTGTTTTTAATAGTGTATTAGTCGATGTGGTATTATTTATAGGAAAAATGGGTTGAGTTATACCTTGTTAATGTTTTCCCAACCCTTTCCCTTTATATATATATATATATATATATATATATATATATATATATATATATATATATATATATATATTATTGTATTTTTGAGTATATTGATCAAAACTATGATATTTAGTAAGTTAAACCCAACAACACAATAAGATCAAAAGGAAGGAAATAAAGGAATAATCATCAATCAATAATGAAATATTACCATCACCTTGTACCTTATGGCTTCTCTCCAATATCTTCAAGTATATTTTTAATACAAAATTGATTGAATGTGGATTACTTGCTAGTGGCTTCAAAATGACTCTAGCTTCCTTAGATAGTTGAAAGGATTTGTAAGAGTGCAAGGATGCTTTAGGATGGTTGAGTATGAGAGTATAATGAGGGTTTATGGATTTATAGGTTATTTTTTCAATGGCCCAAGCATGGATTTTATAACATGGTAGAAGGTATTTTAGGGGAATTTTAAATTATTTTAAAGTCTTTAGTTTAGAGACTTGTAGAATCTCAGACAAGCTTCTCTATTTCTAGAGGTTTCTTGATTATTTTAAGGGATAATGGGGATTAGATGGGGATTAATGAGGTTTAGTATTCATATTGATGTAGGAGAGGCTAGGGTGGTATTCTAGGTAGGGGGTAGTTGAATAAATAAAAAATTTAAATTCACAAGTGGGCTAATGGGTAGTTAATAGGATTAGTAGATAAGTAGACTAGTTAGTAGGTTAGTGGGGTAATTATTTGGTCATAAGGGTATAGAAAGGTTTATGGGGTGAATGGAATATTTTATGGGAAATAGGATTTTAATTAATTGGATAAGGCTATGTTTGTTCGATAAACTAGTGGTTTAATAGAATTATTAATATGAGTGGATTTAGGTGCATACATTTTTACCCTCTTTGAAAGGGAATTACAAGTGGAAAAAGTGGAAGGAGAATGGTATTTCAAAGAAAAACCATTTCATGGATGGGAATGTTTTTAATAGACATAACACCTCCTCAAGGGAGCATGCAAGGAGAAACGATTTGGTTAGTCACTCAAAAATAAATCTTTGGGGTGGGAGAGGACCAAAATAATGATAAGGGGTTGGTATGCCCCAAGTATGGAGGGATATATGATTAATATGGCCCAAGCATAAGTGTTATGGGATAAAGTGACTTATCCTTAGAAGATTAGTTTTAGATAATGACCAACACCTAAAAGGAAGGTAGGTTTGATAAAGATGATAAGATGGAAATTCTTAGGATGTTGACATTATTTGGGGGAAAATATGGGATAGTCCATGAGCTAATGATAACTCCTTTAGTAAAGATACATGCCACATATATATAGAAGCCTATAAAGGACATTCAATAAAGGGTTATTGATAATAAGCCACTTTATATAGGATTAATATCACAATATGATTTAACAACCATGAGTAACCCATAATAAATAAGATGGGATTAGATTTTAATAGTGGCTGAGCTATCCTTGGGCATAAGAAAGTGGCCAAGTCTTGCCTACATAGTCTTACAAGACCTTAGTTTAATGTAGTTCTAACTAGTATTATGGATAGACAATGGGGAATAGAAGGCTATGCCCTAGATAAGTTATTTAGGAGGATTTAGGGATGATTAAATGGTGATTAAATGTCATAATAGGTCATAAAAAGGGATTTAGGGACCAATATTAGTAGACAAGGGTTGATAATATGGTTTGTGATGGGAAAATGGTAAAATAAGGGGTAAAATAGGAGGTAAAATAGGAAAAATGGGGGTAAAAAGGATCATTTTGTATTTTATATATTATGAAATTTATTGATTCAAAGTTTGCACAAGTTTTCTTTCTTTTGTCCTTGAACAAAGGATCACCTTTCTAATCTAGGCTTATGAAACCACTCATCATACCAAAACATTGGATCATAAGATTGTTTAGAGAATTAAAAAATCTATATATTTATCATAAGAGTCTCAAATAACTCTCACTAACCTCTTTACATTGTTTTCAACACCTTACCTTACACTCATGCAACTCTCCCCACTCAACTAGCCTTCCTTGTAGCCATTTCTACCTGTAAATAGACATATACAAAAAAATACAAGTAGTGTTGACCTTCCAAGGTTATTTCTCTTTTTTTCTACTATGAAACACCTGTGTGTCAATTTTCATGACCTAACTCACTCCTTAGGTCCACTTTCTCTCTTGTAGCCTTTCAAATTAGGCCTCTTTTAGCCCTTTCCCAATTCCATTTGATAAAAATCTATACAAACTAGTGTATACAGTCTTGGAAATGGTTTATCTATTTATGGAACAAAAAGACAAACAAGATTACAAATTTTGGTGAATTTTGGATGGTTAGTTTACTCCCAATGGTCAAAACCCTAGTTGTCAAGGTTTAGGGTGACTGAGCAAGTTGAAAGTGTATTAAAATATATAACTTTATTCTCAGGTAATTTAAAATAAAAATAATGATTTTAATATATATATATCTATACTTATTTAAACTTTTCCCTTCAATGATCAGACTCCCATAACCCACAAAGTATTCACAAACTCAAAATCTCAGTCTTTGCACATTATGTTCTATTGATAGGAAATAGGGGTTAAGCAGGGTTTTAACAATATTTTGACACCAATAGACTCCAAAACATAAAATTAGGTTATTAACACATTATATTAATTCTTTAAACCTTTATCTATCATATTTTAATCAAAACAAGATTCAAGATCAAAGGATCTCAGTCTAAAGAATTCTATGTTGTGGACAGTGGGCTAGTAATGAGCAAGGTTTATCACAACAATGAAACAAGTTAAATATTTTGTCAAATATATATTGAAAAAAATTCACTTTCTTGGTTCCCATGTTTTTATCACTTTTAACTCTCCATATAACTCAATTTCAAATGGATCAAATGTTCAGTCAACTACTTAAACAAGATTGTACAAGTCCCCACCTTGTTATCAGCCCTGGTTATCTCTACAAAGTAACTTCCTACACTTCAATTTGGATTTACCTATCTCATAAAAGATAATATAAGTTTTTATTAATCATTATCAATAAAAAAACAACCATTCACTTAACATTTTTATTATTCAAACACACAAAATTCTCAATTTCAGTCATGTTATTTCAATGCACTCAGAATTCCAATAACACAATCCTTCTTCATTCATCAAGTTTATTTATTCCATGTCCATTATCTATCATATTCAAATGTGAATCACTATGACCACACTTAAACTGAATCCCAAAAATTCTTACTAACAAGCTTAACTAATTCTTGGATCTTTCCCATGTAGAGGTCATTATGATTACATTGCATATTTTTGACTTTACATAAAATGACCAATGTATGATCATCCTTGATAATATACTAAAGATCACATTAAGGACATTTCATAGTATTAATACCTCTTAAATATTTTTCTACACCTTTCCACCTTAATTAAACTCATTTAAATCCTTCAACAAGGCTTGAAAATTAAAATTTTCAAATAGAGGCATTTTGGAGGGAAAATCCATAATTCAAATTTTATGCAGCTTTAAACAACCTAGATCACACCTAAAGACATATTAGGACTTATATCACCTATGAAACACCTAAAATAATATTTAAATCTAAAATTTAGTTCATTTTAGGGTCCTTATAATATTCCCCTACATCATTTATGCTCTAGACACCAAGCTATGGATCGCATTCCTCGCTTGTTACATCATAAAGAGAGGATTCAAGAACACCAAAGGCCAACCAACGTGGGACCTATTAGAGACTTAGGATACACCCTAGTTGAGTAAATTATTTTTTAGGTCCTTTTTCTTAAACTTAGTCTAACATGGGAATGACCTTAGGATGTGGGTTAGCTAAACTTGGGTTAGACCTCTAAGGTTTTTAATGAGGCTAGTTCCTCAAACCATTTGTTATAGTGCTCACCATAGACCTACATAGTTTGGGATGAAAAAAGAGAAGTATTTGTATGAATTAAAACCTACTCTAATTATGGTGATGTACCATTAATTCATTATATACATTCATAGGCTTGAACTCTTGACACATTAATGGACTATGAATAGACTTAACACAGTGCCTACAATGGTTTCCAAGTAACAGTGCTTCACATAGAGGTCAGTTTGATTGACTTAGGCTAGATGAAAATGAGGGTAAGGCCTAATTTAATGCACATATAGTCAAAAATACACTATATACCTAATACATCAACATTAAGACACATTAGATGACTTGCAATGAAAGTTTGTTAGCTCTTAGGTTAAACTTAGACCTATAAAGGGAATATTAAACTGCTTTTTCATATCAAACAAATATAAAACACTAATTATATATTGTTAAACAATTTTAAATTCTCTATTCATTAATCTAAGAGATGTATAAGTGAAAATTTTGATATAGTATCTTCATACCAGCCCTGAGGGATCAAAATCAAGAGCTCAATGCCTATATTTATAGGAAGAAAGAAAATCTAGGGAGAGAAATTTTAGCACTGAAGGGGTCATTAATGACCTCAAATCCATTTTAAAAAGTAGTTATAACCACCCTATGTTTATTCTCCTTCAAAAAACTTAATTAATTAGAGCCAACTCAAAAAATAGTTGTAATAGTCACACCATTCCTTCTCCCACTTCTCCCTACATTGATGCTCTTTATAGTTACAATAGTAGGATCAAATACTTTTAAAGATGAATCCCAACATTGATGTAGTTATAATAGTTAGATCGATCTATTATGATATATTTCTAGTGTTGATTGCTCCTTACTGGTTCATTTATGGCGTGCAATAATGGAGAGAAGAGTCATAATCATGCTACTAGTTTTGGCAAGGAACCCATTAAAGCTGATGTGTTTGCCTTCATGGTATCCCCTCAAAATATTTACTCTAGTTTGACCTCAACCATTTTTTATCTCCATCTAAAGTCTCAAAGATTCAAATTTTAATATTAGTCATTGATCCTAATTTTGGCTTCTCATATTATACCAATTATCAGCTCCTCATTCATCTTGTGGGTCCTATAATTAGTTTTGCCTTGTTCCTACACTTATGCCATGTGGTATCCTTGCATTCATCTTGAGCTCATTGACTTCTTAACCTTATATGCACTATCAATCTCCATTTTCATATCTCTAATGCATACTATTTATTTACTTGATAGTCACTATGGTCATGACACTTGGTAGCTTCTCATTCATACTTGGGATCCACTAACGAGTTGACCTTTTGCTCACTGTTGATCTACTTTGGTATGATGGATTTCACACCATTGATTAACTTATACCCACTAGATTTTTTAGTTATTGTGCACCATTAGATATTCATATCATCACCTGATATCTTTCCACTTTTCAATCATGTGTTTATCTTAAGATACACTAACCTTTTGACTATGAGCTCATTTTTTATCTTCAATGCACAATTTAATGTCTTCCATTGATTTTCTTGGGCCCACTGACCTCATTAATCATTTCTAACCATTAGATCTATCAGGATTTTATGATCTTGATACTTGGAAATAATGCATTTATACTTACGAATATTTGAATTAAAATGGTTAGTTTATGATGTTTGAGGTTGATGTCCTCACACATATCACCTTATGCCAAATTGCTCCTACATAATGTTTTAATGATGGTCTGGTTCCTCTAGTGTAAGTTAGTCATTTTTTATTTAGAAAAAGACACTATGGGGCATAGAAAATCAAGATAATGTAATGGTAATTAAAGCTTCAAATTATAGGGGTTGACATTTTGGCTTGTGAGGCCAAAATTTAAACATTTTCAGTGACTCTGATGGCTTGACCAGCCTACTGATCATGGAACCCAAACACTTTTATGATAAGGTGACTTAAAAAAGAAGCAAAAGATGGTGATACTTTAGACTGAATTGTAATATTCATACCTTAGAGACTTGGATCAGAAATAAGATGCACACAAACACAATAAATAAATAACCTAACACTAAAAAACATGCCTAACAAATAAGGAAAAACAAAGGAAATAACTAAACAAGTCACAACCTACAAACTTATACAAAGTACTTATTTAGACAAATAAACTAACAACTATAACACTGGCCAAACTTTGACTTCATTTCCATAGGGTCAAATGGTAATGTTCTTTGATCATTGTGGCACCCTAATGTGAAGTTGTTATATGATGATTTGTGTGTAATAAGTCTTGGATCAATAGGTGACAACTTCCTCCTATATCTAGCACTCTCTTGATTACCTAGAAGAGTGAAATGATCATCTAGGTTCATCCTTATGTGCATGGATTGAGTATTAGGGTCAATAATCCAATCATACTCCTCTCAAATCTTTCTATCTTGCATCACTAACCTCATCTCCTCTTCATTTAGGAGCTATAACTAGTTTTGTTCTTTGGGTTCAATATAATCAACTATCAAATCATTTTTGACAAGTTATTTATTTTCAAGCTTTGATTGGTGAAGAGGTGAGGTATCTAAATTTAGGAAGAAGTCTTCTAAGTCATCCCAAAATTACATCTCATCTTGGTTAATGAACAAATCACAAGGTTAATTTTAACTTATACCATCTATCTACAAGTCATCAAGTTGATTCCTAACCTCTTTCACTTTGCAAGGATCATCATAAGTTTATTGATTAGTTAAAGTTTTATCATCCTCTTCATCAACAGAGAGAGGTGTTTCTTAAATCAAATTAAGGTCTAACTTATCTTGCCTCTACACTCCTTGATTTTCATTGCTTTCGTCATTTGAAACATTAGCCTATTGTTTAACTATATCTCTCAAATTTATCTTGCCAAGCTATTCCATTTCATTCAACAACTCCAAACACAAGTGTTTCCATTGGTATTCTAATGGATTCTTGACTTAAATACCAATAGCATCATCATGGATGCATCCATCTAATTGGTCTCTTATAAAAATATTAGTTTGTGTTTCATTTTCCTTAGCTCTATCCTTATGATATTGTAGCTACCACTCATTATCCAGTTTCTATCATGTTTACCTTCTGATCTAATGGAGTGTATATAGGTCCCAATTTGAATATCTTCTTCATAGACACTATAAGTGTCATTTCCAAAGTGCTCATAACACTCAGTTGTAACTTTATCATTTTTCATCTCTTGAATGACTTCCTCTTCCTCTACCAACCTTGATATTTCATCCACCATGCTTGAATGATCCAATTCTGATTTTGGTGTACCTAACTTATTTTCAAGAGTGGAAAGGGTGGGTGGGTAGTAAACATAATTTGGTTGCTTAATTATTGCAAGGGTATCCTTCTAACTAGGGATCTTTAATGGTTTCTTAAGAAGTTATTGGTATTAAGGGGGAATGTGCAAAGGGGTAGTAAGTACTCAAATAATAGCAGATGAAGGACTAATAATAGATTTCACACCTACTCTTCCTTCTTTATCCTCCTTTTCAAGGGTAGGAATGATGAAATTAGGATACATTTACCATGAAGGATTTCATGTGGGTATTTTTTAAGGCTCTTTAGTAGGTATATGATCTTAAACACAAGTGGATTACCTTGGGGAAAGAAGGTGAAGGCAATTTGCCTTTAGGGTGATTAGAGGAGGAGGCTGAATTTGGAACTGAGAGAGTGACTCAGACTTGATTTCACCTCCACATGATTTTCAAGTTTACACACTATATGAGACAAGTCTTTAAACAAGTACCCTCCAACCTTAGTCATGAAGTCATTACCTAAAAACAAGGCAAAATGAGGAATTAAATCTATTATAATAAGGTCTTTCATAACTAAAAGTTTGGGGTAGGCATGGAAAGTGAGTTGAATATTTCTAAAAATGACAAATAATTTCATAAGATACCCATTCCATTTCAATTAAAATTCAAAAATAGGTTCATACCTCAGATTCAAGGTGTCTGCCACCAATTTAGGAGCAATTGAAATATTTACCTTATCATTAAGTAAACAATTATGGACTAAGAAATCTCCTATGACTAAGGAGGTAAGAAAAAGAGATGGGGTGTCCAATTTAACTAATTTTGGTTTGTTTTCAATATTATTTTAATGAGTAATAATATCTTGGCATTCAACCCTTTTCTATTATTCAAGACTTTCCTATAACTTGTCCCTTTCTTTTCTTAATCTCTCAATCTCTAAGTGTAGATAATCAGTGTTTGGTGCAAGTGGATTGAAAGGGGTATCATGTTGATAATAATATTTATTATGAGGATGAGGAGGTTTATATGGAGGTGGAGGAGGCTCAAAGTATGTTGGATAATCTTGGTAGTGTGTAGGATATGGATAATATGTTTAGTAAGAATAAGTGTATGGGTCATATGGACTATGGTAAGGTGGATATGGGGGTGGAGGGTAGAAACCTACTTCATAGGCTTTCATGGATCCTTATTTAATATATGTATCAAATAAAAACCATGAATAAAAACCTTCTTACCTCTGCAACCATGAAACCACTAGTATCTCTAAAATTGAGATTGATTTCAAACATTTCAAAGATGTTTGACTTTGCCCAAAATGACTACAGATGATGTTGTTGATGTCTTCAACTTTCAAATGTCCTCCAATATCTTTAGAACATGATTTTGGGAACTCTAAAGTTGTCCCACTAGGCATGCCATAACTATTGAAGACTTATGTTTCACCCTAACTGAGCAAAGGATTGTTCAGGTCCTCTTGATCAAACTCAGTCCAACATGGGAATGACCCTAAGCTATGGGTTACTTAAACTTGGGTCAAACCTCTAGATTTTTTAATGAGGCTAACTCCATAAATTATTCATTAGAGTGCTCACCTAAGAACTAAATAGGTTGGGATGAAAAGAGAGAATGGGTTGCATGAATGAAAACCTACTCTAAGTGTGGTGATTCACCATGAATTCATTGTATCCACTCATAGGCTTAAACTCTTAACACACTAATGGACTACAAATAGACTTAACATAGTGCCTAAAATGGTTTACAAGAAATAGTGCTTCATGTAGAGGTTAGTTTTATTGGCTTAGGCTAGAGGGAAATGAGGATAAGGCCTGATTGAAGGCACTTACTGTGTAGACTAATTACCTAGTGATTACCAGATTCACCAGTTTGATTAAACATTAATTATCAACCCAAGGTGCGTAAGCTTTTCAAGACTGCCAACACTATATATGCATTACTAATTCAAAAATAAACTTACTTTTATAGTTATAATACAATGAATTTATGATCAAATTACCAGACAGATATATATTATGAAACTATTGTGACAAAATTACAAAACTATTCTACACTTATGTACCACACATGCATCACACATATATAATCAATCTTAATAGTAAAATCAACTTACACGACACATTAATAATTAAATAGGGTGAGGATATTCATAATAGATCATTATAAGGGGGCCTTTCTCATTCAAAAGTGAGCTCCAGTCCCTCTCTGAGAGAATTAATAAACTTTTTACAAATTTAACTTTCTCATTACTCAATTCTGAATACAAATGTTATAGTTTAAAAAAATTTGATATTACCTTTTATAAATTATCTAACTCCTAGTCTGATCTAGGTTATACTTTTAAATATAAAATGTAATTTATTAACTCTTAACCAAAAACACCAAACTAGGAAAAAATACAAATACTAAAAAACTACCCCAGTCAACCTTCAAGTGGTTAGTAACCAAAGTTACTTGTTTTAGGTTTGACTAAGTTAGAGACAAGGCATATTATTTTTATATTTTATTTCCTTTTATATTTTCTCATTATCCTTGTCTTTCCCATCTTTGGAAGCACATCTAATGTCTCTTTGCATGTATGTAATCCATACAACAACTATGATTCTTCCCAATTGTCTATTTAGTTTCCCAAGATAGCTAGTTATGTCTATAAGATCTCCTCAATAATGACTCTACTTTGCATATTTGATATAGGCACTCTATATTAGCTAAACATAACCTTTAGGTGAAAGCATCAATTTCTATGAGCACTCTACAGTCGTTGCAAGAAACCTATAGGTGAAGCCTACAATTGTTATGGGTATTCTGTAGTGGTTGTAGGCAACCTATAGGTGAAGCCTATAATTGTTATGGGTATTCTATAGTGGCTAAAAGCAACTTGTATGTGAATCCTATAGTTATTGTGGGCACTCTTTAGTGGCTATAGAAAATTTGTAGGTAAAGCCTACAGTTGTTATGAGTAGCCTATAGTAGCTATGGCTTAGCAAGATTCTATAGCTTTTCATGACCCTTCAAATGATTATTAGATAAAGCCACACCAATATAATTCAATCAAGAAAAAACATCAATAATTCATAACATCACACACACACACACACACACACACATCAATAAACATATAAAATCATAAATTCATTCATTCATTTGTATTAGTGACAAATATTTATGTAATTTACATAGAAAATGACATAGACTAAGCATGGATGAGGCTATAAAAGTAAGCAATTAGTGGCCTCATCACTCCCCCCTACTTAGCCTCTTAATCAATCTCAAGCAAGCCTTAGTTACATTATAAAACCATAAAATTTTCTAAAGTTTATGGATTTAAGACAACCTAACCCTTCCAAGATGTAAAAAACCTTTAGCATTCTCAATGTGTTCTCATCTTTTCTTCTATACCTCTCTGTCAGTTGGAACATTTCCTTCCTCGTCAAGAATTGGAAACTAGAATATAGGGGGTTAAAACATCAATCCCAACCATTATATTCTTCACTTCCTAAGAAGTTCAATATACAAGTATAATATGTGAATGGCCTCCCTAAGGTTTTGAGGGGAGTATGGTTCCTTCCTTTTCAAGGCATCTAAGATTTCTTCCCATCTATGAGAGTAGGCACTAAAAAATTGCCTTCCATCTCCTTCCATGAGACTTGAATAGTGGTTCTGGACTTCCACATATTTTCTAACAACCCATTCCTATGGAGAATTTGTTTTCATAAATGAGATCCATTCTTTCACTATGGCATCTAAATCTTTGGATTCACTCTTGATCATCAGGGTGGCTTCTTTCTCCTTTCCTTGATATTATTCCATTTATTTTCTTCTTTCAATTTCATTCAAAACATATGAAGAAAATGCATTTAACAAGACATCCCCCAAATAGATGTTGGGATTCAATTCTGTATCAGTAAAAATAACATACTGGTGAATGTAGAATTCACCTAGCTAGGATTGAAGCTTAAGATTAGCATGTCGATACTCATTAAAGCAAGATCTTGGGTCATAGACCATATAATATTGATCATTATAAATCCTATCATACCTAAATTTCAACCATTTTTCTTCCAAGTATACATCATACACCCTATAAGGGGATCTATACTCCATTAATAGCTCAGTAGTTTCATGCAATTTACCAATCTTTTCCTTCAGATATCTAATCCTAGTTTCAAAAATTCTAATTTTTTTTGTAATTCATCGGGTTATTCTTTCAATTCAACATATCCCTTGAATCTCTACACCAATTGTTTGTGGTAGGCTTCATTATTACTAAATTTTTCCTTCAAAAAAATCAAAAGATCATCAGTCTCTACTAGAGTGGTAGCTGAGAAATTCACATCAATAACTTATTCTATAGTAGGTGTTGGTGTAGTGGGCAATGGAGGAGGAAATCCTTGATAGAAGGGTACTAAAGCTAGAGCATACTCTCTTTCAGGGGATTATATGGTTGAGGTGTATAAGGATGTTGTAGGTTCCTCCAATATCTTCTCTTCATCCCTAGAGGGTTTTACAAACTCTACTTCTCCTAGAAGAGTTTCAATGCCTCATTTTCCTTTCAGTTCTATTATCTCATTTTTGAGTCTGTATATTTCTTCCATAGCTTGTTATAATGTTTGGAACTCCTGATCATGAGAAAAAAGTTATTGTTCTCTTTCTTTTTCAATAACCTATTCTTCAACCAATTCTTATTCTCTTGAATGCTGCTTTGTGTCTCTTAATTCCTCCTCTATATATTCAATGTTTCTAAGGAGATCACCTCCTCCTCAGTGAATCTAGATGGGAGAGGTGACCATTCTTCTTATTTTACCTTTGCAAATCCTTTATCAGTAGATCATTCTTCTATTTCAAATAAATTAGGGGTTTCTTAAGCCAAGATCTTTTATTGATTCTCCATCATCACTGATGGCTATAGTTAAGGAGGCTATAGTGGTCTTTTGTTTCTTCATCCTTTTAGATCTCCTAAAAGGAGGTCTCCTTTTGACACCATGGGTTTCTTCCCCCTAGTTTTTATTTTCCTTATAGGAGGGGTGACTAATTAATTTTGTATTCTTATACATTAGTTGATAGGGGAACTTCTTCTTGTCTAGCAGGAGATAGTGTGGAGGAATCAATCTAAGGTGAGGACATAATGGGAGAAGGGACATGTTATTGTGGGCTTTCCTCCTCTATATTATAAGGGAATAAGACCAGTCTTCTCCTCTTCTTCTTTCCTATATTAGTCTTAGATGTACATTAATTATACATGTTGACCAGTAGCATTAATGCCCTCTTATACATGTTGACCAGTAGCATTAATGCCCTCAACATCATCTTGAATAGTTTATTGGGGTTACTCCTTAGGGGATTCCCTCTCATTGATTCCCTCTTCTTACTAGGGTGCAATATTTTTGAGGGCCAAAAATTGATCCCAAATGAGGTCAAGTCTGATAGAATCTATTCTTTGTTTAATTATGAGACATATTAGGTAGTGGTGAGATAGGGTTGTTTTAGTTCCCTTCTGATATTCTTTGGATATTCTTTTCAAGATATTCCATAATAAATTGGGAACATGAATGACTCTATTATGTCTTAAATGATTTAAAAATTTGAACTAAAGAGTGTAAATGAGGGAATACCTTCCCTCACAAGTCATGTACCTAATAATATATGATTTTATCTCTCTCCATTATATAGGTAGACTAAGTCTTTCCACACCTCCCTTCTTTAATACCAATCTTTCATTTGCCTGGCAAAACTACTGCCTAGCTTCTTGGCCATTGGGTCTATCTTACCAATTTTTCCCCATGCTTGGTAGCCCAATTACTTAGCTCACCAAGGTCTTAGTAATTGGAAATGTGATACCACATACAATGGCTTGGTTTACATCAAAATAACCTATAAATGCCTTGGTAAGAGGCTATAAAAAATGTTGCAACCATTCAAAATAGGTAGTCCAACTAGCTTTGTGGAAGACATCCTAATTGGCTTGGTCTCTCTATAAGTGCCTATGGTCAGAGGGCTCTCTCTACATGATTGACCCTCCCATTTTAAATTCTCTATCAATCCATTAAACCAATAGTTATCTACACACTCTTTAGACCTATGGAAATCTACTTGCAGTAGGTTTTTTATATAATGGTAAATGTGGGGTTTATAGGTTGTACATTTGGACTCAATAATACTAGATGTGAGGTTATAAGTTAAAAATTTTGGCATCTCAAGGGTTCCCATAGTGCATGAGGTTTAACTTATAGCATTATCCCCCCACTTGATCTATCACATGTCCTTAGGTCAGTTGGATTGAGTAGGAAGTATGGGATAAGATGGGTTATCATAAGGATTAAAAGTGTGGATTTAGAGGTGATGTGATAGAATTTTTTGAATGAATGACTAAATTCATAATTAAATATTATTTATTAATACCATACATGATATATTAGAATAATGAAGATAGTTTCAATGATGAAAGATATGGTATACCTTAGTGTTCTAGATGTGATGCGTATAAAGTTGCACATCTGTTGGCATCTAAATATTTGCATGGGAATGATTAACAAATGCAATGATTGGGCTAGCAGTTAGAATTGGAGTGAAGTGGACCCTTTGTGAGGTGATTGGGAGATCACCAATGCTTAGGCATTAATGATAACTATAACTCATATGCATGTGATGTAAGATAGTTTGTATGGAACAAGGGTTCAAGATTTGGAGGATAAATGATTTTTGTCATACCATAAAGTGGCAATTAAAAAGTTGAGTGATCCAAGTGATGGGCTAGAAGATCTTGAGCAAGTAGCTAAGGGAATTATTGTTTAGTAACCTTCATCTACATGAATCAATTGATAGGATTCTAGATGCTGCTTATGCCCTAGAAGTTTTGTGCCTAGGCATTTAGCTATAGTAATTAGTAAGGTCTTCAACATAGAACTTGTGTGCCAAAGAAATTTGAGATCTCACCAGTCAGCATAGTGAATGATCTACATAAAATGACCAGAATTGAAAATGAATCATGAATGTCCCTATAGGTAAAAATTTGGTCTACAACATTTCTACATTGAAAGGGAAGTTGTATTATTTGTTTTGGCTTTGTAGCTTGGTATTCAGAGTAGGTTTAGGTAATATATATGACATTTTCTACCCCAATATTCATTTTTCTATGAGGTTGTATGATGAATTTCATGCAATGCCTAAAAGCCAATAGCCAAGCCATCAATGAGAGCTATAAGAGGATCTATCTTGTATGTTATGTAGAAAGGTGATAATAGGCATGATATGGTACCTAAATTAGCTATAGAAGTGCATGTATCAATTTTCAAGGTGATTCCAACTATGTAGAAGGTGCTCGTAGTAGCTATATAAATGCTTATAGCAATTAGAGAAAACCTATGTGAATAGTTGGGATTTGAGGAATTATCCTCTCTCTACTTTTTTTTCACATTCCCTTATTTATTTATGTTTGTTTTTACCACAAAATAGCCATCAAGATGGTTTTCTACTTAGACCCTTTTTTAGATTTGGGTAGCCAGCAAGCTAGTTTTCGACTTAGAAGCTACCAATAATGCCCAAAAATGGGTTTTCATTATTGGATTTTTTTAATTCTAACTAATAATTATAGTAAAATATTTGTTTAGGGTCATGGCCAAGTCACCTTGGAAATGTGACTTGCAAAGACTAGGTGAAGGTTTCATTCATCATACTAGAGGAGGGCAAGATGTCCTCCTCTCCTTCACCTAAGTGTGGACTGGTGATCTCATTGTCTAGTGAGACAACATGCCTATCCAAGACATCATTGTATCCATCTTATAATTAATGGTGTATGTGACTAGTAAATTCTTCTTGAGTAAGTGGCTTTTTGTATAACTTGAGTCTATGGCCATTGATTAATAGATAGAATATCACTGGATTAATGGTTTGGAGTTGAACTATTCCATTGTCAAAAATATGCTCAATCTCAAAAGAACCAAGCCATTTGATCTAGATTTTACCCTTATGGTCTTTGTATTTAGAGTCAAAAAGAAGGTCCCAATCTCCCGTATGGAATTGCCTAGTCTTAATGTGATTGTCATGCCATCCAATCTACTAATATTATACAAGCTTTATGTTCTATAATGCCTATTGTCTATATTCATCTAAGGCATTAAACTATAGAAGCCTTTCTTTCTAGGTTTCACATATATCCATACCAAGTTATAGTGTTATCCATAAGGTCGTGTTCTCAAATTCAATTGGCAAGACAAGTTTCTTTCCATAGACTAACTCATATGGAGTGAATCCTGTAGTGGTCTTCTATGTGATTCAGTAAGCTCACATAGCTTTAGGAAGCCTAACCTCCCAATCCTTATGAGATAGACTAAAAATCTTGTCAAAATATTTCTAACTCCTTGTTGGTGACATTCACCTATTCATTGGACTGTAGATGATATAGAGTTGATTTCTTATACATAATCTCATATTTATAGATTAAGGTAGTAATTAAATTAGCAACAAATTGGGGTCCCTGATCAGTGTATATTTCATGTGGCACACCATATCTAATAAATATTTCTTCATAGAGGAAAGCTACTACCTTTTCATCCTAGTGAGTGTAAGATCCTTTACTTCCACCCATTTAGTGACATAGTCAGTACATACAAGGATGTACTCTTTGTTGTTAGATTTTGGATCAAAAGGTCCTACAAAGTTTAAGCCTCACTTTTTAAATAGTTTAAGTACCATTTGGGGCTGCAAAGGCATTTCATCTAAATGTGTGGGTATCCCCATATGTTGACATATATCATAATGAGTAGTATATCTTATTGCATCTTTATGAAGTGAGGGCTAATAGTATCTTGTATTCAAAATTTTGACTATTGTATACTTGGTTGTAAAGTGTCCTCCACAGGGTTCATTATCGTCGGCTTTGAAGATATATGGAACTTAATCTTCTCTAAGATATCTTTGTGAATCAATATCTGACATAGAAAAAGAATTCAAAAAACCATGAATATCTAACATTTTTGTGAATCAATGCTCTCATTTTTTGGGGGAGGAAGTGTTGTGGAAGTAACCTTGTTAAAAGGTAGTTAGCAGTATTAGCATACTAGGGTGTGGTAAGGGTGAGATAAAATAGGTGTTCATCTAAAAATGAGTCATCCATTATGGTATCCTCTTCCAAGGTTTGGAGGCATGATAAAAAGTTAGACACTACATTATCCTTACCAGGTTTATCTATAATGGTGATATCAAATTCTTATAATAAGAGCAACCATCTTATCACTATAATTAGGACAACTAGTTTGTTTATAAGGTACTGAATGCCTGCATGGTTTGTATGATCAAATAACTAATACCCTATGATGTATTAATGTAACTTATTGATGTCATAAACTACCACAAAGAACTCTTTTTCAATAACTGTGTAATTTAATTATACTACCTGTAGGTTTTTGCTTATAAAATAGATGGCACAATTGAGTGCTTCCTATTTTTGGCTAAGCACAGCTTTGAGGGTAGTATATGAAGCATCTATGTGAATTTATAATGGAAGCTTCCAATTATTACCATGTAGAACAAGAGTGGTGTTTAATAATTCTTTCAATTGTTTAAAGATTGTATCATAAGCAGGAGTCTAGAGAAATTTAGCATCTTTAGTCAGAAGGGTGAACAATGGTGCTACTACTTTATTAAAATTATTGATGAATTTATTGTAGTAATTAGAATGTCCTAAAAAACTCCTAACATATTTATATTTTTTAGGAACAAACAAGTTTTTGATGATGTTGATTTTTACAGGGTCAACATTAATTCTTATAGCAGATACATGGTGGCTTAAGATAATACCTTATATCCTAAGTATGTAGTATTTATTATGGTTGAGAGGTAGATGGTGATCCTAACAGTGTTAAAACACTTTTTTTAGGTTTTTTAGGCATTCATAAAATGTCTCTCTATAGATAGTGAAGTCATCCATATAGATTTCTACACATTCAGTGGCCATATCTACAAAAATACTCAAGACAAGCCTCTGGAATGTTCCCAAAGCTTTACATAACATAAAGGGTAATAAAAAATAAGCATAAGTACCCTAGGGACAACTAAAGGTGGTATTTTCTTATTCCTTAGGAGTAATTTTAATCTAGTTGTAACCACTAAAGCCATTTAGAAAAGAAAAATATTTCTTCCTTGCTAGAGTGTCCAACACTTGGTCAATGAAGGGTAGAGGAAAGTGATCCTTTCTAGTTACTATGTTGAGTTCCCTAAAATTGATGCATACACACCATTCTTCATTTTTTTTGTTATAATTACCAAAGGTGACACCCATTCACTGGCAGAGATAGGATATATAAATCTAGTAGTCAAAAGTTTTTGTAATTCCCTTTTGACTATTTCTTGAAGAGTTAAATTCATCCAACATTGTGGTTATCTAATTGGTCGACACTCTTATTTGATGTAAATATGATGTGTGTGTTTTTATAGGTTGATTCCTTGCATATCCTCATAATCCCATGTAAAATCACATTGGATGGCTTACAACATGCTGACTAGGTGATTTTATTCATTTAACTCCAACTTGTTATTAATACACAATGTTTTCCGTAGAGAGATTTTAATTTATTGTGAGAGTGATTTCATTATTTCCATATTGATAATGGATCTGGTTTGGCTCTAGCTATGAGGTATCATTTGGTGGAATTTTTTATATACAGATGTATCAAAATTATCTAATTCTCAGAATCTAGAAAATGGGTACTCAACACATTACAAGTGGTTGAGATCTTAAGGAGTTTGGTAATTATGTTGAAGAATAATGGAGAGAATGGTATCTTCCTCCTGATTAACCAATGTGAATGCATGGTCTATGGTAAATACAATAATCATGGAAGGTTGATCTGCCTCATCTTCTTCAGCCCATAATGTAGGCTCTAGTGTAAAAATTGGCTCTGTTAGGGGATAAAGAATCAAATGCTTAGTGTGGTAGTCATTGGATATCATCATGTTACCTATTATATATCTAATGAAGGCATCATTTTTTATAAGCCAAGGTCATCTTAATATAAAGGGGTATCTACCCAAATCAAACTTAGGTTGTAGCATAATGAAATCTATAGGATACTCCCAAGAATATACATTGATGACAAGATCTTCAATGATTCCCTCTAGTATAACTATAGACCTGTCAGCCATTTGAAGTAATGTATATGTGGGACAAATATTATTTAACTATAGTTTATGCATAGTTTTGGTTGTCATTACATTTATTACAACCCCCAAGTTGATCAATGTGTTAGACAACTACTGGTCATGGATCTAGACTATTACTACTAGGTATCTAGGATCTAAATATTTCGTTGGTAGGCTGTTCCCTAACATGATGTTTGTTAGCTAGCCAATCACATGCACAATATTGGGATCTTTTTTCCTCCTTCCTAGTTTTCATAAATAAAGGTATCTAACAGCTTTAAAATATATTGGTGCATCTTTGATGTCCTAGAATAGAGGGTTTTAATGCAAAGGTTATTAAGTTGTCCCATGAAATCAAACTCAGGTTCAATTGTATGGCATTGAAGGCTGAGACATTATAGAAATGGGGGTCCTATTTAATTAATAAATTTATTTATTGGTTTAGAGAGTTCTTAAGGTGATGGATGTGGGTTAGCATGTTCTTCTAGAGTTTCATCATTTGACTCCCTTATTATGGGTGGTGTTGGGGGTGGTATAACTTTCCCTGAATGAAGGTGAACTTCATTGATGTTCATCATGTATGTTGGGTACTAAATAGGATCATTACTAAATATGGATTACACCATCTTATTTTTAGGATTCTATATGGGTTGGGCAAGTAGCTAGTTAGTCTTAGGTACAGTGCTTGTTTATAGGGCATAAGAGCAAGAGGTTATTTTTTTTGTGGAGGACATCCTCCTAGAGAGATTCCCCATGGATGGTTAGGTCTCTTAGGTTGTTTCCACTTGTTTGTGAAGGGTGGGCCTTGGGGTGGTTACCAAGCTTGGATCTAAGATGGGGATACATTTTGTGGAGGATGCCAAGAGGTGGTGGGGTAGCTTACTTGAGGTGGATGTTAGATATAATTAGGAGGTAGAATGTTCATCCAAAGACTAGTCTAATTGGGAGTAGCATTTTTAAATTATGAATTAAAGGAGTTATAATTTGCAAAAGGTGGATTTTGTCCCATTTCTTCATAAGGTGGTCATTGAACCCATGGCTTTATTTATGTAACAAAGAAAACTTGGTCACTATATCTTCCTAAAATGTGTAGCTCTATTATTTCTAGTTCTTTAGCTATGATATGAGCTAATTTAGCCTGAACCTCATAACATCTACAATCAACTTTTTTCTTTTTATAGTCTAGACTGTAAATGGTCAAGGCTTGATCTAAAGCTACTTTATTTTGTCTTGAGTGTAGGCTATCTAGTTGGGTTTCCAAATGGCTAATGATTTCTTATTTTATGTCTTGTAACAGGTTACTAACCTCAATTTTTGATAGGCCATTTACAACTACCAATGGAAGATTTCTACCCCTGACTTTCTTTATTGTAGAACTAAAATAATTCTTGCTCAGCATTTTAATATTTGAGAATGGTAAGTGAGAAATATCTCTTCCACTCATTAGGTCCAAGGATTCTAGACAATCTTCTCTGACTCTTTTTAGGAAGATGAGTTTTAAAGGTTCTTCAAATGCACTTTGCTTGAATTTTTGTACACTAAACATGAACTGTTCAACATAGTCCTCCAAGGATTCATCCCCCTCTTAAGTCATCCTAAAGATGTCATTTCTTCTATAACTTCTTCCTCTTCTATATTCTTGATACTTGGCCAAAAATTTCTTTTTCATGTCCTCCCAAGTGCGAACTAAATTACTACCCAGTCCCATAAACTAGTGAAGTGTTGAGTCTTTCAAAGTAGCTAGAAAAAGTTTCAATTTTTGTGCATCCTACCTATAGTCATAGCTTTTATAGAGGATATCAAATTCAAACAAGAATGTGTTTTAATCTTATGATAATGTACCTCTAAAATTGGGCAAGGTTGAGGGTGGAATGTTTTTCATTTGTGTTATGCCTACTACATCTAGAATAGGAAAATTAAAAGTAATTGTGTCTAGGGTCCCATTGTCCTCCAAAAAGTCTCCTCTACTCATGATGGCTCTTCTTTTGATATGGCTATGAAAGATACTCAGGATCTCATCCTCAAACTCTGTTAATCCCTTGGTTATCATGATAATAAATGTTTATCTACTAATCCTCAATCTTTTTACTAGTTGAAGGGACTAAAGCTTCTCCTAAGCTTCTTTTGATTTGATCAAGAAAGCCTTGTTGAAATGTTGTATATATGTTACTTTCCAAAGTGTCTAGTTCATGTAGTTCCTCTCCTTTGTTTCTTCTTACTAGTTTAGCTAATTCTTATTCTACTTCTATTTCTTTTCTTAGAGACAATAATGTTTCTTCTATAAGCTACCTCCTTTGGTTTGTATTATTTTCTTCTTTAAGAGCCCTTTGGCTTATGGTATATTCTTCAACAAGATTCTTAGTTATTATAGGTACTTGTGGTTATTTCCTGGTAGTAACTTGCGACTTGTCTGGTAGGAATCTCCCTCAAGAATCTATTTCTCTCTACATAAATGTTATGCCACTCCTTCATCTATCATATCCCTTCCTACACAAAGTTAGTTTTTTTTGTTTTTATCTGTTTCCAGAGGGTTGTTTCAAACCAATTTTTTTTTTAAATATATAAATAAAGAAATGCTAAAATCAAAACAATAGGAATTGAAATTATACTTATATAAAGTAGCAAAACTTATCTACTAAAATCAATAAAAATTATTCTAAAACGTAGGAGATGAAAGCAGGAAAATTTATTCTAGAAGGTAGGAAATGAAAGCCAGAAAATTTATTCTAGAAGGTAGGAAATGAAGGTAGAAAAATTTAAAAGCAAACTTTACCAAAACTAAATAATTTTTATAATAAATAAACTCTAGAAACATGAATTAAGTAACTTATACACTATTTATTTCTATAAACTGTCAGGGATGGAAACTAGAACATAAATTCTCTGATTCCAACTTGTCAGGATCTTGCTCCTCAAGAAGAGCACAATATGATTACCTTGTATAAGCAACTAATCATGAAATTAAACCAAAATTAACAAGTAACTAGAATTCACAAATAGCACAGAATATGAGAGACAATACACAAACTTGTATTAATACTCATGCCAGAAGGAAATATAATGAAGATGCCACACTCTTCCACACCTCTCAGATGTACAGATCTCTTTCCCTCAAGAGTTCACTCTCCTACCAAAAATGGTCACAACACACAACTCAAACATAGAGTTGGTGTTCACCTCTAACCAGTCAGTCATAACACTACTAGTACACAAGTACTAAAAGTACTTCAAGTAGATCTCCCATGAACCTGCAACAACCTACAACTCAAATGATCTTACTTACCATGTAGAACTTCTCCCTGATCTTGCAATAACCTGTAGATCACCTATTCTTATAATTGGAAGGATCTACCTTGCCTTCCTCTTTTTGCTCTTTTATGGAACTAGGAAGAGCTACCCTTTCTCTCTTCACACTGAAGGAGCTAACCAAGCTCAACTCTAACTAGCACAAATTACAATACATGTCAATGGGTTTATAAATAAATCCCATACTAAACAATAACTTAGACTTCTAATTTACAATAATTAGACACGCAGCTTCAAGACCAAATATAGTCTTTACATGCAAACAATCAGTTCAACAAACTAACTATTCATGTAATGAATAGTTCTAAAACCACACAGGTGACCAACGTCAGTCCCTATCTACCTAGAGATGACCGATGTGGGCTGACTCCTACCAATCTCAGTTGCCCTCCTGTTCACCCCTGACTGACGTCGATCGACCTAACCAACACCAATGACTATGACACTCAGCAACTCCTCCATGTCTGCATATAGTGAAGCTTTTAGCTCCACAACCTAATAATCTCCCACTTGGAGATAAATAGTTGCACCTGTACCTGTACATCATCTAGTTTGTTCCCTGGCATTATATCCCTCTTCAATATCACTCTTGAAGACCAACCACCATAAATCCTATGGTGCACCTCCTGTCATCCAAATCACCTACCACATTCACATCTACAAACCCATGTAGAAAACAACTTGACCCTGCATAGCATGTGCACCTACTGTTGGTCCCTCTCAAATATCTAAGAATCCATTGAACTGCCCTCCAATGCTTCTTTCTCAGATTGGCTCCAAACTTGTTGACAACTCCCACTACTTGGGAAATCTTAGGTTTAGTACACATGTACTCAACCTCATCATGTGAATCAAGACACTATTCATAGAATTGTCCAACCATCGGTGTGCTAACCAGTTTCACACAATCATCTAGAGACAAAATCAACCTGTGACCTTCCATGTCCCTAGAACACACTCATGCCAAAGAATCTTGTTGCTCCCAGATTCCTCATGACACACCTCTAAACTAACTTTACCTTTAGTTCAACAAATCCTTGTATGTGTAACCCTGTAACAAGCACATAATATAGTAACAGGATAATGTAGTTAATATTATCTAACCTGGTAAAGAGAAACACAATGGTCAAACCTCTATTGTCCTACAGCTTACTCAAGACCATATACCCTAGCCTTTCATCTCACGTGTTGATTCCCACTCTTCTTTATCCTAAACATCCATTCATCTCACAATGCTTTCTTCTAGCTAGCAACTCCACCAAAAAACTCCCATTTTGTTCTTCTCCAAGGAATCACATTCCTCATCCAAGTCAAGCTCCCATTGTTTCCTAAATTTTACCTGCTCTACTTTAATAACTTCCTAGTTCTTGACCATCAGTGAGAAAAAAGTAGTGTAAAGAAGGGAAATGATGAATTTGAGGCTTACTTACCCTTTAAGTCCTCCATATGGGTGCTTGAGACTCTTTGACAGCTTGCTGTCTACCTAAAATCCATCTTAGTGATCGATGTTGGTCACATCTCAGTCTACACCTGACTGACGTCAATTCCATGTGACTACCTCATCACTCACATCAGTTCCCCCTGACTGACACTGGTGTTTATTTGTCTAAAGTCACTGATGTCAAGCTGCACATAGCCAATGTCAGTCCCTATCTAGATGTCGATGTCAATTTTCTAACTAACGTCAGTCTCTGTGTTTTACTTGTGAGTAATGACTTCTACCCACAAGCTCCTTTTGGATCAAAACCCTATCCAAATCAACCTTACTTTGCTCAAAATTCTTTAGCCCCTTGCGCTGATCTCTGTCCATCATCTTCTCCTTGAAAATCAAGGCTTTCCTATTCTTGTCACAAACATCAAATTTCTCAAGAAATGTCACTTTCTTCTTTTACTTACAAAAATCTTGATCCATGCTTTTCAAAACCAAAAGCATACCCTTTGACTCAAGAACATGCATCCCCTTCATATTCATGTGACCAAGCCTATTAAGCTACATCTTTTAATCTATAGCTGAAGTAGATAAACTAAAAGGAGAATCAGTAATACAAGTAGATAGATAAAGTGTACCTACTTTCTTACATCTTGCTATAATAAGTGCACCCTTAGAAACTTTCCAAGATTCCATTGTGAGAGTTACTATGCAACCCTCATCACCCAACTTTCCAATAGAAATCAAATTCTGCTTTAGGACTAGGACATGCATGACCTCCTCCAACACCCATGTGTTGCCCATCTACAATTTCAGCTTCACTTTCCCTTTGCCAACCATTTGACAAGGCTTACCATCCCCTAAATAAATTTCTCCAAAGTCTTCCTAGACATACTCATGAAAAAATTCCCTATTTGGGGATGCATGGAAAGAGGCACCAAAATCTAAAACCCAAGATTCTGCTTTATCCAAGGAACATACCAGAGCATCCTGTGCAACAAAATCTGCAACATATGCTTCTTCATGTCATTCATGCTGATCTTCATTCACCCAGCAATATCTCTTTACATGCCCTTGCTTTCCACATTTCTAGTAGGTTATTCTACCATACCTGGACTTGGATCTCTTGCCTATCTTTGACCTTGATCTCCCATGCTCGATCTTCTCTCTTTGCCTTCCCTTCTTTCAACACTCAAAGCATTCCCTGATGATTCACCTATGTTTTTCTTGCGAATTTATTCATTCAAGATTACACTCACAACATCATCCACTTTTAAGATTTTTGAAGTAGACGCAGTATTACTAACTGCCATTACCAAACTCTCCCAACTTTCAGGTAATGAGCATAAGATTAAGAGAGCCTTAATTTCATCATCAAAAACAATATTGAATGAATTTAACTAGTTTACCAAACCATGGAAATCACTAAGATGACTATGAATAGATCTACCTTCCAACATTTGAAAACTAAATAATTGCTTCATAAGAAATACCTTATTCGAAGCTAAGGGTTTTTCATATAAATTTGCCAAAGATTCCATCAACTCTACTGTTGTCTTAGCCTGTGATAAGTTGGAAATCATAGACGATGCAAGGCTCAACCTTATAAATCCCAGAGCCTTCTGATTAAGAACCTCCCATTCTTCATCCTTCATATCTATGGGCTTGCATGCAACCCCACCCAACGGTAAGTACAAATCTTTCTAATACAGATAATCTTCTATCTGCATCCTCCATAATTGATAGTTCTTGCCATTAAACTTTTCCATTCATAGCTTACTTTCTTCTGCCATTGCTATACTCCCACTCAAACAAAAACCCCTGTGAGTGATCTGTAATCAACAAACACTAACCAGATCTAATACAACCTATTAGTAACCCAACCAAAAGCTCTGATACCAATTGTTAGGGATGGAAACTAGAACATAAATGCTCTAATTCCAACTTGTCAAGATCTTGCTCCTCAATAAGAGCACAATATGATTACCTTGTATAAGAAACTAATCACATAATTAAACCAGAATTAACAAGTAACTAGAATTCACAAATAACATAGAAATGAGAGACAATACACAATCTTGTATTAATACTTATGCCAGAAGAAAATACAATAAAGATGCCACACTCTTCCACACCTCTCAGATGTATAGATCTCTTTCCCTCAAGAGTTCACTCTCCTACCAAAAATGGTCACAACACACAACTCAAACACAGAGTTGGTGTTCACCTCCAACCAGTTAGTAATAACACTGCCAGTACACAAGTACTCAAAGTAATTCAAGTAGAACTCCCATGAACCTGCAACAACCTGTAACTCAAATGATCTTACTTACCATGTAGAACTTCTCCTTGATCTTGCAACAACTTGCAGATCACCTGTTCTTATAATTAGAAGGATCTCCCTTGCCTTCCTCTTTTTTCTCTTCTGTGGAACTAGGAGGAGCTACCCTTTCTATCTTCACACTAAAGGAGCTAACCAAGCTCAACTCTAACTAGCACAAATTACAATACATGTCAATGGGTCTATAAATAGATCCCATACTAAATAATAACTTAGACTTCTAATTTACAATAATTAGACACGCAGCTCCAAGACCAAAAATAGTCTTTACATGCAAACAATCAGTTCAACAAAATAACTATTTGTGCAACGAATAGTTCTAGAACCATACACGCGACCGACATCGGTCCCTGTCTACTTAGAGATGACTGACGTTGGCCGACTCCTACCAATGTTGGTTGCCCTTCTATTCACCCTTGACCGACGTCGATCAACCTAACTAACGCCGGTGACTGTGACACTCAGCAACTCCTCCATGTCTGCATAAAGTGAAGCTTTTAGCTCCACAACCTAACATAAACTTAGACATCTGGCATAAGACATTGTAGTGCCCTCACTTAACTTGCTCAGTTAGAACTATATGTCTAAAAACTTAGACATCTAGCATAAAACATCACAATGTCCTCACTCATCTTGCTCAGCTAGGTAGAATAGTGCATTAACCCAAAAAAAATTAATGATTAATTTTAGAAACAATAATTGACACCTTCACTAGCAACGGTGCTAAAATGTTGTGCAGACTAATTACCTATTGATTGCCAAATTTACTAGTCTGATTAAACATTAATTATCAACTCAGAGTACTTAAGCTTTTCAAGAGTGTTAGAAATATATATGCATTACTAATTCAAAAATAAAATTGATTTTCCAATTTTAGTATAATGAATTTATGCTAAATTTACTAGATAGATATATATTATGAAACTGTTATTACAGAATAATAGAACTATTCCACACTTATTTATTATATGTGCATCACACTTATATAATCAAACTTAATAGTAAAATCAACTTACATAACACACTAATAATTAAAAAGGGTTAGGATCTTCATAGTAGCTCATCCTGAGGGGGGCCTTCCTCATTCAGAATTGACCTCCAATCCCTCTCTAAGAGAATTCACAAACTTCTTACAAATTCAACTTTCTCATTACTCAATTCTGAATACAAATGATATAATTCAAAAACTTTTGATATTACCTTTTCCAAATTATCTAACTCCTAGTCTGATCTAGGTTCTGCCTTTAAATACAAAAGGTAATTTATTGACTCTTAACCAAAAACACCAAACTAAGAAAAAATATAAATACTTAGAAACTACCCTAGTCAACCTTCAAGTGCTTAATAACTGAAGTTACTTGTTTTATGTTTGACTAAGTTAGAGAAAAGGCATATTATTTTGTTTTTTTATTTCCTTTTATTTTTCTTCATTATCCTTATCTTTCCCATCTTTGGAAGTACATCTAATATCTCCTTGCATGTAGGGAATCTATACAACAACTATGATTCTTTCCAATTGTCCATTTGGTTTTCTAAGATAACTGGATGTGTCTATAATATCTCCTCAATAATGACTCTACTCTGCATAGTGGTTGTATACACTCTAAAATATTTATAAGCAACCTATAGGTGAAACCTTTAGTTGATATGATCACTCTATAGTGGCTACAAGAAACCTATAGGTGAAGCCTATAGTTATTGTGGATATTCTATAGTGGTTGTAGACAACCTATAGGTGAAGCCTACAGTTGCTATGGGTATTCTATAGTGGTTGTAAGTAACTTGTAAGTAATTCCTAAAATTATTGTGGGCACTCTACAGTGGCTATGGGTAACCTATAAGTGAAGCCTATAGTTTCTATGGGCAGCTTGTAGTAGATATGGCTTGGCAAGATTTGATAGCTTTTCATGATCCTTCAAATTCTTGTTAGATAAAGTCACATCACTATAATTCAATCAAGTAAAAGCATCAATAATTCATAACATAACACACACACACACACACACACACACACACACACACACACACACACACACACACACACACACACACACACACACACACACACACACACATCAATGAACATACAAAATCATAACTTCATTCATTCATTTGTATTAGTGATAGATAGTTATGGGATTTACATAGAAAAAGACATAGACTAAGCATGGATGAGGTTATAAAAGTAAGAAATTGGTGGCCTCATTAGCACTTATAGTCAACAATACACTTTATACATGAGACATCAACATTAAGACATAAAAGATGACCTATAAGGAAATTTTGTTAGCACTTAGGTTGAACTTGGACCTGTAAAGGGAATATTAAACCACTTTTGCATATCAAACCAATATAAAACACTAAGTAAAGATTGGTAAACAATTGAAAGTTATCTATTCATTAATCCAAAAGGTGTATAAGTAAAAATTCAAGTATAGTATCCTCATACCAGCCCTGAGGGATCAAAATCAAGAACTCAATGTCTACATTTATAAGAAGAAAGAAAAGCTAGGGAGAGAAATTTTGGCACTAAATGGGTCATTAATGACCTCAATTCCACTTAGAATAATATTTATAACCACCCTAAATTTATGATCCTTAAAAAATATTAATTGATCAGGGCTACCTCAAAAAATAGTTGTAATAGTCACACCATTCCTTCTCCCACTTCTCCCTATATTGATGTTCCTTATGGTTACAATGACAAGATCAAGTTATTTTCAAGTTGAATTTTGACATTGATGTAGTTATAATAGATGGATTAATCTATTATGATCTTGTTCTAGTGTTGATTGTTCCTTACTAGTTTTTTTATGGTATGTAAGAATGGAGAGAAGGGTCATAATCATGTTATTGGTTTAAGCGATGAACCCATCAAATCCAATGTGTCTACCTTCGTGGCATCCCCTTGAAATATTTGCTCTAGTTTAACCATGACCATATTTGATCTCTATTTAAACTCTCAAGGCTTTTAATTTTGATATCAACCATTGATCTTGGTCTAGGATTATCATATTATATTAATTGTTAGCTTTTCATTCATCTTATAGGTCTTACAGTCAGTTTCACCCTATTCTTATGCTTGTGCCAAGTGGTGACCTTGCATTTATCCTGATCTCATTAACTTCTTAAACTTACATGCACCATTGATATCCCTTTACATGACTTGAATATGTACCATTGATTTACCTAATAGTTATCATGGTCATGACACTTGGAAGCTTCTCATTCATTCCCAATATCTACTGACTAGTTGACCTTTCACTCAACATTGATCTATTTTGGTATGATAGATCATTCACCATTGATCAGCTTGGACACACTAGATTTTTTAGTTGCCATATATTTTTAGGCCTTTGTATGGGTACTTGATAGATTTTCACCTGTCATTCATGTGTTCATCTTAGGATACATTGACCTTTTAACTGTGAGCTCACCATTAATATTTGATGCATGATTTAACATTATCCATTAATTTACTTAGGTCCACTGACCTCATTGATCTCCACTATTCATTAGATCTACACCAAGATTTTGTGATCTTTAAACTTGTTTAAAATGCATTTAGACTCATGAATATTTAAATCAAAATAGTTAATTTATGATGCTTTAACTTGACATCCCCACACATGTTGCCTTTTGCCAAATTACTCTTGCATAACATTTAAATGATGGTTTGGTTCCTTTAGTGTTTAAGTTAGTCATTTTTTCTTTAAAATAAGGACACTATGGGGCATAGAAAATCAATCCAAGGTAATGGTCATTAAATCCTTGAATGATAGGGTTTGACATTTTAACTTATGAGGCTAAAATGTTAAAAAGACCATTGGTGAGTAATTCATGCCTATCCCTTAAATTTCATCATTTTCACATTTATTTAAGAATCTATTACATGTATGTTTACCCATGTTAATACTAACATTGTGGGCTTTGCCTTTAGTCATGGTATTAACACTACAAGTCATGATAATACAACCATAAACTATGGTTTTGTAAAACTATAAGAGGCAATCTGTGGTTTTGAAAAATTATAGAAAGTGACTTGTGTTATCACAATATCGAGAAGTATGAGTCATGGTTTTTCAAACCACATAGTTAGGCCTATGGTTTTGAAAAACTTCCATTTGTGAATGGAAATATTACTAAAATCATGAATTAGGGCTAAATCATGATAAGTGATATTATGGAAATTAGGAATAATGGTTACTAAATGAGTTATAAAGGGAATGGGGTTGGCGGTAGTGTAATTAGGGACTTATATGCTTAATTTTATAATTTAGGCAAGTATAAAAAATAAATAGTGGAGGGGAATAAGCTAAATAGGATAGCTAAGTGGGAAGGAAGTGCTAGGAGCTAAAGCGACTAGGTGAGTTAGATGAATGATGAGAGGGGTAGATAGTTAGTTAGATGTTTGGGAAGAGTAGTTAGTGTGATTAGTAAAATGGGTTAAAAAGGATAATTGGGTAGATAAATAGGTATATGGGAGGGAATAGGCTGAATAATCATGATTATATTATCATTGTTTGATGGGATGTGTATTGGTATAAGAGGATTTAGATGTATTGGCATCCTAATTATGATATCGAATGATAATTCATGAGATGAATCTATTGACACAAAATGAGTATGTAGTGATTAAGATGATAGGCCTCTATTATATCATGATGATGCCTATGATGAGGATCAATAGGGCATTGATCACAACTTTGGTTGAGAGATGACACTTAGAGACCAGTACATTCCATTTTATGACTGATGAGATGATAGTGACTCTCAAGGATGTTCTATATATTTTTTGATTTTCAATGAGAGGCCACATGATATATTGGTGATCACATACCTTGAGTGTGACAGTGCAGATATTAGATGGTCAATTGTAGATTGGAGTTTTGGATTAGAGGGTAGAGATTGATAGGGCACTAAGCGAGGGGACTATCAATATATTTAATCTTGTGGTTATGTCTCTTGTGACTGGCATGCTCTTATTGCACAAGAGCGAGCAATGGTTTAATTTGGGATTAGGAGATGTGTTTTTAGACATGGTTTAGGATTATTGATTATTTGTTTTGGGTCCTCTAATATTATCCAATTTATATAGAGAGTTGCACATGGGGGCTTACATAGGAGTAGTGAGTTTGGGTCCCTCTCTATTATTATAGGATATAGAATTGGGAGCATATTACAATAAAGAGGCCATTGGATAACTATTTAGATAGGGATCTTGAATATCCCTTAATATTTATATGGTACATCATTCTTGGAGTACAAATATCTCATGTTGGTGAGATACAATTTTATAGATAGGCATTTGATAGTTTACGAGTTGAGAAGATCACTTGGATGCCATATAAACAGGTGCAATGGAGATGGGTTGAGGATGCAGATGCAACATGTTTCATGTCACTAAGTGTTTTTTGACTAGTAATTATGATTATGTTATTAAGATATATAGGCCAGATCATGTGTAATGATATTTTAATAAACAACAAGATGTGCTTGGAGAAGAACATGTGTTTGCTCATAGTGATAGGGAGCGGCCTCAATGGGGGGCTTTAATAGATAGGGAATTATCTAGAGTGGATTATGAAATCTTTGCCTTGATATTACGGGATTATTAGACCCCTATTCTATATCCTAGAGTGACTATATCATACACAACTTGGTGGGCCTAGAGATGGCCTCATAGACTACTTAGTTAGCCATCTAGAGTGAGGAGGATGGTTATTCAGAGATTGGTACATGTAGATCATTTAATTAATGCAATAGGTCCTATATTAAAAATATTTTTATGAGGCATCATGCCAATAGGATAGTGTTTTGTGACTTTTAGATTTAGTTCTTCTTAGTCTATATGCCAAGCTGACAGAAGACCACTTAGACAGTATTGATTTGGGATGTATATTTGTGAGACATGGGTTATATTATGGTCATGCATGTATTTGTATCACATTTATGCCCATGGGTCCCATTTGTGTAGTTATATATTTTGACATGGACTTATATGGACATTATGGGTTGTTGATACATGTGATGATGATTTCGTTATATATGATAATATGTTTATGTGATGATGATTATTGTGATTATGTTATTGATGATGGATGGATTAGATTATGTGAATATTAGGTATGGTTATATGGATTATAGATGTGGTTTATTTATGTTATGAGATTGGATAACATTATTTTTATGTGATTATATGTATTTATATATGAGATAATGATGATGCATATGTTTAGATGATATAGATGATTGTTATGATTTAGATGTAGATGATATTTATTGTTTAGTATGGATTCATATTATGTGATTTGTGTTGTTATAATCATATGTTATGTTTAGATTTGTTGTTTTAAATGGGACGTAATGATTAACATGGTTTTATTTATTATGGATGATGATTATCTTTTATGTTTTTATGTGATGGTAAAATGACATGTAATGTTTATTAACAATGTGTTAGTAAATAATCCATTGTGTTAATAATATGTCTCACAAACTAATGTGGGGTAAAGTTCTCTTGCACCAAGGAGATGGGTGGGTGTTGGGTAGTATGATAGGATTATTAGATGAGAAAGTGGAATGTTTAGGTGGATGGGATGGGGGGGAAGTGAAGCCATTAGATATGTAGGAAATCTAATTTATTATTGCACTTGTGAGTATAAGTGATCCCATGCCATGAATATAGACAGGATCACATTAGATTCAAAGTGTGTGGGAACTCCATTTTAGTGACTTTTCCAATTATTAAATTGGGTAGTCACTTAAGGCCATCCTTTTTCCCTTTGTCAAAAAAGAATGAAAGTTAAAAAGACAAGATAACAAGACTGTAAAACAATATTATGGACTATGAAAAATATTTACAAGACTTAATGATTATTAACAAATTGGATCAATAATAATAACACACATACACACATGTATAAAATGATAATGCAAGATATACAAAAAAATTACAAATTAAGGAGATAAGAGGATCATGATAAATATTTTGACATATATACATATTTGATTTCTACAAAAGACAACCTAAGGAAATGATTAAAAAGATGTTAGACAACTATTATTCACAATATGACAACAAACCCTAAAAAGTCTTAAAATCAATTTTTTTAATATACAAGAGGCCCTAAGAGAATCAAATTTAAGGATATAGTTAAATATGTATAGGGGTTAACTATGCCTAAAATTTATTATGACAAATGGGACAAGGATTAAAACTAGTTGTAATGATAATGTTTAGAGCCTAAAGTGAATGATTAGGGTTCAGTTAAAGTTCATGATAGATCTTAGAGTAATAACATGAGGTGAACCTTCATTTTTAATGATTTTTGTGGGTTCTTATGTATTTTTACATAGAGGTGAATGTGGATGGACAATTTTGGATGCAATGAACATTGATAGTAATAAAAATCATCAAGGAGGTTAGATTGGGATATATATTAGGATGTCCAAAAAGGGATGAGTATCTGTTTGAATTGGAGTTGGATATTCTGTAGGACTCCTCAATAAATATTCCACTCATATGATTAGTAATGATTTTACCCCCAATATGGAATTAATGTATCTATATTTACCCAAGCATATATATTATGTAACCACTATTAGGACTAGGGTCATATAGAAATGATGGAATGGAATGAAAATATGAGAGAAGCAGATTGTCTATAGATGTGACCTAAGAGTGGAGACTCATAGATGGAGGTTAGTTTGAGATTTTTAATTTAAAGAATGATTCAGATGCATAATATTTATGGGATCATCAAGCTCATCACCATCTCATGTAGTTAATATTTATGGGATGCATAATATTTATGAGATTTTTCAATGATGATATAAGTCCTAAGTCAATTTGATTTAAATTTTCCTTTCTTTTTTTATTTACATTGGTGTTTTATAATTCTCATTTAGGAATAGGTCACTATTGTATCTAAATATTTAACCCTAGGAGAGGATGTTCAATACTCTCTCATATTTGGACAACATGGGATTACCACTAGGTCTATGGGTTTCCTATAGTAGAGGTAATCCTCTAGGTTAAAGGGCTAGCTCCATTAATTTATCTCTTAAGCTCACACACTACACTAGTTTAGTCACTTGGGGGTGAAAATGGAAGAAGTAAATAGAATGGAAACCTATGATGATGAGGTGATATACCATAATATTAGTCCACAAACACACTTGTATATCCACTAAAAATGAAGACTACCAAATTTGACCTTAACTCATTATCCTTCTAGCGTAACTATTTCTCATATAAGTAGATTTATATGAACATCTAAATGTGGATGAAAATAAGGTCTAATACTAGACACTACTAGTCCCTCTCACACTTCAAAACACACTTAACAAGCAAGTACACTTTATGAAACCTCTTACAAGAGATATCACCTACACAAAACATGCAAGAGCAGAATAGAAGGAGAGCATATTCATCACTTAACATCCAAGTAAGCTATTTGTCACACTTATGCAAGAGATTACATAAATCAAACCAACTTCATAATCTTATTCAAAGGAAAAATAAGGTGCCAACCCATTAGGGCTTCACCATAATAGGTGTGTACTAGATACAAATGCCAAAATGGCTTACATAAATAGAGCATAGGAGAAGAGAGAGGAGAAGAGAAGTGGAAGGGTCACAAAGACAAGTGTAAGAGTATTATAACTAGTTAAAAAATGAGAGAATAAAGTGGATATTAGTTTAATGAGTGATCTTGGACAAGTATCCATCATAAATGCATCATTCTCTCTCAACTTGGTATTGAGACTCTTCATGTTCTTCTTTAAAACTATCCTTTGGTGATGAGTTCACTTGACTGTCAAAAACTACCATAGGGATCCTTGACATATTTTCACTATCATGAGAATATGGAAACAATATTATAACATCCCTCATATTCCCCTCAACTGATAACTTCCCTTGCACCACTTGTCATTCATTGTCTACTAACCACTCATTAGCCTTCTAGGCCTCACTCTGCACACTTGTCATTAGAATGACTTACATTTACTCAAGGAAATCTATGGAAGAGGTGTTAGACACCTATTAAATATAGTTTTTTCCTTTGGTCTATCAAATAGACCTCAAAATATACAATTCATCTCTCTCACTTCCAATCTTAGATAGTCACCTTGCCTTCTCACTATCTCACTTGGATTGCCTATAATGATCAACTCAATAGAGTAACTTTCATGCATCATAAAAGTTATAAATGAGTCTTATGAGTCGGTAAAAGTATCTAAAGACCTCCCTGAATGACTTTCATCTTCTCATTCCTTTTTACACCTATATAACCAATCAAATTTTGCAATAAATACCATATTAGGTTTGTCCATATAAGAGACAGTAGAACCAAATGAATGTCATAGATCTTGCGAGAGTTTTAGACAAGTTTCAAACAATTTCTTGATCAACTAACACCTTTTGGATGTAAATTCCTTCATGTCTTCTCTATCAGATATGAATAAGGGATTTAAGAGGATTTTAGGTGTCTTAGACTATTAATAATGGTTCATGATACCATGCACTAAAAATCTAAACTAATTTCACTAAAGACAAGATAAGGACCCCCCTCAACTATTTTTATTTCCTTGAGTCATCATACAATCCTTTTGTACTGATATGAGTACATAAAGTTCTCTCAAGCTCTTCTATGCATTCTAAGTAGGTTTGAGAGGAAAATGATCTTGAATGACCAATTTTTTATAAATTCCTACAAAAAAATAATTTCAATTGGTCCTATATTATCCTCTAAAGGTTATAAAATGGCTTAGAATTTTCTCATGGTCATCTTAATTAAGATAGAGACCATGAGATTTGAAGCCTAATCTAGACCTAATAATCTTAATCTATGTTAGACTATGTGTTTGACCCTCTATATATTTACAATTATTATAGGGAATCCTATATTATAATTCACTTTAGTTTCAACTATATAAATCTTGACATGATCATTCCAAGAATCCTCATTCATCATTTTAGTACTCATATACCCTACCTACAGTTTTGTTGCTCATGGAGTGTTATATATCTGAAATAGAACAAAGAGCATCTCCCCTATTGGCATGGTATAGAAGAGATAATTGAGGTTTATTTTAGGTCATGATAATTCTCTTCACCAATTTTAAAAGTTTGGTCATGTTTCTAACACCCCTAAACCTTAAAACTCCTCAAGATTGGTCCTTGGGTTTGTAGTCTGCATGTAAAACTTATTGGACTGAGTGTAGGGTTAGAAACATGTTCATTTATTCTTGAGAATCACATAAAATATGATTTCATCAACCATTATAATGTACTCAATATGGTTTTCTACCTTATACATCTACCAAACCTCCAAACTAGCCTTTCTCCATACATTTGAATTGGCCTGCAAACTATTCTAACTATGTCACCTTTAGGTGGAAATCAGGGAAGAATTATAAAGATTCATGTTTATATCATTCATGCCTGAGCATTGTGTTTTCACACCATGTTATATTAGATTCAATTAAAACCATTATACACCTATATGAGCTCATATCGTTCTTTGACAACATGTTTTAATATCATCACCATCAAAAGACCTTAGGTCTATAGCCAGATTATGAATGTTGTTTAGGGATATAAGACCATATAGGTGAAGACATTTTCTTGAACATGTGTTTCCCATGTCTTGGTTTCCACTAAGTCTATTAGGTCATTCCATATGTGATCATACTCATCTCTACCTTGAGAACATACAGTCATTTCACTACTAATGCATTATAGATGTGTAAGTCATAGATTTCCCTTTTTGGCTTCAAAGTACTATAGCTTTCACTAAATGTTTCTGATGGTAACCTACATGGATGAAACTACACTCTACCATCACCTTATCCTAACCTAAAAAACTCCTCTCATGTTAATAAGTGACTTGTAATCTTAGGATATCATAATATAGCATTAAATATCACATAAACCTCACTATATTCCACCAATAGAAGGCATTATATTAGGCATAAAACTTATTCAAATAAAATAAGGTAATTGTCCCATTTTGAAAATTTTCCAAATATACCCTTTGTATGTTATTTTAAGGGGTTTGATTGTAGTTATGAACCTTGAGTAACTTGAGAATCTCATTCAAGTCTTGAGATTAAAGACCACCTATATTTTGGGTTTTGGATGCCTCCTCCATATTTTGTACATGCTTACATATGATTGTAGATGATTGTATATTGAATATTTCTAACCATCCTTTTTTCATGGTCTTGAAAACTCATCTCCATCAACCTCTAATCCTTAAAATGTAAAATTTTAATGGATAACCAACTTCCATGCTTTAAGAAGAGAGACATAGGTGTACTATGTTTGATAGGAACCCATCTACACAAGGAAAACTTTATAACTATGAAATATATCTTATATACCATTGTATTTTCACTTCTAATATAAAGAGAATGATCCTCATTTAATTTTCATATCCATAAATTAAAAATAGTTTGAAATCAATAATAAAGGAGTGGACATTTTTTCTAGATCACATACACCACCTGGAAGCATCAAACCACTACAAACAAAGAGTAAGACTGAGGTGTTGGGGTTGTGTAGGTAGTTTAAAGGCATCAACAATCCTAAATATTAGTCATAGAGAACACACCAAAAAAATAAAAACTATCTCCATGGAAAGAAAGTATAGAAGGATTAATAACATCCACCAAATTCATTCCCCTTAACTCTGCCTAACTTGTTTGTACTGGAAGAAAACTGATGGACCTCTTTGACTTGCACAAGAGAGTGATAGGATAGGAGAACCAATTTTTTCCAATTTTGGGACTATCAAAGCAATATTAACATGTATATGACTTTTAGGAAGCTAAAGGGACACTAATAAATCTTCCACATGTGCCATAACTATTGTACAGTTTGTACAACAACTAAAACTCCCATTTTTTTAACTAGTTTTCTTATTTCCAATGTTTGAACCTACACAATTACAACTAACACCTTACTGACATGTGGTATGTTCATTTACACTTTGACACACTATAAACTATAAAATTCATCCAAATGGCCAAAATATGGTATAATATGACATGAGGTACACTATACAAATATAACAAGGATAAAGACATTATTTTACCCTATTAATGATCATGGTGGATATTTTATGACCTGGGGGACCCTCTAAAAATTTCAACTTGTATGGGGGTTAACTTATTTGACCAAAGGGTCAAATTAGTCAACATTTTGGTGAATTCTTATGGGTAACAAGCTTGTTATGCTAAGGACCAATAGCCTTCTCCTATCATTGGGAAATGGAGTCACCTATACACCACATTTGACATTGACAAACCTCTAATTAGACACCAAACTAGACCAAATATAAAATAAGAAACAAACACAAGACAAGACAAGAAAGCAAACACACTTGTGTTCTCATGAACACTTATGGAAAACCCACACAACTCAAACAAACTAATTATGTAAATACTAACTTGAAGTAACTTTCTCATCTTGGATCAAAGGGAAAGTTTACACCTTATCTTGATTCATGAGATAGAGGAATACATGAGGCAATTTATCCTTTGAGCATTGGCTTTGATGTCTTCAACTTCTTGATGTTTTCCAATCTCCTTAGAATGATCTTTAATGCAATCAAGGTTGGTGCAAATAGATCACCTATGAAGGTGAATTCATCTTTTGACTCAATCATATTCTCATGGTACTCCTCAACTACAATTTGACTAGGTTTTATAAGGAACTTTGCATCATTATCTTCCAAACATATACCTTTTTCAAACTCCTTGTAATTTGGCATATCCAATGTCATGAATTAAGATGAATCTTGTGATTCATTTCTAGGAATGGATCCAATAGGAATAGCCTCTTGATTCTTTATAAATTGAGGCCAATAGAACTTTTCTTTGTTCTTCAAGAGTGAGAAAGAATATTCCAATTGATTTGAAGAAATGATATCCCATTTTTATGACCTCAAATATATCATCATTGAATGTATATGTTTCTTGAATTGACATACTTGAGGGACTATTTGTTCCTTGGATGTTCACTTTCTTTCCAAAGATACCTTCTTCACTCTTGAATAGATTATAGCTTCCTTGAAGAGGAGTGTAATCAATTTCTAGAATTGCAAACAAATCTTCATCATCTTCTTGATCATGTTCATGAACCTCAGCTAACTCAACCATTCTGATGTTCCTCTTAAAATCTTCTTCCTCTATGCTTGATCAAAATCCTTATGGATAACTATAACATGATCTTCAACATCCTTTTCTTCACTCAAGAATATTGAATTGAACTTGTCTTCACTAAGGGGAGTATCTATGATGAACTCCTATTCATAATCACTGTGTTCTCTTCTTGATGAACTACAAACTGAGTTTGTTCTTCTTTACTTGCCTCACATAAGATGGGTTCCCCTTTTAGAGGGGATGAGGTGGAAGGGTGGTGGATTGGTTAATAGTTTGGATAGGTATTAGGAGGTGTTATAGAGGGATCGTGAATGATCATGGGGATGGAAGGAGACCCTTGGAATAAATATTAGAGGGAAAGAAGGTTATGTTTGCATATTAACATGTCACTTTATTCAATAAGTACCTCATGATTTTCATTGTCTTCTTGAAACCCTTCCAAAGCTTCAACTTTAACTTTCATATTTTGAGCCAAGTCTTATTTTTAATGATGAAAATCCTTTTGTATGGACCTCCAATATGGACAAGCTATAGTTTTTTAAAGATAAGGAAATGTGGTTTGACCATACATAATTTTTTCATTCTTATCATCACATTCTTGGTTCCAAGTTGGAACTTTGAGGCTACTAGGCTTTTTTGAGGATTGGATATGATCTTTGTGAGGACAAAGAATATGAAAGGATAGAAAAGGAATGTAGGAAAACTCTTGAGGATGGGATGGAGAGACTTTTTCCTAAAAAATACTTTCACTTTCTCCATAGCCTTCTTGAGGCTTTTTAATAACTATACATTGATTCTCAACTTCTTGGGTTTCCCACATTACAATCCTATCAACCCACCAATGTATATAGCATCACATTTCATGCAATACTTAATTGATGATTTAGTTGGATTCCTCCTCAACCAATATCCACTTGTTTATATAGAAATGAACTAATCTTCTCATCCTTTTTATGAAATGTATAGGGATCACATCAAGCTCTTGATCCCATTTCTTCATCAACCTTTTTTACTTTAGCATCTCAGGGATAAGTGCCAACAAGGACCTATATTGAGGTGGAATTTGAGGAGGAGAGTATTATGGGTTTTGGTATTGAATTTGAGAATATTTTATAGGATTTTGATATGATGGATAGGGTTGTTGGGTAAAAATGCTTCCAAGAATCTACCTCTTAAGAGCTTTGATTTCTTCCTCAAGAACTTTCACCTTGAGAGCTTGGATATATTCTTCAAGAGCCTTAAACTTATCTTATTTATATACTTCTTCATAATATTATTCAAAATACTCTTTAACAACTTCATGACCATATGGAGGAGGAATGTATTGACCATATGGTGGATAACAACTTTGATAGGCTTATGTGTAGTATGAACTCTCAACATATCTATCCATATCAGATTTATTAGTCAAATAAACTAAAAAAATTGATCAAAATATTTTAAAATAGGTACTAAGGCTAATCACAACTAGATGATTGCACTTTGGAGTCTCCATTGGTATTTTCTTGAATGCGTCCAAATACTAATAATAGGAAGAACACACCAATAATTATTCTAATCTATTTGACCTTGGTCCCACTAAGCATGCTAGAAATATTGTAGTTAAATATTTTACCCTATGAGAGGTTGTTTAATCCTCTCCCATATTTGGATAACATGGGATTATCTCTAGGCTTATGGGTTGCCTATAGTATAGGTAAACCTCTAGGTTGTAGGGCTAGCTCCCTTGCTTTATCTGTTAAGCTCACACATTATGTTAGAATGGTCACTTAGGGGGGAAGGGAAGAAGGAAATATAATGTATACCTATGCTAATGAGGTGATACACAAAAATATTAATCGAAAAACCAACTTTCATATGCACTAAGAATGAAGACTACAAAAATTTACCTTAACTCATTTTCCTTCTAGCAGAAGTATTTCTCATAAAGGCATATTGTTATGTACATATAGAGGTGGGTAGAAATAAGGTCTAATATTAGACACTAATAGTCTTTCTCACACTTCAAGACACACTTAAAAAACAAGTACACTTTATGAAACCTAGAAGAAGAGATATCACATACATAAAACATGCAAGAGCATAATGGAAGGAAGGAGAACATATTCATCATTTAACATCTAGGTACACTACTTATCACAATTAGGCAAGATATTTTAGAGATAAAAATAACTTAATAATATTATTCAAATTTAAAACAAGGTGCAAAACTAGCAGGAATTCCCCATACTAGGTGTGTACTAGATAAAAATTCCAAAATGGCTTGTATAAATAGAGCATAAGAGAAGAGAGAAAAGAAGAGAGGCGGAAGGTTCACAAATCCAAGTGTAAAACTATGAGAACCAATTAAAATTTAGAGAATTAAGTTTAAATCAATTCAATAATTGATCTTAGACCAGTGTCCATCATAAATGCATCATTCTCTCAACTTGACATAGAGAATCTTTATGTTCTTTGAAATTATCCTTTGGTGATGAGTTCACTTGAATATGAAAAACTACCATAGGAATTATTGACACATTTTCACTATAATTATAATATGTAAACAATATTTTATCATCCTTCATACACCCCTCAGCTAATAACTTCCATTGCACCACTTCTCATTCACTAGCTACTAACCACTTATTTACCTTCTAGGCCTCACTATTCACACTTATCATCAGAATTACTTATAGTTTCTCAAGAAAAATTGTGGAATAATTTTTACACACCTAATAAATTTTTTTTTCCCTATTTTATATCAAATATACCTCAAAAGATTCAAATTAAACTCTTTCACTTCCAATCATGGATAGTTACCTTGCCTTCTCACTATCTCACTTGGACTGCCTGTAATGATCAACTCAAAAAAGTAAATTTCATGAATTATATAAGTTATAAATTACCCTTAGGATATTGGATAAGTCTCTAAATACCTCCCTCAATGAATTTCATCTACTCATTCCCTTCTGTATCTATATAACTAGTCAAATCCTATAAGAAACACCATATTAGGTTTGTTCGTACAAGAGATAGTACAGACCAAATGAATGTCATGGATCTTGAGAGAGTGTTATAAATTATCAAAACATTTTCTTGACCAAATAAACCATTTTTGATGAAAATTCCTTCATGTCTCTCCATTAGGTCTAAACAAGGGTTTTGAGAGGGTTTTAGGTGTCTTAGACTATTAACAATGGTTCATAGAAACTAGACATTAAAACTCTAAACTAATGCCACTAAGGACAAGCTAAAGACCCACTTAAACTATTACTATCTCCTTAAGTCACCATATAGTCCCTCTATATTGATATGAGAATATAAATTTGGTCTCTCAAGCTCTTTTATGCATTTTGAGTAGGTCTGAGAGGAATATGAGCTTGAATGACCAATTTTGCGTAGCTTCCTACAAAAAAATAGTTCCAATTGGTCATATATTCTCATATAAAGGTTATAAATTATCTTATAATTATCTCATGGTCATCTGAAACAAGATAGAGACCATTAGATTTTATGCCTAGTTTAGGCCTAATATGCATAATCTGTGTCTGACTATGTGTTTGACCCTCTATAGATTTCTAATGACTATAGGGCTTCCTCTATGATTTTTCACTTTCATTCCAACTATATACATCATTCCATGATCATTCCAATACTCCTTATTTATTATTTCAACACTCATATACCCTACCTATAAAATTTTTGGTCATGGAGTACTCTTTATCTAAGATAGAATAGAGAGTATCTCCTTTATTTTCATGGTCTAATAGAGATCACAAGGGCTTATCTTAGGTCATGATAATTCATTTTACCAAGTTTCATAGTTTTTATATTTTCCTAACACTCCTAAACCTTGAAACTCATCAAGACTAGTCCTTGGGTCTATAGACTACATGTATAACTTAGTGGACTGAGTGTAGGGTTAGAACCATGTTTATTTCTTCCTAAGAATCACATAAAACATCATGTCATAAACCTAAGGAATATACTCAATATGGTTTTCCACCTTATACATATTCCAACCCTCCAAACTATCCTCTCTCTATACATTTGACCTAGACTATAGACTATTTTTACTGTGTCACTTGTAGGTGGCAATTAGGGAAGAACTAGAAAAATGATTGTAGGTATCATCCATGCTTGAGCATTGTGTTGTCACACCTTCATCTTATTTTTAAAGAACTAAAGACCATTATACACCTATATTATCTCATCCCATGCTTTTACAACATGTTCTCATACCATCACCATCAAGATACCATAGGTTTATAGTCAAATTATGAATTTTGTTTAGGGATATGAGACCTTATAGAAGAAGACATTTGCTTGAAAATGTGTTTCCCACCTCTTAGTTTCCTTTGAGTCTGTTAGGCCATTCCATATGTGATCATACTCATATTTACCTTGAGACCATTTATTCATTTCAATACCAATACATTATAGAATTTTAGGTCATAGATTTCCCTTTTTGGCTTCAAAGTATTATGGCTTTCACTGAATGTTTCAAATGGGAACCTGCTTGGATGAAACTACACTCTACCATCACCTTATCTTGACCTAAAAATCTCCTATCATGTTAATAAGTGAATTATAAGCTTAGGATACTAGAATAAATCATTAAGGATCACACAAACCTCACTATATTTCACCAACAAAAGGCATTATATCAGGTAGAAACCTTATTCAAATAAAATAAGGTAATTTCTCCCATTTTGTAACTTTTTCAACTCTACCCTCTATATGTTGTTTTAAGGGGTTTGATTACAGTTATGAACCTTGAGTGACTTTAAAATATCATTCAATTCTTGATATTGAATAACACCTATTTTTTTGGTTTTGGATGGATCCTCCATATTCAATACATGCTTACACATGATTGTAGATGATTGTGTATTGAATATTTCTCATCAGCCTTTACTTATGATCTTATAAATTCATCTCCATCAACCTCCAAGACTTCCAATGCAAAAATTTCATTGATAACCAAATTCCATTCTTAAATAATAGAGACACGGGTATACTATCTTTGATATGAATCCATTTATACAAGGAAAACTCTATAACTATGAAACATATCCTACATACCACTATATTTGCACTTCCAACATAAGGAGAATGATCATGCTTGTATCTTCATATCTAAATGTGAAAAATAGTTTTAAATCATAAATAAAGGAGTGTAAAATCTCTTGTATATCACATACACCACCTAGAAGCATCAAATCATTTCAAATATAGAATAAGACTGAGGTGTTGGGGTTGTGTAATAGTTTAAAGGCAACAACAATCCTAATTATTGTTTATAGAGCACACATTACCAAAATAGAAATTATTTCCATGGAAAATAAGTAAAAAATGAGTAATAAAATAAAATGATTTCCCCTCAACTCTTCCTAACCTGTCTGTACTAGAGGAAAATTGATGGACCTATATGACTTGCACAAGAGAGCAATAGGATAGGTGAACCAGTTTTTACCAGTTTTAGCATTGTCAAAGTAATATAAACATGGATATGACTTGTGGGGAGTTTAAGGGACACTAATAAATCTTGAAAACATGCCATAACTATTGTATAGTCCATACAACAATTGAAAATTCCACTTTTTTAATTGATTTTCTTGCTTCCAACATTTGAACTTGCACAATTTAGTTTCAAAACTAACAACTACCACCTTACTAACATGTGGTACATTCACTTACACTTTGACACACTTTTTCCCTTATGTAAATTATATAATTCATCTAATTTTCCAAAAGATGGTATCATATGACATGAGGTAAAATATACAAATATAACAAGGATAAAGACATTATTTTACAAAATTAATGACCATGGTGGACATTTTATGACCTAGGGGACCCTATGGAAATTTCAACTTATAGGGGGGTTGAATTATTTGACTAGGGAGTCAAACTAGTTAATAGTTACCAATTTTAAATTCTTAGGAGTGGATCTTTTTACAATATTGGCCCTTGAGCATATTTTGATATTCCTGAAGGTGATCCAAAACATTTTATCATTTTTCATCTAATAGATCAAGTTCTTGTATCCATTCTTGTTTGGAATTATGATTAGTAATTATTCACCACAAAAATATTTGTAAGGAGGGGATCTTAACTTCCATAGGAAATATTACTTATGTGCCATAGACTAGATAATACAAAGTGGCATCAGTAGGTGTTCTAGAACTAGTTCTGTAAGACTAAAGGGTGGGATATAATTGTAAATGCCAATTTTTACCAAAATCATTGACAATTTTCTTAAGAATTTTAAGAATTGTTTAATATTTGCTTCTATTTGTCCATTACCCTGGGGATAGTAGGGCGTGGAAAAATTATGCTCAATGTGATAATGATTACACAAGTCTTAAACTTCTTGATTTTTAAAATATTTACCATTATCATATATGATTTTGGCTAGGATTCTAAAGTGGCAAATAATTTGATTTAGAATAAATTTTGATATTTGGAGACCTATGGTATAGATTAGTGGCATTTATTTAACCCATTTGGTGAAATAATCTATAGTTTTGATTATAAACTTATGTCCATTAGATGATGTAGGATTAATATTACTAATTAGGTCTAGTCCCCATATGTAAAATGGCCATGGGTTCATTATATGCTATAGCTCTTGTGCAGGGGCATGAATGAGATTACCATGCTTTTGACAAAATAAACATTTACACACATACTGGTAAGCATCATGATCCATTATGGGTCAATAGTATCCAGTTCAAAGTAAGTTCTTAGCTCGGGCCATCCCACTGACATGACTACCATAGATACCATCACGGACCTTTTTTATTATAAGACAAGCCTCTTCTGATGTCAAGCATCTTAACAAGGTCCTATCATAGAATCGCCAATAGATCATGTTACCAAATATGGTATAATGGGATATGCTATGAATGAATGCTTTACATTGGTGGTGATTGAGGTCTAGTGGTAGAATTTTATCATGGAGGTAAGTGTAAATATTATGATACTAGGGTAGATTGGGATCAGGTATAGCACATAATTTATAATGAGTTATTGATTGATGAGATGATAATAATAATTTTTCAATTAGAAAATTTAATTCAAGTACATATTTTAGAACATCTATCAAGGACCCAATAGTATACATTGAGTTGATGGCTTTATTACTTCCCCTAAGTACTTGCTCAAATGTTACTAATTAGAAATTTTGATTCAATTGGTATACTAGTTATTTATAGGGAAGCAATGTCTCATTTTTTTTGGAACTCTTCACTCACTTATTTTATAATCAATTGAGAATCACCAAATGCCTGGATATGTTAGATATTTCATTGAATGGCAAGTTGGAGTATGAAAACTAATGTTTCATACTTATCAATATTATTTATGCATGGGAAAGCAAAGCAAAAGGATTTAAGAATTAGGTCACCTTGTGGGGTTACGAAAAGGATTCCCACTCTTGACCCATGTGTGGTGAAATATCCATTAAAATATAATTTCTAGCCATTTGATTCTTTAGTAGATAATATAGACTCATCCAAGAAGGTCATGATTAGAGGTTTGTTATCTATAATAAATGTTGTTACAAGTTGATCTACAATGGCTTGTCCTTTAATAGCCATTTAATTTACATATTTTATATAAAATTCACTTAATAACATAATCCATTTGGCCATTCTTCTATTTAAAGTGAATTTAGATAGTACATACTTGAGAGGATCAACCTTGGCTATGAGCTTGACTTGGTTTTTCAGCATATAATACCTGAGTTTTTGTGAGGTAAATACTATGACTAGGTAAGCATTTTCAATAGGGGTATAGTTAAAGCTAATATGAGATTAAGGTTATGCTTAGATAATAAATTTATCTTTTTCTCCCTTCATCATTATGTTGAGCAAGTAAGGTCCCTGTAGCACAAGGCATTATAGAGATATATAAAAGTAACAGCCTTCATGAGATGGGTGGTGATAAAATTGGATGCTTAACCAGGTATTGCTTTAAATTATCAAAATCTTATTGACATTATGAGTTCTATTTAAAATTATTTCCCTTATTTAATATATGGATGAAGGGATGACATTTATATACTAATTAGGATATAAATTAATGAATAGCCTATAATTTCCCTTGAAGGCTTATTAACTACAAATTTTTAGGAGGCATTTCCACAATAGCCTTTATTTTCATGGTATATACCTCAATAAATATTATAAAGAATATGAAACCTTCTAATTTTCTTGAGATGACTACAAACACACATTTATAAGGGTCCAATAAAACATTATATTCTCTAAGCCTCTCAAAGTTTTTTCTTAAGACCATAGGGTGCTCTGATTAGAGTTTAGACTTTCTTATTATATCAACCCTATAACACTTGATAACATAAAGTCCCCCATGGAGTAATAAATACTATTTTGTGTCGATATTTGGGAGTAATTTTAATTTTATTATAACCAAAGAAACCATACACGAGTGATAGAATCTCATAGCCTATAGTAGAGTCCATGATAACGTCTATATTAGGTAAAGGAAATTAATATTTGGGTCATGCTTTATTTATGTCCCAAAAGTTAGTACATATTTGGATTCCCCCTTGTGGTTTGGCCATGGGGATAATATTAGATATCCATTCAAAATAATCAATTGGATAGATATACCCAGCTTCTAAGAATTTTTGCAACTCCTCTTTGACCAAAAAGGCCACCTTAGGGTGCATCTCTAAAATATTTTGTTTAATTAGTTTTATATTTGTATGAACCACGAAATGATGCACTACCAAGGTTATATTTAGCCCCATCATGTTTGAATAACTCCATGAAAATACATATATAAATTCTTTGAGAAGTTCAATAAGGATTTGTTGTTATTTAGATGTAATAATTTCCCCTAATTTGACCATTTGAGAACTTTAATTTGTTCCAAGATTTACTTAAATAACTTCCTCAATAAGGGAAGGTGACTGATCCTATAGATATGTTGGGGGTGATGGTAATTCCTCTATTTTTGAAGCAAATTTATTTAGGAGCTCCATATCTAATCCTAGGTAGAATTATAATTCATCATGAGTGGGTTGAATGTCATCCATATTCGATGAAGGATCTTCATCTTCATATTCCTCTTCATTGATTTGATATAGAGACATTTGTTGCTCTCCAAAATATAGAGACTCATTTAAATTAATAGAGAACCCTTTCTTATGGTCTCCTAATGGCATAAAATCTCTTTCCCATTGATATTCAATAATGGCTTCATCATTATGGAATATATTTAAAGAAGGATCATTCTTTTAAACCCAATCTATAATTGTGAGATAATGAAGAGAGATGTTGATAGTGGAGATGGTGGTGTCAGGTAAGATATTGGTGATAGGTAGGTCCTCTTAGAGACTGTAAATAGAACTTGATTCAACTTCTTCATCAAAGGTAGACTCCTCAAAAACTAAGGGAATGTCCAAGATGATAGTTCTTAAGTAAATGCCCATAGGTTTGTACCCTAAGTCAAGATGTTTCAGATCTTATTGAACCCCTATAGGTTCAAGCTTGCCTTGTTCATATCTTCCTATTCCTTTCCCCTTATAATTCATATTTTGAAGCATATTTTGAAGATAGGGGTAATTTTATTTATGAAACTCTAAGGCCTCCTTATTAGGAATAAGACATGAATCATCTAGTTCATCAAAATATTTTTTTGATATCATTCCTACATTATTAAAGGCCATGGACCCAAATTAATAAATAATTGGTTTATCTATCCTCATGGCTAGGGACCTATAGCTATGTGGGGAGAATGGTAGATTAACAACATAAATGGATTTGTATTCATATTAATCATAACCCATGGAAGTGATCTTAATATGAGTGATGTATGTGTATTCATTTGAGGCAAGTGTTAGATCATTAGGGTGGATATATTTCATAGATTTTGAATTATGAGTGGAACTATAAGTGTTTTGGAAATAACAAGTGGGATGAGATTGGTGGATTTGATAGCTATGAAAGTTTTATACTTACCCTAGGATGGTAACCTCCATTCTTGAATGGAGTAATTTTAAACATTGATGGAGGGTGGAAGGAACTACTCTCATCTCATGAATCCATGTGAATCCTAAAAGTATATTATATGAGAGATCAACATCCACTACATGGATTAAAGTTTGGTGGACTATGAGTCCCATAGCTATAAGAAGATAAATAATTCCTATAGACAACCTTTCATTATCATCATATGCTTTAAATATTATTAGAGTAAGCCCTAATGAAAACTTGGAGTACCCTAACTTCTTAAGAAAGTCTAGATTACATAAATTTAAAGATGACCCTCCATCTATGATTACCTATGGGATATTGTGATTAGAAATGGAAATTTTAATGAATAATGGATAGTTATGATGAGGGCCTATAGGTGGCATATCTTGTGTGATGAAAGTGATCTATGGAGAAGGAGATAAATGACCCATCAATGCCTAAAATTGGCTTGTATCAATATCCTTGGGAACTTTGAGTTCATTCAGGACTTAATTAAGAATCTCTCGATGTACCTATGATGTCTTAAGAATTTTCATAAGAGATATTTGAGACAAAGTCATCTCAAGTTGTTAGATGATGTCATATAGTTTGTTAGAAGATATTGAAACTTTTTTAAAGATATTAACCTTTTGGGTTGTAGAGGTAGATGGGTCTTTTGGTAGTGCTCCAAAAAAATGTAATCTTTCCATGGCATGTAGTTACTAAATAATTAGTTATAGCCCTATTAATTTTAAGGATGGTAGATGGTGGATGTATGGGATCTTGGTGGTTGTGAATTTTAGTAGATTAATATAATGGTATAGAGTGGAATGATAATCAATTATATTAGAAGTAGAGGCTTAACCCTAGTCTTTAAGTGGTTTATTTTGCCTCTAATCATGCTTAGGCAAGGGGTCCTAATATATTCCTATATGTTAATTCTTGGATTGATTTGTTAGACCCTCCCCTTCTACTTCTATATCTCCTTTCTCAATCAAATCTTGGATGTAGTGCCTTAACTACATGCATTTTTTGATATCATGTCCCTTGACTCTATGATATTGACAAAATTAATCTCTGTGATGCCAATTTGGTCATGACTTACTATCATATAATGGTCATATTTTATGGAGAGTAATCATATTAGTATTAATTAATTATTAAAGGACCATTTATGTGGGTACACCAAGACTGGTTAGAGGCCTCTTTCCCATGTAAGGTTTTAGATTTCCCCATGGTACCATTATAGTGGAGATATTTTGGCATTTTTTAGTGGGGGAAGCTTTATGAACTTTTTCCACATGTTTATAATCAGTTACCCCATCCCCTATGACATTTTTGTTTTTATTGAAGATATTAGGCTTACCCAGAAAAGTATTATCTTGATTCTAACTTTGTTCATTTTGGGCATATAGTTACTAGTCCCCTTTTCAATGAGTTCCTTTTCAATGTGAATCCCCTTTAATATTATTTCATCAAATTACATGCACATTGTAGCTTTAGTTGATATTTTAATTTGACATTGAGATTGTCAATGAATATCTTGGCTAACTTCTTCTCAAGAATTGTGTAATAGAATCAATTGGTGAGGCTTCTCCAAGGTTATAAGAATGAGGCTAAGCTTCCCCATTTCTATTCTTAGTATTATAAATATATATGATAGATATGTCATGTTCAATGTTGAAGGAGAAGTATCGCACAAATTTTTTCATTAACTCCCCGAAACTAGATATGGACCCTTTAGGTAAATGCATAAACCATTCTAGTGTGGGCCCTATGATACTTTTAGGGAAGAGTCTGAGAAGGTAAGCATCATCATAGGCAAACTCATAACATGTTATATATAATTCATGTACATGGTCTCATGGATCCCCTTTCCTTTTATATTTATCAATTTTTTTAATATCGAAGTGTGTCAAAAAAAGGTACTTGCAAGATACTAATGTCCAAGGGGGATGTACAAAAGTATTCATATTTATATTGTTGGAATAATGCATATTTAAGCTTACCTAGGGTTAATAGGGTAAGTTATTTATTACCAAGGGTAAAATTTATTTACCTCGGTTAATTTATTTTATTGTCGAGAATTTCTCAACAATATATTTGTTCGTAGTATGAGAAAACAAATAGTTTGTTTTCTCTATTTTGTAATCATTACAAATAGTTTGTTAACATGAAACAAACTATTTGTATTATAAATACTTTGCATTATATGAGAAATTAACGAGAGATTAATGATAATATACAGAGAAATTTTTGGATTATCACCTATTTTTTAGGTGTGACAAATTTATTTATTCTCTGAAAATATTTGCAGGTTATTTGTTGTGGGTTCTTTCTCCTGGATTGATCCTGTGGATCCTGTGTATCACCTGCTCATTCTTTCATGGTATCAGAGCTTGGAGTTCCAGTTGAAGATCCTCTTCCCTGAAATTTTTAATATTTTAACACATTAAAAAATATTATTTTATTGATGTGTTACAGATATTTTTAATTCTCTCAAATTTTGGTTCTTATTTACTAGTTTTTTTAGAAAATTTTGTACTTTATGCTCATTAAATGACCGTACAGATTTCTAAAATCATATTTTTTTTCATGGAGGTGTAGGAAATCAAGTCAGAAATCCATTTCAATTTTAATTTTCACATTTGTATCAGGATGTAAATCTCTTTCATTCAAAAACTTGCAGATTGGTCCCTATTGGCAGACTGTTGGCAGACTGCAGTACCTGTCCATTTTTCTGATGTGGCAGATCGTACTGTTGACTTTTTTCAAATCTGAGACCTGTTAATGAAATATGACTCTTATATATTTCTATCCATATAAATTTTGATGAATTTGGATCAGGCCATACAACGTTTTGGAAGACAACAACAGGAAACTAAAAACTTTTTTTTTTGCCGGATGTATAGCCGTACGGGTTTCTCATTTTTGAATGCCTTATTCTATATAAAATCAAAATCTGAGAATTTCATGTGATATCAGACTTCCAAAGATTTCATTTCATTCTGAGAAGGACGGATTTGGAGCAGGCCGTACAGCCTTTTTGGCAGATCCAGTGGAGCCATTCTGCATTGTTGAACTATGTTTACAATTTTTCTCAAATATTTCCCTGACCACCACGCCTTGCTGGAAAAAGAGTTTATTTTTGATAAAGCCAAAGATTATTAAGCTGATATCTCACATGTGTGAGTCATTTTTAGCCTTTTTTTTAATTAATTATTTTAATTTTTAGTGGTTTAAATGCAAGTCTCTAGCTTTGAAAGTTCAAATTTGACTTTGCTAAAACGGCTACAGATATTTTGTTAAAAATTTGTAGGGAGGAGGTCTTGGGGTCAAATCCCCCTACATTTTTTTGCATAAATCCATTTTTCAATTTTGTATAATCGAAGGCTAAAAAAAAAATTTGTCGGGAGACGTTAAATTATAACAGGAGGGGTGTTTTTTTGAGGAAAAACAAATGTCTAAATTGTTCTTGTCAACTTCATCATCTTCCTCGGGAATGGAATCTCAATTGTTTGAACCTCTAAATTCTAAAAATTACCATGTTTGGAAGCTAAAAATGCAACAACTCCTTCAATCAAAGGGCTTATGGAGAATTTTTTTTGAAATGACACCTGCAGCATTCACCACTAAAAAAGACAAATATGCATATGGTTGTAAGCAGGATGAGGCTCTTGGATTGATTTGCCTCAATGTCTCAGATAATCTTCAATTTCACATTGCAGATGCTACTAACACAAAAGAGGTATGGGAAAAATTTAAAAACCTATTTGGCAAAGTTAATGAGTTTAAAATTTTGCAATTAGATGCAGAATTGAGTACTCTCTCTCCATCAGATTTCCCTTCAATAGATGAATTCTTAGCAAAATTCAAATTTATAAGGTCACAATTGAAAGTTGGTGACAAGGATAAAAGTGATCAGGAGTGCATTTTCATGATTTTGTCAAAGTTGAAAGGACCATATAGTGTTTTTTCCTCTACTTTTTATACTATGATGATACATTAGGTGATGAATTCAAATGGCCTTCCTTTGAAGTTTTTTGTGAAAGATTGACTAGGGAGAAAACAAAATTAATGGCCTTAGATGCTCTACCTGGTCCTAGTCATGCTCTAGTTGCTAATTCTTCTAAAGGAAAACCTTCACCTAAGTCTAAAAAGCAAGCACCTTCAAATAACCCTCCAGAGTCCACCACCCAATCACCTCATCATTCTAAATCTACTAAGACCAAAAAGTCCTTTAAGCAAAAGAAGAAAACATTTGGTCCATGTAATTTTTGTGGTGGTCCTAATCATGATGAAAGTAGATGTTTTAAGAAGATGGAAGCATTAGAGGCAGCAGTCAGACAACACAAAATTTCCATTCCATCTCCATCTCCTTCTACTTCTATAGGAAAAGGGAAAGCACTTTCAGCCAGGGCTATATCTTCATGTTAGGATCAGTGGATTTTGACTCAGGTGCTTCTCACCATCTCACACATTCTAAGGATCTATTGTCTTCCCTTACAAATTGTAGTACATCACATATTGCTATGGGTAACTCCTCATAGATTGAAGTCTTGGGATCAGGTACTGTTGATAAACAAGATGGATGTTTTAACAATGTATTGCTTGTACCTCAAATCTCTTCTAATCTTCTCTCTATATATCAAATATGTAATTTTGGTACTGGTAAAATTGTGAAGTTTACTTCACATAATGTTGTAATAAGAGAATGTAATGATCCTAGTGAGATAGTTGCTACAGGTACAGCAGACCATACTGCAAGACTCTATACTTTTGATAAGTTTGAGTCTTTTATGTCTTCTGGTTCTTCACTTATAGCACATGGTAATAATCTCAGCAAATTGTGGCATGAGAGATTGGGACATTTGAGTTATGGATATATGCAACAAATGAGTACAAAATATCTTGTAAAAGGCCTTCCTAAGGTCTCATGTATTGATGGGGTATGTCCTGGTTGTCTAGTTGGTAAACAGCACCAGGATCCATTTCCAGTTGGTAAGGCCACACGTGCAAATGCACCCTTAGGGTTGGTTCATAGTGATTTGATGACTTTTCCAACTCGTTCTTTTTTAGGGGCTAAATATGCACTCACATTCATTGATGATTTCACTCGTAAAACTTGGGTATATTTTCTCAAGTTGAAAAGTGAAGTTTTTGAAACTTTTAAGGCTTTCAAAGCCTTTGTTGAAAAAAAATCATCTCTTCTTCTTAAGAAGATACACACTGACAATGGGGGGGAATATGACAGTAATGCTTTCTATGATTTTTGTATTGAGCATGGGATACAACATCAGTTCACTGTACCACACACTCCACAACAAAATGGTGTAGCAGAGAGGAAGAATCGAACATTCAAAGAGATGGTTAATTGTATGATTCACTCTAAAAATTTGGGTCTACAATATTGGGCTGAAGCTGTAAATTGTGCAAACTACATTCAAAACCATATGCCTCACAAAGCTGTGTAAAATATGACACCAGAAGAACCTTGGTCTGGGACCAAGCCTGATATTTCAGATTTTTGCATCTTTGAGAGTCAAGCATGGGCATTCATTCCTGATGACAAACGTAAAGAATTGGAGAAGAAAAGCCAACCACTCATTTTTGTTGGTTATTGTGAAGATGTAAAAGCCTACCATCTTTTTGATCATGTCACACATGATGTGTTGTTTCGATGGGATGTTCAGGTTGATGAGCTACCCACTCCACAGGAGTGTACATCTAGTTCTTATTCTTCCCCTCCTTCTACTGAGGATAGTGAGGATTTGCTTTCTATTGTTGATGATGATGATGTTGCACTTATTCAGCCACCATAGCCTTCTTCTTCACCACCTTTGCCTAAATGGGTAAAGAGCACTCTACAGGCAGCTGGTTCTTTTGTTGGTGATCCATCTGATTCTTGTTGCACTCGCTCACAGACATCTGGTGTTGCTCTTTTGGGACAAGCTTGCACATATGATCCAGTGTTGTTTTCTGAGGCTACTGGTATACCTGAGTGGGATGTTGCTATGTATGATGAGTATTCTTCATTGATGAAGAATGATACTTGGGATCTTGTCCCTCTTCCTAAGGGAAGAAAACTTGTAAAATGTAAATGGGTCTATAAGACCAAATATGCTATAGATGGATCAATAGATAAGTACAAAGCTAGATTAGTAGCTAAAGGTTTTTCACTGGTTGAAGGGGTTGATTACTCTGAGACCTTTGCCCCTATAGCTAAGATGGATTCTATTCAGCTTGTACTCTCTCTTGTTGCTTCACATTCTTGGTCTATTTTTTAGATGGATGTGAAGAGTGCTTTCTTGCATGGTGATCTCCATGAGGAGATCTATATGGAGCAGCCTCCAGGATTTGTGCAAGACTCATCATTGGTTTGTAGACTCTATCATTCTCTTTATGGCCTCAAACAAGCTCCTAGAGCTTGGTATGAGAAGATGGATAGTTTTCTTTTGAGTTCTAGTTTTATTTGTTGTGGGTCAAATCACAATGTATACATCCTAAAGCAAAGTGAGGAGCTTATCATTTTGGTTTTGTATGTTGATGATCTCATCCTCACTGTTAGTTTAGATTCCTTGATACATGACATCAAGGACAAGTTGGTAGATAGGTTTGATATGACAGATCTGGGACTTCTACATTATTTTCTTGGTCTTCAAGTTTTTCAATCTTTTGAGGGCATTTCTATTGGACAGCAGAAGTATGCGACAGATCTTCTTCATCGATTTGGCATGGTTGATTGTAAGCCTGCACCCACTCCATATTAGTTACGTATTGTGTTGTCTACCACTTGTATGACTCCTCTTATTGATTCCACTTTGTATAGGCAACTTGTAGGTAGTCTTTTATACCTGACTCATACCCGTCCTGACATCACATTTGCTGTGAACCTTATTTCTCAGTTCTCACATGAGCCTCATGAGAGTCATTGGTAAGTAGCCAAGCATATTTTGCACTGCATTTGGGGCACCACTCACTTTGGTATACATTACACACCACAGAGTTCTACACAGCTTGTTGGATACATTGACTCTGATTGGGTTGGTGATGTTGACACTCGCAAGTCCACTTGTGGATTTGCTTTCACACTTGGTTCAAGTCCAATTGCTTGGGCATGTAAAAAGTAGACTACTATTGCATTATCCTATACTGAGGCTGAGTATCAAGGTGTTGTCAAAGCTAGTCAGGAGATACTTTGGCTTTGACAGTTGCTTGGAGAGTTTGGCTTCACACAGTAGGGTCCTGTTACTCTTTGGTGTGATAACCAAAGTGCGATTGCTATTTCATGCAATCCTGTTGAGCATCAGTAGACAAAACACATTGAGATTCACATGCACTTCATTCAACATCTTATTCAAGATGGAGTTCTTTCTTTGGAGTTTGTGCCTACAGCTGAGCAGATTGTAGACATCTTCACTAAACCTTTGGCTTATCCTTGTTATCTTTAGTTGCAAGCGATGCTTGGGGTGAAGGAAGTTGTCTTGGGGGGATTTCCCATGAAGTCCTTCCTTTATTTTTCATATACTTTGATTGGTTTGTACATGGGTACCTTATCAGGCCTAATAGCCAGGACCCATCCTTGTTTGTCATTCTCCCTATGTTTCGCTTAAGGGAGGGTGTTGGAATAATGCATATTTAAGCTTACCTAGGGTTAATAGGGTAAGTTATTTATTACCGAGGGTAAAATTTATTTACCTCGATTAATTTATTTTATTGTTGAGAATTTCTCAACAATATATTTGTTCGTAGTATGAGAAAACAAATAGTTTGTTTTCTCTATTTTGTAATCATTACAAATAGTTTGTTAACATGAAACAAACTATTTGTATTATAAATACTTTGCATTATATGAGAAATTAATGAGAGATTAATGAGAATATACAGAGAAATTTGTGGATTATCACCTATTTTTTAGGTGTGACAAATTTATTTATTCTCTAAAAATATTTATAGGTTATTTGTTGTGGGTTCTTTCTCCTGGATTGATCCTGTGGATCCTGTGTATCTCCTGTTCATTCCTTCATATATCTTATTTTTTAGGTGTGAGGATCAATCTGTTAAAGAGTCTCCTTTATCATCTTATACTCATGAGTAAATGAGGGGATTATAGGCTTGTGATTGGCTTGTTCTAAGCCTTGGGTGATCAGGATTGAGATGTCTAACATGTTGTCTTAGTGAAGTGGGTCTTTGGTTTTGAGCACGAAACTAAGAGGCAAGGAAATAATTATTTGGTTTAATTGGTCTAATGGGTTCCCCAAGGTGATTCTTCTCCTGTCATCCTCAATGTAAGCCTTATGTGGGGTTCTTGTTCTTCATCAAGTTCATATTCAAGATCCAAAAGATTATCTTCTTCTTATTCTTGGTTATAATTATTTTGACGTGTTGGAGTGTTAGGCCTGGAGGATGGATGAAGAATATGTTGTAAGAGGATTATATCAAAGGTATAGGGTAGTGTGTCTCCCAATTCAATGACCTAGGCAAGGATTTGATCGTGGTTCTCATAGATGTATTGGTTAAATTGAGTCTTAACCTCATCACAATGGAATAAGTCATGTTTAAACTAGTCTTCCTCTCTAGGAGTGTGCATATCACTGTGTGTCATTATTATCCTAGTTTCATTCACTTATATTCCCAAAGAAGTCATTTTTTTATTAGATCCTTATCCTAGTCTTAGAATTTGGGCATAGGTTATGATAGGCATGGTGGATGGTGAAGGTGATGTAGGAATAGTGATTAGATGTGATTTTGATATAAGATGATGGGAGAGAAGGTGACTTTGGATACCAATTTTGTCTAAAACCCAAAAATAAAAGTGGTCAAGAGAGGTGATTATATGTGACTTAGATTTTAATTGGTTTTTGAGAATATGAAGACTAGAGTGACCAAATATTACCAAAGTAAAAACCATATAAGGATTCAATTTAGAAAAGAGACAAAGAGGATAAGATGACTAGACACCTTTCACACTAGTGAGGTGATGATTAAATGGGTACTAGGTATGAAGAGGTAGGATAATGAGATGATGGGTTCTATATTAAACTAAACAAGTTTGTAAACATTGACAATGTTTTATCAAGGATGAAGTGATGACTAACATAGAAAAATGATGAGTGACCACTAAATTTTTAGATTTTAGACAAGGGTTTTTTATCCAAAGGGTGTGAATAGTGATATGAATTGATTTGGCTTTGATTATAATATGTAATATGTATTAAAGTGTTTCTAAGTATTTTTCATAAAATGGATAGCTGAATTAGCTCACCAAAAAAATGAGCCTCAACATAACACTCACATAAGCATGCCCAATCATGATCCCTAATTTTAGTCAACCAAATAGGTGTGTAACTTGATTCCTACACCATCTAATAGCTTCATGAGTGAGGTTATAGGTTGGTTACATTTTACATAATCTACCAAACCCTCTCAACCCCATTTTCACTCGACAATCACTTGGGAGCTGATACTAACTCTAGTAGCAAAGTGCCTATTATGGTCAATAGGTCATATGTTAGGTATACACAAGGGAATATAAGGGATTCCCAAAGATACATAAAGGTACATAAGGCCAAAATCCATATTGGGTGTTATCTAATGATTGGTTTAGATAATTAACTCTTTCCCTTTATGGATGACATGTATGGGGTCAACTACTTAGCCTATCGATAGTTGTCCTTGATATTTATACTCTATCAAAACATGGAGTTTGGTTGAAAGTGCAATGATTAAATCCACATCACCAACCCATATTTACTAAAAAAGTGTGTGGGGATGAATTCCAAATCATGTTTTATCTTATAATAAAATGGGTTGACATACAAGTAAAAAATATTAATTTATCTAATTAATTACCTATGTAAGGAAATTTAAATAAGCAAGACATATTAATATATATACAAGTATAAGATTAAAATTCTTAATTTAGGCACACTTACTACAAAAACATAAGTTTGTAAACTAATCTAGTTCCTCCTCCTTAGATGGTCCTATAAAAAATGGATTAGTATTTTTAAACTAGGTGAAACTGCTTCTTTCCTAAAAAAATGTAGATACACAGTCAGCTTAACACAAAACCACTTCTAAAGACTAAACAATCATAAATTTTAAGCAATATCAAAACTATGTTTATGAATTTTTGTATATTTTCTAATAACCATGATAGAGATCACATAGGTTAATCAAAATCATTAATTATTAGGCAAAACTACAATTCTTATTGTAAAATCATGAATCACAATTTGTAGTTATACAAAAAAATAAAAAAAACTTATCAATCTAACACTTAGACTAAATTATAAATATGTTAGAAATATTTACAAGTATTTATTATAGGTTATTTATATATTAATAAAGATAAGATAAATATTATATAAATTTTTACCCTTCAAACACTTGACTATGTATGACCACAATGTAAAAATTCATATTTATATATGAAAGAGTTTACAAGGTGAAAAAGATTAGATGTAAAAATATTTTATGATTTTACCAAGAGATAACAAGAAATTTTAAATCCTAATAATATATTTTTGTAATATTCTTTAGTTAGAATCACCTATTTAAAATCAAAATCATTTATTTTAAATAAAATCATTATTTTGCAAGTTGTAGTTTTGTATAAGATAGCAAAAAGGTGTATAGATGAAAGATTTATATCTCTTAATGTAGTTCCTCTTCATAATATGAAAAAATAATAGCAACATAGAGATAGATAAATGTTAAATAATTAAATTTAACAAACTAATTTAACCATTTTAATCACAAAAAGATAAAACTGCTATTTTCAAGAGCGATATCATGACTTTTAAGACAATATCACTATTTTGTATTTATAGTATTGTGTATTAACTATGGATCTATCTAAGACTGGTGTATTTTATTTACTACACATAAAATGGCCACATATAGATTAAAAATATTTAAAAATGTCAAAGGTTAGTAGGCCAACTTGATCTCTGTTTGCAAGGCAATAGCATGACTCCTATGACAATAATACGACTATGTTTTAGTGGTATTACTTTAAACTAGATTGACTATTAGGGTCATAAATACTCAAACTTATTCATATACCTAAAATACAAAATATATTAATATGGACCTATAGAAGTTTGAATTTCTATGTTAAATAGTATATTTTAACTTAACACTATGTCTTAACAAAACCACAAGATATAACTCAAAACTGTAAAAGTTTTCCAAAATTACCTTTCACAAATTTGAGGTATTTTATTAAAGCCAAAAACCTATCAAAAAATAAACTATTATAATTCAAAATTATTGTTAGTTCAAAATCACTAATTTTATGGCAAGACCACTACTACAATACCATGATTTGTAGAGCAAAATTAGTTTTTGCCTATATGTGAAAATTTGATCAAATTTAGAGTTTGTTCTTCATCTAATCAATCCTACAAGATATCAAAGCACTTATAAAATGTAAGATAGTCAGATTTAATTGTTTCTCCCACTTTTTTCACTAATTTTTGGTTGTATTTTTGAGTTCATTGGTCAAAATTACTATATTTAGTAAGTTAAACCCAATAACACAATAACATTAAAAGGAGGGAAATAAAGGAACAATCAATAACTAAGAATTAAATATTACCATCACCTTTTCCCTTATTTATTATTTCAAATATATTAAAGTATATTTTTAATGCAAAATTTATTGAATGTGGATTTTTTTCTAATGCTTTCAACACGACTCCAATGACTTCCTTAGATAGTTGAATGGATTTGCAAGAGTGTAAGGATGTTTTAGGATGGCTAAGTATGAAAGTATAATGAGCACTTATGGATTCCCAAGTTATTTTTTCCATGGACCAAACATGGATTTTATATAATGGTAGAAGATATTTTAGGGTAATTTTAAATTATTTATAAGTCTCTAGTTTTTATACTTCTAGAATCTTAGAGGAGCTTCTCTAGTTCTCAAGGTTTCTTTATTAGTTTAAGGGATAATGGAGGATTAGATGGGGATTAATGAATTTTAGGATTCATATGGATGTATAATAGTCTAGGGTGGTAGGCTATCTATGGATTATTTGAATAAAAAGGAATTTAAAATTTACAGGTGGGCTAGTGAGTAGTTAATAGGATTAGTGGCTAAGTAGGCTAGTTACTAGGTTAATGGGATAATTAATTGGTCATAAGGGTATAGAAAGATTTATGTGGTGAATTAAATATTATATTTGAAATATGATTTTAATTAATTGGATAAGGATATGTTTATTAGATAAATTAGTGGGTTTAATAGAATTATTAAGATGAGTAGATTTAGGTGCATACAATATCCATATTTGAGCAAATATTAAGAACCAAAATCAAGTTTATAAGATTATAATGTATGATTATTTATTTATTAGACAATTTCATAATTTTTTAAGGGATTAATATCTATTTTAAATATGTGAATATATCTCTGATGGTTGAATTTTAATCATGTGCACAAATTAGATGTAACCACATACATTTAATATATCCAAGGCTATCCCAAAATTATATTATAGTTTGAATGATTTGGCATAATGTGGCACAAATTAGGTAATGTATGAGGTCCCATAATAATTTTTAATGTTATTTCCCCCAATAATTGTCTTAAATTTTTATCAAATACTTTGATGCTCATGTTGGAAGGTTCCAAATCATTAGGCTCTATGCCAAGTAAGGAAAGAAAGGATATGTTACAAATGTTGAGCCTTGAACCATTGTCCACAAGGAATATTTTTAAAATTTTAATACACATACAAACCTAAATGTATAATGGTAAATAAAAAATTATGAGGTCTTGAGGTGGTAGATCCTCCTTTTCAGAGGATATATTATGTTCAGTTCATTTGATAGAATTTAACATAGAATTTACTTATGTAGGATCCACATTACTTTGTAAAAAGGTTATGGTAATGCATCCAAAAGAACATCCTTATAATGGGAAGAGAGATGTATCAAGTATCAAAGTGAATTTTTATCTATAATGTCATTGGAAGAGTTTTGGCATGGTGGGAAGATCAATATTGTTTCATGCACTCCCTCCATAATTTTGTAGTAACATGTAGGATCTCATTGTAAACATTATAACAAGAGGGGGCATCCAAGAATACATTTATTTTATAGTAATAATATTTGTAAACTCTTATACATTTTATTTATTTAATCATGCATGAAACATAACAAGTAATAACTACTTTGAAGTACTACCACATGAAGTAAATAAAAAATATATCCATATTAAACATGCCTTTTTGAAAAAAGAAAATTCTAGATTTTTCACAAATTTTAACACTTTTTTTAAATCAAAAACATGAATCAATAAATATTAGATAAATATTTATGGTTTTTAGGGACCAAAGGTTGGGTTCACTAAATATTTAACCCTAAATTATAGATTGGGAAATCTACGTTTAAAAGGAATAGAGATAGCCTATGGGCACAAGGGTGATAAACTATCTCTATAGCAAGCCAATTAATTATGAAACTTAGATAAACATGTATTATATTATGATTATATATGTTAAAGTAGAAAGTATAACTATGTTAGATATTAAAATGATAATGAACACAAGAAACTTGGTTCTAATGTTAATACAGATCTAGATCTGGAATAGGTAAAAAGTAAAATAGATTTAGCTCTAAGATTAGTTACTTTATTCTATAAATTGTACCTCTATAATTGTATACACTTATGTTGAATTTGGATGGTTGCATGGACACTACTATCTAAATTAGACATAGGTGTTTAGTATAGAATACTTGTTGAAACTAGATGTGACCACCTAGATGATTTTTGATTCTATGTCACCTTCACTCTAGTGCATTCATATCTTGGTCAAATACTATCATTACTTGTCAAATATAAAAATGATATTCTTCATCTTCATAGTGGTTATGGTAAAAATGGGTTAGTGGGCTCATGGTTTTTAGATATACCAAAAAACCCTTTATTCATGAGTACTGCCCACATAGCCAATACTCTGAAAAGGGCCTCAAACTTATGTAGTTCTCCCCTACGTATTGGCTTGTGTTTGAATCATAAAATGTGTGATAAGTAAGTACAACAATGACCTAGCTTGTAACTTGGCAAATGTGGCTCATAGAATCCTCTTTCAATACTTTATAATTGTAGATATGTTATCCTTATGATTGATATGTAAATAAGATAAACTAGGGAAGCTTTTCTCACTTTAGTGTTTTATTGAGTGATTTTTAGTTTGTGTTAGGTAAGAAGTTGTTAGGTGAGGAATTAATGAGGATTCATCTTATATTTATACCAATTCTTTTAGAGATTATCTCAAATTAAAGCACTTAGGTTGACCATAAGAATACATTTCATTTATAAATTGGGTAACTTTAGAGCACTGGACACTTATGTTAGAAAAGGACACTTATCTCAACATAGATGCCTGACTAAGATACAAGTGTCCAAGTAGTTATAAAATATGTACATGTCCAACACTTGTAGACATAGAAGATAAGTACATTTATAGCATTCTAGGGATGATATAAGGTCTAAACCATCCAAATAATATTGGTTAGACTAAGAAATGATAAATAATCATAGAGAGATAGTTTATACATATAATATTTTCAAACTTCTATCACTTATTGATGCTCTTTATCTTGTAGGAACCCATCGAGTCTCAATATCTCTAAGTGCATGCCTTAAGGGGTGCACCAAGAAAATGGTGGGAAAACCATTGGGATTTGTAATATTTTTGTCCCTTTTACCACTTATTATCTACACACTTATCTCCTAAAACCCATATCCCTAAGCTTATTCTTCTCTCTTACACATTCCTCCAGTCATTTCCCACATTTCATCCCCATTTTTCCCACCTAATGCCCCTTTCAAAAGTGTACAATACTAGGTCAATTGGGTCGACCCTATACTCTTATGGGTGAAATTCATTCAAGGTCTAAGTCAGCTCTTGGCCATCCTAGCCTATGACTTAGTGAATTTTGTCTATAATAACACTAGGTTGACTGGGTTGACCCTATTGGCCAAAATTTTTGAAAGGGCTTAGGGTTAAATTTTCCTATATATATAAGATCATTTCACCATTATTTATAGAAGAGAAGAAGAAGTAAGGATTATTGTGTATTGCCTTATCTACCATTATACTTGAGGATCAAGCTTAGGGCTTCATACTTTCTTTAGAGATATGGATCTTGTCTTGTGGAAAATTATTTTAGATACATTGATAGGTTGTATAGCCAAGAGCTGATTTATCCTTGTAATCCTTACATACCAAAGCAACCTCTTGTGAAGCATCTTGGCCAAGGGAGATATTGAGGCATGACATGTTTGTATTCAAAGTTAAGTATTCCTAACTTTGTTCCTCATTTGCAAGAGTATATAGATATGAATTTGTACTTCTCTTCCATGAATTAGGATTCTATATATATTAATGTGATTATATGTCTTCTATACATGTTTACTTTTATTGTTTATTACCCCCACTTTGTGCTACAATCTTTGGTGAGCACTAGATTAGACTTTACTTGTTATTAGTTTAGTGAATATGAAAACATAGGGATTATTTAGGGTTATTGCATGATTGTGTTTGATTGGAGGCTTTGGAATCCTTCATAGTATTATTTATTATGATAATATATCACCTAATTGGGTCTATTTGATCCACATGTTGGTCATGTTCTTGATTATCTAATGTATCCCCAATAAAAAGTGTAAGTATGACCTATCTTCTCCAAGTTAGGATTGATTTATAAACATGATGCCTTTTTGATTGCATACATTCTAATGAACTTGATGTGAATCTAAACCTTGCAAGTTTTATTTCATGTTTTTTATTATGTTATCATTTTATTTATTATTTTTCTATATTTGTGATACAAGGTCGATAGGGCTGGTATAGTTTCTAATTTTTTATACATGTCTAACACATAGTCACATAAAAATGACTATGTTTTGTTTGTACATATCTTCATCAAATATAGGTTATTGGATCTAATAGGTCAACACAGTACATGTTTTCATTTTCAAACAAGTTACTGGGTTGAACAAATCAATATAATATACTTACAGACTTCCATAAAACATACTAGGTTGACCAGGATGATATAGTCATCTTCACAAGCTTCCAAAAAACATACAAGGTCAACCAGGCTAGTATAGTCATCTTCATAGGCTTTAGCAAAATAGGGAACTATATAACTAGATTGACCTAGTCAACACAATTAGCAGAATTTACAAGTACCATTTAAGGCACTTTAATATCAATCTTCCATTCCTCTACATAGTCTAACCCACCAAGGTTTTTTTCTCTCTTTCTTTGTCATTTTAGTCATTCTTTATAGTTCTATTTTTACATAATTGTAGTCTTTAAAACTGCCCTTATATATAAAACTAGGTCAAACTGGTCAACCTAGTTTTATATTTTGTCTTATGTCTGAAAGACTAGATCGACACTACTAACATAGTTCTTTACAAACCTTTGATTCAAAAGTATAGTAATAACAATGTCAACCTTGTACTATAATGTTTGCATACATTGTCATCTGAATTAACACTATACTATGTTTCAAAATTGGAATTAACACTTATAAACTAGTAATTACTTCACACTTTCACTTTCAATTGCTAACATGCTTAGAATAGATCACATAGTCTAATTAGGTGGTTTTCAATATACCATTTAGTTACACTATTTTTATCTTTTTTACACACACTACCAAATCACATAATCCTAAAATGCATTTAAATAATTGTCTACCCAAGGCCTAACTACTTAGATTTCATCACCAAGAGGGAAGCTGACTTGGTTTTCTGGCCATGTATAAACACATGGTTAATGGTATATATTGGTAAATCACCTGAAACCTTTATCACTACAGGATTGTGAAGTGAGGGGGTAAGCCCCAATAACAAGCCAGTACCATTGCCAACATAGATCCCTTTTAACCTAAACATCCTAAAACCGTCCATATATTACTTTTTGGTTCTTTAATTTTATCCAACTTCCTATCACACTTAAAATTAAGACTTTAATAATCTAGAAACATTCAAGATGACCATTTAGTTAGAATTTACATTCCAAGTTGACTACTTGCTCTTTGCTTAATTCTATGTTGTATTGCAAAAACTTGCATTGGTCAGTGTTGATGAAAGATTTTATGTTGAGTGCCTCAATTGGATCATCCTCATAAACCCAATTGATTGTGTTTTTCCTTTCATTTATTAATTTAAAATACATTACAAAAATTTCCATACTTTAGTACACTATCATTCTATTTAACACAATCTCTTACAGACTATCTATTTTCCCTATCTACAGTACTAAGTTGACCCTATTAACATAATATTCTTTTCTACCCCTCAAGATACAATACTAAGTTGACCCTTTCAACTATGTATCCTTATCAAACTATTTTCTATCCTAGGCTATATTACTAGGTCAACCCTATCGACTTTGTATCCTTATTTTCCTAATTTTTAGTCCCTATTTCTAGTACTAGGTTGACCCAATCAACTCTATACTCTTATATATCCCTTTTTAATTTCTTGTTTTTTCATCACTTTTGCATTTCCTAATTCCTCTCCTTCATCATGAACTTCTTATTTGAAGATAAAATTGAGTTGAATTCAATGGATATGATTAGTCATATCAACCCTCATAGGGTCTCCCATAAGTAGATTATGGCTCCTCTCCTGGATGAAAATAATGTTCATATATCCACTTGCACTACAAATTATGGGACCCCTCCTCATTCCTCTTCACTTTTTAATCCTCTCTTCTCACTTAAAGATCAACCCAAATTAGATTATACCCTTGAAATGCTTTTTTACATCTCTAAATTTCCTCAACATCGAGGAAAGGATCCTTCTACCATTTACCAACTCATGATAAGTGGTCAATTTTAGGAGCCTCATTCACCTTCTCCCACCTTTTCATATATATTTGGAAATACTAGCTTCTTTGCTTCTTAGCCTCTTCCCTTTATTTTGACTCCTTATATCATGACTTCTTCTTCTTTGACATCCTTTACCTCCATGCCTAATATCTCTACTAACATGGTAGGTTATACATCTAGTGGGCCTCTTTCAAGACCCACTCTCCTTAATTATTCCACTAGTGCATCATTTTCTACCCATGGTAATCATGGCTCTAGTGATACTTCTTGTCATCCCTTTACTAGTCCATCTTTTGCCACAAAAACAAATTATGCCACTAGTGCCTCACATTCTAACAGCTCTTTTCAAGCTCATGCTAACACCCATAGTGGTACCCAAGATACTAATACCAATTATAATAAGTAAAACAATGTTAATAATGTAACTCAAACTCATTAACTCCTATTACAAACTCTTAATCAAATGAATTTTTTTCAAGATAATAATGCAAATCAAATGATGGAAATGCAAAATCACCTTATCCATCTTCAAACCCACCCTCAATATATGTCATGGGGAATGCATAATAAAAATGTTCCTCCACCTCCTATTTAGGATTCCCATGGTAATCTTATCCCTCAACCTCCTCTTATCAACAAGACAATCAATAATCTAAAAAATGAGTATCTTACATCTCAAATTTTTAATATCAATATAGGAGGTATCATCTCTACCATTTATTACAATGGGTTAACTGATCCTACTCTTCATTTAAAATCATTTGTAAATCTATAAAAATACTATGTCAAACTAAATATTTTTGTTTCTACCAATCTATTAGCCAAAACTCTCATGGGTGATGCTTTAGATTGGTACAACCAACTTAAAACTCATTATATTACTAGTTTGGAAGATTTAGTAAATGTTCTAGTCCAAGAATTCCAAAAGTGATCTTCCTAATAACACATTGGCCCATTTCATAAATTGTAAGAAACATAAAACCAAAACTTCCCAAGCTTTCATTAAACAATGGAAGACATTATCCAACAAATGTGAACATAATATGGCTGATGAAACCATTTCTATTTACCAATGCTCTTTTTCCCAAGTTGTAATATTAGGTCTAGACTCTCTCTCTCCACATACTTTGGAGGAGGCTATTAATGAATCTAAATGGTAAGATTTCTTTAAGCATCAATTCAAGACACCCTATCCTTCCATTATTACTTGTATGTTACTCAGGAACAAGAATCATCATGCTACCATTAATGGTGTCATGGACTCGTATGATACCATTCACACTATTCAAGTCATTATTCCTAACAAAACTTCAAAACAAGCTTCTCCTCCTAATCAGTTTACCAATCCTCATTTCTCTTCAACTAATAACATCAATGTTCACAAACCTTTATCCTTAGCATAATTACTAAAACATCTACCAAGGCACCTTCCATTATAACTTGATCCCACTCATCCTATGAAATCTTGGCATGATCCCAATAAAAATTTTTAGTTTCATGTTATTTGGGGTCATTTTCATGAGACATGTAGGTAGCTTCATAATTTGGCTATGGATTTTCTTTTTGGTCCTAATTTTGATCATGATTTTATCATTCATCAATGCCAACAAGCCTATGACATTACTTTCAAATGTCATGAAACAGAAACTAAATCTCAAGATTTGAATCAAGATCATGCTCATTTGCCCATCTATAAATATCCTCTTCCAAATCACCAAGAAAACCAAGACAAATCTACACCTTCTACCAATAATTTATAAAGTCTTATTGACCTAGCTCCTGAAGAAGAATGTGGTTAATATGACTAACATGCAAAGGGTGGTTACTTTCATTGATCCTCAACCCATATACACACCTCCATTATCTCACACATTTTGTGTTACCCAAGATTATTCTCCAACTCACTTAAATGATTTGGGGCAAGATGACCTTATAACTTTTGATGACCCAATTCCAACTCCTCCCTTAGATAACACTTCTCATACTATTTCTACCATCCCTCCATCTTCTTTATCTATCACCAATGACACTCAAGATTCTATCAACACTTCTTATAACAATTCTCAAAACCAACCTACATCAACTACTCCATATTCTCTACATAATATACAAACTTGTCCTCTCACTAAACCTCCTACCTCTTATCAGCATAAATTCACATGTACTTTAGCTCCTCATTTTGAGGACCTTATTCAACACTATGCACCTATTTCCAATAATCATCTTATGAGTTATGATGAATGGGAACCTATCATAGAAATCACTAATCTCCCATCCCAAATCCCATTTCTCAAGCTTATGAATACCTCTCCACATCATCATAACTATCTTATGCAACTTTTATTTTAAATGAATATCCCTTGTCCTCCCCTATCAGGATGCAAAGCAACCTTATCTATATCAAAAGATAGCATATTACAATAATGCAAAGAGATGTCCATTCATGTTGATGAAATAATGGACACTTCTCTTTCCCTCAAATTTCCCATCACTTCCATGATTCTTGATAAGATTATGCTTTGTGTAGATGATCCTCCTCTTTTAATTAGTGTCTAAATTAGTGACATCCAAGTCAAGCATGCCTTGATTGATGACGGTTCTAGAACTTGTGTTACCTATCTCAATTTTATCAAAACCCTTAGATATTCTGAATACAATCTCAAATCCACATGTAGCATATGTCAAGTCTATGACCAAAAGAAAATGCCTCCTTTAGGTTGTGTGTGGATCCCCATTACTATCCCATCTATCACTTTTCGCATGAAGGTAAAGATATTTAACTTTTGCCTATCTTACAACATTTTTCTTGGTAGGCCATGGGCTCATCATATGATATCAATTGCCTCTTTTGCTTGCCAAAGCATTAAATTTCCTCAAAATGGATCCATTTATAAGATTAAAGGTGACACTAACCCTTGTAATTTCAAATAATTTCAAGACTGGGGTGTACTTAAGATTCCTACTCTTGAACCCTGGCCAAGTGTTCCATTTTGTGAGTCTCAAAAATTTAACTTTCCCTTCAATTCCACTCGAGGTTACAATGGTCATCCTAAACTTTTTTGCTAGATATTTTGCATGAAACCAAAATTACCTAGGTAGTCAAGGGATTAAATACCCTTCATTTAAATGGTACATATATTGTATGTTTGTGCTTATCTATTTATAATTACTTACACTTACGATTGTTCACAGAGTTAACAATGTATGTGCTAGTTGGTTTTTATTGAGGTATTACTTTCATCACTTTGCTCATAAACCATAACAAAGGGATTTTTTAGTAAGTAATTATCTATTTTTATAAATTTGAAAATAATTAAATATAAATTGAGAAATAAGAGAAAAATTTCAACACTTGAGAAATAGAAAATTGCATTTCACAATAGATAGTTGTGTAGAGTCTATCATATCCTTGCAAGTAGATAAGCATATAATTATGACAATTTATTCAACAAAATGACTAATAAAATGATGAATTCAATTTATGTAAAATAGGTAACACAAAGTTTATCATTCCACCTTCATTGAACATAGAGAAATTCCCATAGACAAAGTTCTCCAGAAATCAATCTCCTTTCTTATTCATTTTCAGCAACAATTTATACAAAATGATCAGATTATCTTGAACATAAAATTTTAGATTTGTTAAACTTCTTGTACAATTATAATAGTTTGTTTGCTTCTAAAAATTGTCATCCTCCTACCATGTAGGCTAGCATCTATTTTTTATATTAACTCAAAGATCTAAAACAAAAAGAACACAAATTCTCCAATTCCCCATGTGCTACATAGAAAATTGAAATTTGTTGAGAAAAATCCTCCTTGAAATTCTCTATTGTGACTTGCAATGGCTGATGATAAGTGGTGAAACTTAGTCTTCTTGTTTGGGTCAAATACTAACTCTCTGCATGCAACGCTAAAATAGCCCAAGTAATCTGGTTTTACAAAATAACTTAAAGTAATGGCATTCTGGCCAAGTTACTTAAGTCTTTGGATTTTACAAATTAATTTCACCTTTACAAGTAAATCATATCATGACATTAATTTTATGAAGTCATCATTGAAAACAAGATTACTTATACTATGTTTATGAAGAGAAAAGAGAAAATAGAAGAAAGAATTTATTCAAGACTTGAAGAGAAATTAATCTACTTCATGAACTTGACTCCTGCACTTCTTACTGACTTAATTTATTCAACAAAATGAATAATAAAATGATTAATTCAATTTATGTAAAATAGGTAACACAAAGTTTACCATTCCACCTTCATTAATCATAGAGAAATCCCATAGACAAAGTTCTCCAAAAATTAATATCCTTTCTTATTCACTTTTAACAACAATTCATACAATATAATTAGCTTATCTTGAACACAAAATTTTAGATTTCTTAAACTTCTTGTATAATTGTAACAGTTTGTTTTCTTCTAAAAATTGTCATCCTCCTGGCATATAGGCTAGCATCTATTTTTTATATTAACTCAAAGATCTAAAATAAAAAGAACACAAATTCTCCAATTCCCCATGTGTTACGTAGAAAATTGAAAGTTGTTGAGAAATGTCCTCCTTGAATTTATCTTTTGTGTCTTAAAATGGTTGATGACAAGTGGTGAAACTCAGTCTTCTTATTTGGGTCAAATACAAACTCTCTGCATGCAGTGCTGAAATAGCCCAAGTAATCTGCTTTTACAAAATAACTTAAAATAATGGAATTTTAGCCAAGTTACTTAAGTCTTTGTATTTTACAAAGTAATTTCACCTTTACAACTAAATCATATCATGACATTACTTTTATGAAGAAAACATTGAAAACAAGATTACTTATACTATGTTTATGAAAAGAAAAGAAAAAATAGAAGAAGGAATTTATTCAAGACTTGAAGCAAAATTAATCTACGTCATGAACTTGACTCCTGCACTTCTCTCTATACTTGATATGTTGAGACATTATTTTCTATATGACTACATCATCTATTTTAACAAGTACTTGTCTTTCCATCTCAAATCTCAATATTTCTCTTTCCAACTTTTTGCAATGAGTTGACATTTGAACAATTCTTTGATGGACTTGTATGTAAAAGGAGTTGTGGCTTTTTTTATCAATTGATTGAATTGCTCTTATAATTGTTCAAATGTCCTTAGAACTTTTCCTAACTAGATACCAATTAAACCATATAATGAATCTTCTAAATTTGTCTTTGCATCACTTGCCTCTTTTGACAAAGTCTCCATTTCTTCACTCATTTCTTTTAGAACATTTATTTGAAAATATATGAGATAATCCACTCATTTTATCTTTTTAACCAATCCATATGTGATAATATTCTCTTCAACCAAGACCTTCTCACTTAAATTGCCTATGGTCTGTAGGCTTTTTTATAGCAATTCAGAAGTTCCATTTTCATTCTCAATTTATTTCATTACTGACTTAATTTATGTCAATTTATTCAAAATATTAGTAAGTGCATCTTAAATACTTGGAAAAAAAATTTGAACCTTTTTCCTCATTTTATCAATCTACTTGTCAATAGATTTAGCTTTATCTCCAGTCTCTTCTACCTCAAAAATCACTTCTTTCTCAATTGGTTCTAATGAAGTAATAACTTATTATGGAAAAGATTTGGCCACTTTAGCTATTATTTCACATAATTGTGTATTTTGTTATTTTAATTTATCTTTGGTAGTTTTCTCCTCATCCAACTTCTTGAAAATAGAGTTATTAAGAGTCTAAATATCTTCCTTCAAATTTTTTGTAGTTACCTCCCCAAGGGGTATTCCTGAATAAGTTAGGTCACTCTTAGTGACTTCTTGTTTGATCATCCCTTGAGGTGGGACTACTATCTAAACAAACTTTTGTCTTGAAGATCAATCTATAACCTTGAAGTTACTTTGGAAAGTTTTGGTTTTTTACCCCTCTTATCAAGACTCTTCAGTGGTTGCAAGTCTATCTCTTCAAGATTTAGTACTTATTTCACCTAAGAAGTGTTCTATGTAGCCAGCCAAGATGAGAAATCTATAGAAACAAAAGTGTCTACATGAGCTATTATTTTTTGTTGATTATTTCTAATTACTAACTCTTAAGAAGAAATTTATTGAGTTTCCACCCCTTTCTAAATCTCTTTTTCAGCTTCTTTTTCAACTATTTCTACTACCTTCTCTACCACTTTCTAAGCCATTACTTCTTGTTCTCTGGGTCTTTTACTAACTTCTTATGTTGTTACCATGAGCTCAGGTCCTTCTTTAGTAGTTTTTATTTTTTATTTTGTTGCCTCAATTATTTTTAGTTCTTTCAGGAATTATTTTATCATGATCATCACCAAAAATGATTGCATAAGTGGAGCATTATCCCCTCCTGATGCATGAAAAGCATCACTTATAACATCACCAACATCTTCCTTATCTTTGGGAATAAAATCTAAATCAAATGCATGAATCTATTCCATAATCAACCTATTATTATCTTTTCTTCTTACTTCAAATTCATCCCTGCAATCTATCCAAAAATCTTCAAGTGTTGGGTTATGCATATACTTAAGAGAAATAGTACTCTGAGCAATACCTCTACAATTATAATTATCTCTGGCATCAAATTATACTTGAGAGTAGAGGTGATACATTTCTTTTTGTACATTCCTAGCTTTATAAATGTTAGGATAGTGATAGTGACTAATCACAATGGAAAATTGATAGTAGCCTTATGAGATTTTGATTATAGATTTTATAGTTCAACAATATGTCTACAAAATTCCATGAGGATCCACTTGTCATTATCATATATAAGTATCTTGATAGGTACACTTCTAAAACATCCTACTTGAAGGTAGGTGAAATCAAGAAATTGAATAAAAATACAACCATATAGTAAAACTGCATCCCATGCTTCATCTGATACTCTTTTATACTTTAGATATGTATCTAATTTACAAATAATTTCATAAAATAAACCATCATTTACTATAATGTAATTTTTTTCGTATTCTAAAAGATCTAATTGAGGATAATATTCATATATAGGCATGGTTGAAAGTGTACCTTTTATTCTCAAACTTGAGAAAACTCTACTTGAAGTTGTTGTATATACAAGATATGAAGTCATCTTGAAATGAAAAGTATTTAACACATTATTTAACTATCAATCCATATTATCACTTATCATTCTATCACATTCAATCATGGAAGAACTTATGGTAGCATCAATGGTTCTGATATAGGCATACATATAGGGTGAGAACCATTTAGCATTCTTCTCTCTATTGATTTTGCATAATAACTGAATGATATCATCAACTTCTTGAACAAAATTTGACCTAAGTAATATATATTCATAATATTAATACATTTTTCCATCTTGGTCTCCCATTTCTTGTTGGCTTTTTCAATTGAAATGTTAATCACTTTAGGTGAAGTTGGGATTTTCAAGCAGTAGTTAAAGCATTTAACATCCAACCTTATAACCATATTTTTGGAAACATCCCTCATAACCCTAGTCAAATAATCATAATATTTGTCATATACTAACACAAATTTAGGAAGTTGGGTTGAGCTTGGGAAAGCTATAGCTTAAAGGATTCCACTATTAGTCATGGAGTATAGGAGTGGAGTCTTTGCTATGGCCTTTGATCTACCTAAAAGCTCATCCATAAACACATGCCCCATGTTTATATCACTTATTTATGTTAACTTTGAGGATATACATGATTCAATGTGGTAACCTTTATATTCATACTTCATCTTGGGTTCTTAAGATTTAGCTCTCTTAACCTTTACCTTGCATTTCTTACTTGGTTCTGGAATCTCCTCTAAGACTAACTCTGAGACTTCTTTAATCAATGTTATTTTCTCTAGTACTTTAGCTACCTCTTCTTTTGATCTTCTCAATTTTTTTGATCCAGACATTAGCTTTGACTTACTTTGGAGAACTTGTTATGTATTCTTTAGTATTGATTAACTGCTTCCACTAGATTTGAAATTTTGAGAAAAGAGTTAACTCATTGCTTTTGAAGTACCTCTAAACAAGTTTCAAGTTTTGAGTAATGGGAAATCTTAAAAAACTAATTTCTTTTTCAAGTAATGTAACCTTAGAACTCTGGGTTTTTCTTGACTCATGACTTTGGGGTTTTCTAATCAAGTTATTCAAAGTCAAAAACCCAAAGTAAGAAGGGCTCAAAAACCCAAAGTGTTAAGACCTTTGGGAATCAAGTATTTTAAGTGTAGTTACTAGAGATTATAAACCTAAAGTTGTGAAAGTTAAAAAACTCAAAGGATTAATGAGGAACTGAAAACCTAAAGCAGTCTTGGATAATCTCTCACAGGTTTACCTAGGATTAATACTTTGGGTTTCTTATGGGTAGTTACTTAGGATTAAATACCTAAAGTCTTCACGGTTGGGAAACCCAAATAGGTAAGGAATTTTCATGTTTAGGGTTTGTAAGAGTGATTACTTGTTTAGATGACTTAGCTACTAGGTAGGAATGAGGTGGAATTTTGCCAATATATATAAAAATTCCAATGCATTAATTGCAAGTGTGGCAAAGCCATGTCAACCCTTGCCTTTTTTAATTAGTTTTCTTGAACTAATCTTATTTTAAATTTTTAAAGTAAAGTACTTTCAAAAACCTGATTAGGTCTAGGTTAGCGAGTAGTTTGGGTTTATAAACTAAAATTTATTTTGCTTATAAATTTCAATGAGTTAAGCAATATTAAAAAGCTGATTAGGTCTTGATCATGGTAGTCATATTTACAAGACTACTTAACTTGTTTTAATAATGAAGTAAAGCAACTTAAGAAACTTGATTTGAACTAGGAAGAATGAATCAGGTTTCCAATACAACTTTACTTATTTTCAAGAAAGTAAAGTAGTTTAGAGAATGTGATTTGTATTACAAATGAGCTAAGGTAGTTGAACTTATTTAACCTATTGAAGGGGATGAGTAAAACTATTCTAGTGATAGTTTTAAGCAAATGCCTTTTAATCTTCTAAAGTGATTAGGAGTAACTGACGAACACAAATAATAAAAAATAAAATAACTAATAAAAATTGAAAGGCTTTATTAAGTAGACTGACCAAATAATTGCAACTAAACCACATGAAATAAGGGTACAAAAGATTTAAAAAGGGTATCCTAAAATTTCAAGTGTGAAATTTTGGGGAATCCAGCTAGCTCTGACTAGGGACACCTTATTTCTATCAGAAAGAGAGGAATAGGGGTGATATCTCAGCATCTCTAGTTTCACATCTTATTTATTAGGTAAGGAGTCTTTACAAAAACTTAGTCACAAAACAACTAAACAAATAAACATCACAAAATTAGAAACAAAACTAAAAAATAAGCTTGAAAACTTTATTTCTATACATACAAGTATCATCATATTGTTCAATTATTTTAGAGCTTCAAATGTTTCCCATTGAAAGGCAGTGATAGTGTTATTCCATCCTGATGAGCTAGGAAGAAATTGTCTCCTCGCAAAGCTTTGTATAGTAAAGGGTCCTTTCCACAAGGAATAAAATTTTCCATCCTTCCCATTTTTCTCATTCTATTTATCTCACAAGAGAATTAAATCACTAACCTTAAACTATCTATTTCATGTGTTCTAGTCAAAAAAATTATTTGCTTTCATTTGTTGGTCAGCTATCTGATCAGCAACTTAAACGTGAACCTCTTATAACTCGATAAGAAACATGATGCTCTTATCAAGTGAATCTTGATAAGTAACGTCTTTAATGTCTTTTGACAATTGTAAAGTAGGAAACTCAATGGTTATTGGTATTTTGGTATTTACTCCATATAGAAATTGAAAAGGAGACATACCTATTACTTTCTTTGGGGTGATTATGTCAGCCCAAAATGCATCAAACAACTTCTTATGCTAGGTTTATTGGTTATCATCCACTAGCTTATGGATGATGGTCATAAAATTATTATTAATTGTTTCAACTTGGCCATTACCCTAAGGATAATGATTTGAATCATGAACTAGATCTATTCCATATGAATAGCTTAACTCAACTAGCTCAATAGAATAAAAATTGGCTACATTATCTATCATAATTATGTGGTACCAAAAACTTGATAATAATATTATCTTTAATGAAATCACATACTAATTATAATGTTGCATGTTTGACAAGAATAACTTCCACCCATTTACTAAAATGATTAGTAGCAGTCAAGATATAACAATGTCTAACCCTTGAGGAAGGATTCAACATACCAATGAAATCTATGCCCCATTGATAAAATGGTTCATAAAAAATTACTAGTTTTGAAGGCAAGGAAAGTAATTTGGTTCTTCCTATAAAGAGTTCATAGGCCTGACACTTAGCAACCCAGTCTAAATCATCTTGATAAAGAGTAGGCTAGAAGTATCCTGCTCATAAAATATTATGTGTTATGACTCTTACAGAGAAGTGACCTCCACATGCCTTATCATGTAATTACTCCATCAACCTCGTTTGATGTTCTTTGTCAATGCAGTGAAGGAAAATGCCATTAATTCCTTGTTTATACAACCCATGATCCTAAAGAACATAATCCTTTGACTTTATCTTGATGGTACATTTTTCTTTCCATGTCAAATTAGCTGGGCAATCTTTGTAGGTCAAGAAGTAAGCAATCTTGTTGTATCATTCATCAACCAAGTCAAAAAAATAACCATGGGAAACTCTTCCTTTGTTTCATCTTAATTTTTATATTTTGTTATATCTACAACATCAATCTTTCTTTCCATCATCAACTGGCATAGTCCTTTACTTCTTACTAGTTTTGTGGGTTTGATATCAAGATCAAACTCTTACACCTTAGCTACCCAAGTGCCTCTGAGTAATCCTAGCTCTTGTTGAGTTATAATTGACTTAATTTTAGTATTTGGGACATATACTATATTATGTGATGACAAGATATAATACCTAAAAGTCTTACATGCCTTGACCACTACAAAGGCATGTTTCTCCATCTGTGAGTATCTCAATTTTGAACTTTTCAATGGCTGACTCATGAAAGCTATAGGGGATTCAATCCTTCATAATTTTTATTTATGAGTATAGCTAACATGGTATCCTCCAAAGAGTAACATTAAAGAATAAATTCTTTACCAAAATCTAGGGAAACTAGCACTAGAGCTTCAACTATTATTGCCTTTATTCTTTTGAATGCCAATTTTCCTTCAACATTCCATTTAAAGTCTTGCTTCTTCTTCATCATATCTAAGATGTCACAAGTTAACTTATAAAAATTAGGAATAAATATTCTAAGTAAATTTATATTATTAAAGAATGAATGCACACCTTTCTTGGATGTAGGCATGAGCAAACTCTAAATGGCTTTAACCTATTATAGGTTAATTTTGGTTCCTTCATCTGAGACTATATGACCAAGGATTTTACCTTCAATTACAAAAAATATTAATTTTTTATATTTAAGGAAATCCTATATCTTTTGCACTGAATAAGGACTTATTCAAGGTCAGCCAAATGATCACCTCTTTACTTTGAAAAGACTGTTAAGTCATCCAAGTATACTACAATACTTTTGTTCTTTAAGTGAGAAAATGCCAAATCCATTGCCTACTAAAAGGTTACTCCTACATTAATTGGCCCAAAAGGCATATTTTAATAGGAAAACATCCCCCATGGTGTTGTAAAAGTAATTTTATATTGATCTTCCTTAGCTACTCTTATTTGATTGTATCCAAAAAATCCATCTAGCATGGATAACATCTCTAAACCTATAACCACTTAAAGGATATGATCCACGATGGGTAGTGAATAATTAAATTTTAGAGAATCTTGATTTAAATTATATAAATTAACACAAAAGCATATTTCCCCATTTTTATTTCTCACTAAAACAATATTTGCCAACCATTATGAGTGATGAATTAGATATATGATTTTCTAAATCTCAACATGAATTGTAACTAAAATAGTTGGATTATGGTGATGTAACTTCTATTTAAAAGGCTTTACCCTCTGTTGGAGTGGAATATAGTGTTGCACCTCATTTGACTAAAAATATTTGAGATCTTTATAGGACCTGGCACACACATCAATATACTTTGTGAGAATTTTAATGAAAGCTTCTTTTTCTTCTTGTGAGCAGCACTTGCTAATGTTGACCATCTTAGGTTCTTATTTAATGCTAAGATTAACCTAATCTATTTTTAGGGAGGAAATATCACCATACTCTTTCTTTTTCTTTAGAAATTTATTATGTTTCTCAAATATTTCTTTTAAGGAGACTAACCCTTTAGGAATTTTATTTCTTTTTAGCTAAATTATGCTTGAACTATGAGTAAGTTTAGATTCAGCAATACCTGTTGTTGTTTCACATGGATGTGAGCTAATTCCTTCAAATTATAGGCCTTCAAAATTATCTTGTTGGTCTAAAAATTGAGCTATTTGTTTATCATTGTTAAAAACATGCCATTGCTCAACATTATCCAAAACCTTTGGACAGTAGACCAATTCTACTCTATAATCACCTTCTCTAAAAATTGAGGGTTATTATTCTGGCCTAAGCAAAGATGCAGTAATAGCAAGTGCATCAGCTCTTTAATTCTCCATCTCTAAGAATTGAATTGATTGAGAAAGTAGAGAAATCAAGTGTGGGATTCAAAACTCTATCATGGTAGTGTTTTAGCTTGTCTTTCTTTATCTGATACTACCCTCTAATCTATCTCACTATTAACTAACCATCTCCTTACTCTCTAAAAATATTTACTCCTTTCTCCTTTCCTTGATTAATTCTTAGTAGGAATTCTTCATATTCATCTATGTTATTGGTGTTTTCAAACATAAACATAATCTTTTATGAATAGGGAAAAATTTCTCTAGTAGGGGATATCAGCACTACTCCTACACCTAAACCAAGAAAACTATAGCTGTCATAAAATTTCATTGTCCATATCGTTTCTTCCTCCTCTTCTTATTTCTCCTCTTAGGTTTCTTTAGTTACATCAAGGAAGTAAACTCCATGGTTTGATTCTTCAAAAATAATGTGTGACCTTGGGTCTTCAGATTTAGAAACTATGTACTTTGACTTCTTCTTGAGTTCTAATTTATGATTCACCCCTTTTATTGAGATATGTGCACATGACTAGTCCATCACTTCTCCTTCCAGTTCTTTACAAAAAAAATTGCATAGAAACATTCCATAAGAAACAGGGATGTTTGCTACTAGGATTTTCATTTTAAGCCATTTGTCTAGGAAAGTTGCTAATACAGCTTGAGCATCTTTAATCTGTCAAATAAAGGGAACTTATCTCTCCATTGATTAGCATTTTCCTATGGACTTGGTTAAATTAATTCCAAGGGAATATAATACTTTAGTTGGCATAACATTATAAGAGGCTCCCAAATCTGAAATATAATTACTCAACTTATACCCATTGATTAGAAGGGACACATAAAATGGCTTTATCCTTTCAAATATGGGAGTAGATGTGGATGAGGTAGCATAAGAATTATTCTAAAGAGGGAACTATTTAAGAGTGGTCAAGATACCCTTTAAATAATTAAATGCATTTCTTGATCCCTTGCTTTGGACTTATTTAACTATCCTACTCAGTTGATCTAGGTAAGACCTTAAATATTTAGCTTCTAACATCTAAATTTTAGTTTTCTATATATGATCAATTATGTCAAAGTAAGGAATAGGTGTAGGCAAGATGGAATTTATTTTATCTATATGAAAAATTATCTTATAAGTTTGACAATTAGAGGGAGCATATTTTTTATTTAAGAGCAAGAGAAGAAGGTAGAGGACTACCTCTTTTAAGAATACTTACATCAGCACTAGATTGTTCCTTCTTTGATGACTTCTCACTGGCTTATTGAGTCTGAGATCTTGTAAATACTACATAAGATTGACTATGATCTTCATGAAGCATTTCTTCATAGTCACCTTCATATTCATATTCTAAGTAGCAGTTAGAGTCACCATCAAGATCCACAAAATCATCTTCCTCATTAGTGATTTTTTAAATACCATTAGCTAATTGATCTTCTTCACTCATCTCAACATGATTTTTGGGAGCATCTTCAATTACTAATCTTTGTTGAGGACCAGTAATATGATTTTTATTTTGATTATTAAAATTTCATGTGGGAACATTCCTAACAAGAATAACATGAGTACCTTGAGCAATTTGTCTTTTGACTTGAATCAAGTCATTATCTAGCTTTTACAATAAGGGATCTATAGTTTGGGACATGGTTGGAGTAAAATATTCTCCTTTAGAGACTATTTTCTTGATCTTACTAGCCATTATCAAATCATCTTCAACCTCCATAGCAAGATTTTGTGTTGCTGCTAAATTAGTTGGTCATACTCTTTGTAGTTGGTAACTGACTTCTGAGAGTTATGAATTAATGAAGAAATGCTTCTGATTGTTTGTTTTAGATAACATAAATTGAGGAATCTTATAAAGTAATCTATTGAATCTAGAAATAAAATCATGCATGTGTTCATGTGATTCCTTTTTAAGCTAAGTTAATTACGTGAGTAATATATAAGAATCTTTTGTAGCTTTGAATCTTTTCTCAAACTAATCATGCATAGTAGCCTAATTGTTTATAGTACCTGGATCTAGATGATAGAACCATTCTACAACTAAGTCATGTAGGGTCTCCACAAAAAGTTTGACAAAAATATCTTCATGCTCAACCCTAATTACTCCACATGATATGAAGAAGGTAGTAAAGTGTTCATCTATATTTTACTTACCATCACCAGTAAACTTAGGAAAATTATTCCTTGATCCTTTGGGTAAGTCATGTAGAGGAGGAGTTAAATTCAAAGGGCCAATAGCTGGTCCCCATGGGATAAGATGTGGTAATGCCATTCTTCTAGGAGTAAGAAATTGTGGATTGATTGGTTAGATTATCCTAGAGGAATTTTGTTGAAGCTAATGTGTAGCAGATATTACTTGCCTAATAGCTAAATGGTGAGCTCTTCTGGTCCTAGCTTGAATACAAAAATTGAAGTCAAAGCATTTATGTAGTTCAAAAAATTATCCACTTGCCCTTTTGCTCTCCTTGCTCTAGTAAAAAATTAGTTTTCTAGTTTAAAAAAAAAGAATTACTTTAAGTATTATGCTTAATAGTTATTTCTATGGTTAAGGACTAATTCAGAAATCTACTTAACATGAAGTGATCTTAGTAGGTGAATTGGAGGAAAAATAAGTGTAGAACTGAAAATATTTTAACATGCAGCTAGCTAACCAAAAGGGACACATCAGCTTAAGATAAGAGAAATTAATCTCAACTAAGTGCTAAAAATAGATTCAGGGTGTGTCATGCAATGCTTTCAATTAGCATTTAGAAATTTGGGAGTTGGGAAAAATTAGTGCTACGCTAAACTTGTCTTAACTATTTTAAAACAACCAAAACATACTTTAAGAGTTACACTTATGGTTCGAATCCCTAATGGAGTCACCAAAAATTATTGGCTAGATATTTTACATGAAACCAAAATTACCTAGGCAGTCATGGGATTAAATCCCCTTCATTTAAATGGTGAATATCTTGTATGTTTGTGCTTATCTATTTCTAATTACTTACACTTACAGTTGTTCACAGAGTTAATAATTTGTGTTAGTTGGTTTTAATTGAGGTATTACTTTAATCACTTTACTCATAAACCATAACAAAGGGATTTCGTAGTAAGCATCTATTTTTTAAAATGTGAAAAGAATTTAATATAAATTGGGAAATAATAGAAATATTTCAACACTTGAGAAATAGAAATTTGCATTTCACAATACATAGCTACGCAGAGTATATTGTATCATTGCAAGTAGATAAGCATATAATTATGATAATTTCTTCAACAAAATGACTAAAAAAATGATAAATTCAATTTATGTGAAATAGGTAGCACAAATTTTACCATTCCACCTTCAAAGGACATAGACAAATTTCCATAGACACAAAGTTCTCTAGAAATCAATCTCATTTCTTATTCACTTTCAGCAACAATTCATACAAAATAATCTAATTATCTTGAACATAAAGTTATAGATTTCTTAAATTTCTTGTAAAATTCTAATAGTTTGTTTGCCTCTAAAAATTGTCATCCTCCTGGCACACAGGCTAGCATCTATTTTTTATATTAACTCAGAGATATAAAATAAAAAGAACACAAAATCTCCAATTCCCCATGTGTTGCATAGAAAATTAAAAGTTGTTGAGAAATTTCTTCCTTGAATTTATATTAAATGACTTGCAATGGTTGATGACAAGTGGTGAAACTCAGTCTTCTTGTTTGGGTCAAATATTAACTCTCTACATGCAGCGTTTAAATAGACCAAGTAATCTAATTTTATAAAATAATTTTAAGTAATGGTGTTTTGGCCAAATTCCTTAAGTCTTTGGATTTTACAAAGTAATTCCACCTTTACAAGTAAATCATATCATGACATTACTTTTATGAAGTAATCACTAAAAACAAGATTACTTATAGTGTGTTTATGAAGAGAAAAGATAAAATAGAAGAAGAAGAAGAAAGAATTTATTCAAAACTTGAAGAAAAATTAATCTACTTCATGAACTTGAATCCTACACTTCTCTCTATACTTGATGTGTTGAGACATTATTTATTGTATGACTGCATCATCTGGTTTAGTAAGTGCTTATCTTTCCATCTCAAATCTCAGCATTTCTCTTTCCAAATTTTTGCAATAAGCTTTTACTTTTTCAATTTTTGGTTCAAATCTCTTCACTTCTTATTAACATTTGACCAATTCTTTGACGGACTTGTATGTAAAAGGATTTGTGGATTTTTCTATCAATTGATTGAATTGCTCATACAACTACTCAAATGTCCTCAAAACTTTGCCTGACCAAACACCAGTTAAGCCATACAATGAATCTTCTAAATTTTTCTTTGCATCACTCGCCTCTTTTGAAAAAGTCTCTTTTTTTTCACTCATTTCTTTCAGAACATTTATTTGAAAAGATATGAGATATTTTGCTTGTTTTATCTTTTCAACCGATCCATCTGGGGTAATATTATCTTCAACTAGGACCTTCTCACTTAAATTGCCTATGGTTTACAGGATTTATTGTTGCAATTTAAAAGTTCCATTTTCATTCTCAATTTCTTTCATTACTAACTTAGTTTCTATCAATTTATTCAAAATATCAATAAGTGCATCTTGAATGCTTTGAAAAAAATTGAAACTTTTGCCTCATTTTATCAATCTACTTATCAATAGCTTTAGCTTTATCTCTAGTCTCTTCTACATCAGAAATCACTTGTTGATCAATTAGTTCCCCTAAAGTAATAACTTGTTGTGGAAAATATTTGCCCACTTTAGCTATTATTTCACATAATTACATATTATGTTCTTTTAATTTAGCTTTGGCAGTCTTATCCTCATCTAACTTCTTAAAAAGAGAGTTAATGAGAGTTTGAGTATCTTCCTTCAGACTCACACTAGTTACCTCCACAAGGGGTATTCTTGAATAAGTTATGTCACTTTTAGTGACTTCTTGTTTGCTCATCCCTTGAGGTGGGACCGTTATCTCAATAAACTTTTGTCTTAAAGATTCAATCTATAACATTAAAGTTACTTTGGTAAGTTTTGGCTTTTTAACCCTCTTGTCAAGACTCTTCAATAGTTACAAGTCTATCTCTTGAAGATTTATTACTTATTTCACCTCAAAAGTGTTCTATGTAGCCATCTAAGATGAGAAATTTGAAGAAACAAAAGTGTTTTAATGAGCTATTATTTGTTGTTGATTATTATTAATCACTAACTCTTGAGAATAAATTTATTGAGTTTTCACCCCTTTCTAAATTTATTTTTGAATTCTTTTTCAGCTATTTCTACTACCCTCTCTACCACGTTCTCAACCATTACTTCTTCTTCTCTAGGTCTTTTATTAACTTTTTGTGTTCTTACCGTGAGCTTAGGTCCTTCAATAGTTTTTATTCTTTCTTTCATTACCTCAATTATTTCTTACAAATTTTCTTGATGTTCTTCTTGAGATGGTGTCTCTCTTTTAGTTTCTTTTTTAGGTTATTTTTTAGTAATGAGTTGATCTTCTAGAAGAGGTGGTGGTGGTGAAGTAGGTGGTAAAAGTGGAGGAGGAAGAGAGGATTCCTTTGAAATAGATTTCTCAAGAGTTATGGTGATATGAGTCTTGGGAGGAGGCATTAATACTGATGGATCTAATATGGATGTAGTGGAAATTGGAATGGAAGAAATAGTGGGAATGGTAGAGATAGGAGTACCTTTGGTGGTGACTAATGGTGGAAGGGGAATTTCTACCTAAAGAGGTTCCTTATCTTTAACTACTAAAATTTTATAATCAGTATTCCTTCTAAGTTTTATCATCTTGGTATATACTTGGCCTTAGATACTCTCTCCTTACACTATCTCTTTTCTCTTTTTCCCCACACATTTAGTCTCATTTATCAGTTCCTCCATGCAATAACCCTTGTTAAGAAGCTAATTGGAAGTCATTGCCAAAACATTTAAAGTTCTTTTAGGAATTTTTTTATCATGATCATCACCAAAAATGATTGCTAGAAGTAGAGCATTATTCCCTCTTGATGCATGAAAAGCATCACTTTTAACATCACCAACATCTTCCATATCTTTAGGAATAGAAGCTAAATCAAATTCATTAATCTATTCCATAGTTAACCTACTATTATATTTTCTCCTTACTTCAAACTCATCCTTGTAATCTATCCAAAAATATTCAAGTGATGGGTTATGCATATACTCGAGAGAAACAGTACTTTGAGAAACACCTTTGTAATCAAAACTATCTCTACCATCAAAGTGTACTTGAGTGTAGTGGTGATACATTTATTTTTGTACATTCCTATCTTTATAAATGCTAGGATAATGATAGTGACCAATCATAATGAGAAAATTGATAGCAACCTTGTGATATTTTAATTATAGATCATGTAGTTCAACAATTTGTCTACAAAATTACATGAGGATCCACTTGTCACTAGGATATTTGGGTATCTTGATAGGTGCACTAAAAAACCTCCTACTTAAAGATATGTGAAATCAAGAACTTAAATGAAAATATAACCATATATCAAAATTGCATCCCATGCTTCATCAAATAATTTTCTATGCTTTAGATATGCATCCAATTTACAAATAGGTTCATAAAAGAAACCATCATTTACTAAAATGTAATATTTGTAGTATTATATAAGAAATAGTTGAGGATAATATTCATATATAGGCATGATTGAAAGTATGGATTTTGTTCTCAACTTTGAGAAAACTCTACTTGAAGCTACTATATATATAAGATATGAAGTCATCTTGAAAGCAAAAGTCTATAACATATTCTTTAACTATATATCTGTATTATCACTTATCATTCTATCCCATTCAATCATGGAAGAGCTTCTGGTAGCATCAATGGTTCTGATATAAGCATACATCCAGGGTGAGAACCATTTAGCATTCTTCTCTCTATTGATTCTACATAACAACTAAATGATATCATCAACTTCCTGAACAAAATCTAACCTGACTATATTCTTCGGGAACCTTTAAGGTTGATTTTATTTCTTCAAGTAATATGTATTCATAATCTTAATACATTCTACCATCTTGGTCTCCCATTTATTTTTGGATTTTTCAATTGAAATGTAAATCACTTTAGGTGAAGTTGGGATTTTCAAGCAGTAGTTAAGGTACTAGACATCCAACCTTATAACCACATTATTAGAAACATCCTTCATAACCCTAGTCAAAGAATCATAATAGTTGGCACATGCTGACACAAATTTAGGAAGTTGGGTTGAGCTTGGGAAAGCTGCAGCTTGAAGGATTCCACTATTGGTCATGGAGTGTAGGTGTGGAGTCTTAGCTATGGTCTTTGATCTTTCTAAAATCTTAGCCACAGACACATGCCCCATGTCTATATCACTTATTTCTTTTAGCTTTGAGGATATACATGATTCAATGGGGTAACCCTTATATTCATAATTCATCTTGGGTTCTTGAAATTTAGCTCTCGTGACCTTTGCCTTGCCTTTCTTGCTTGGTTCTAAAATCTCCTCTAAGACTAACTCTAGGACTTCTTTAATCAATGTTCTTTTCTCTTGTACTTTAGCAACCTCTTCTTCTGGTCTTCCCAAGATTTTTGATCTAGACATTGGCTCTAAATTACTCTGGATAACTTGTTATGTATTCTTTGGTATTGATTAACTACTTCCACTAGATTTGAAATTTTGAGAAGGAGTTAACTCATTGCTTTTGAAGTACTTCTAAACAAGTTTCAAGTTTTGAGTAATGGGAAATATTAAAAAACTAACTTATTTTTAAAGTAATAGAACCTTATAACTCTAGGTAAGTCACTTAGGATTATATAGATAACTTTGAGTTTTACTTGACTCATGACTTTGGGTTTTTCTAATCAAGTTACTCGAAGCAAAAACTTGAATTAAGAAAGGCTCAAAAACCCAAAGTCTTAATAACTTTGGGAGTCAAGTTTTTTGAAGGGTAGTTACTATGGATTAGAAACCTAAAGGACTAATGAGGAAATGAAAACCTGAAGCAATCTTGGATAATGTCTCATAGGTTTTCCTAGGATTAAGACATTGGGTTTCTTATGGGAAGTTACTTAGGATTAAAAACCCACAGTCTTCAAGTTTGGGAAACATGAAGTCTTTAGGGTTGGGAAACCTAAATAGGTAAGGAATTTTCATGGTCAAGGTTTGTAGGTTTGACTAATTGTTTAGATGACTTAGCTACTGGCTAGGAATGAGGTGGAATTTTTCCAATATATGTAAAAATTCCAATGCATTAATTGAAATCATGGTAAAGCCACATCAGCACTTGCCCCTTTTTAATCAATTTTCTTGAACTACTTAGCTTATTTTATAATTTCAAAGTAAATTAATATTTTAAACCTAATTAGGTCTAGGTTAACGATTAGTTTGGGTTTTTAAACTAAAATTTATTTTACTTATAAATTTCAATGAGTTAAGCAATATCAAAAACCTGATTAGGTCTTGATCATGGTAGTCTGGTTTATGGGACTAAACTTTTTTTAATAATGAAGTAAAGTAACTTAATAAAATCAATTTGAATTAGGAAGAATGAATCAGGTTTCCAATACAAATTTACTTATTTTCAATAAAGTAAAGTAGTTTAGAGAACTTGATTTGTATTACAAATGAGCTAAGGTAGTTGAACTTATTTAACCTACTGAAGGGGATGAGTAAAAGTATTCTAATGATGGTTTTAAGAAAATACCTTTTAATCTTATAGAATGATTAGGAGTAATTGAGGAAAACAAATAATCAAATACAATAAATAATAAAAACTGAAAGGCTTTTTTAAGTGGACTAACCAAACAATTGCAACTGACTCACATGAAATAAGGGTACAAAAGATTCAAAAGGGGTATCCCAAAATTTGAAGTGTGAAATTTTGGGGACACCAAAACACATTGGGAATATTCCCCCTAACCTCTTAGATTATAATTATGATGAACCTAATGAGATCAATCTCAAGATGAAAGTTTCCATTTTCTCACCTCATCTCATCTCTCAGTTTCCTACTTATTTGTAACCTCATTATCGTAAACCACCTTGTGATGACATCCCCATAGTCTTAACTAAGACTCAGTATTCCATTATTCACACCATATCAAATGACAATATAATCCCTACCTACATCATTGATCTTCATACACTTGATTATGATGATGGTTATACCTTAGATGATCCATTCTTAAAAGGTCTTGTTTAGGCCCAAAATGTTGAGATTATTTGTTATCATTCATCTTTACTTTAGTATTTTAGTATATCTTCCTATGTTCCATCATATATCATTCTTAATTTTAGTATTTTTCATCTTTATCATAGGGTAGAGATGATGCAGAAACCTTTAGTTTTTGAAGAACCTTGTAGGAGTATGCTTATGGATCATGTTATGACTATGCCCTATTACTTTACTAGGTACCATGACCCCTATAGCCTACTTATCCCTGAGATTCATGCAACTCTCCTTCATCCTTCTTTAGACCCTACCCCTCCCTCAGTAGAGCCTAGTTTGTATCCCATTCTTACACCCACTTTAGCTGAGTCTATTTTTTCTTTCAATCTTATCACTCCTACTGTTGATCTTTGTCCACTATCTCCACCAGCACCTTCTCTTGGTGATGGTTTGCTTTCTCTACCACATTTGGATCCTTTTTCCACCAAATGGGTCGATTAACCTCACCAAACTCCTTCCACCTTTTTTACACCTCATCTTGTGTGTACACCTACCAAGACTACTCACAAGCATATATGTTACTTTTATGGCATAGATTATCATTCATCTATGCATTATCACAAGCTATGATAATATATTGACACTTTGTGTCCTATTACTCCTCAGTCTTTAGACAAGGCCATACCTCCCCTAAAGGTACTACCTAAATATATTCCTAAGTAAGGTGAGGTATATTATCTCTGGCACCAATGTGGGACCCATCACACTAATTATTGCTACATCCTTCAGTAACATATCAAATATCACCTTTTAACCATTCTTACACCTTCTATTATTCTTCCCACAAGTTGATCTTATAAGAAGGCTCCCCTTTCTTCCTCCATGGTTCCACCTCTTATGGTTCCATCTCCTTTTGTGGTCCCTTATTCACCTCCTTTTCCTCCACCTATGAATCCCTCACTTGTGAACCTTCCCTCACCTATAGATCCTCCTCCACCCATGATTCCCTCACCTATGGCTCCTTCCCCACCACTAACCCCTACATCTCATGTATATTCCATTCCCATGCATTCTACTAATCATCCCTTACCTTATATCCCTCATCAGCATGATCCATAAAGCATTCCTACCATTTCTATTTAAGCGATTATATGTGAAGTATTTTCCCAATTTTTGTTAAATATTGATGAGACATTAGTTGTAGTTCACATTTAACTACATAGAGACTTGCCAAATGTTCTGGATAATGTGTGTGGACAAATATATCAATACTTATGAACACATGCATGGGGTTCTTACATTTTCAATTTGATTGGACGTGTGCTCCAACTTTATTTTTGTCTATTTGTTATATCATTTAACATTTTATCAAATTATTATTTATCTTACATGGTGGCTTTCATTTCACACTTCATATTGTTTATAATGTCATTTAATTTTGCTTATGTATTTCTTATTTATCATTTCTTTCTTTTTATTCTTTATTTTCTTTCTTAATACTCCCTCATTCTCTTTTCATTATTGCTTATTATCTTATCTCTATAAATATGAATAATTATTATTATGACTTGGTTATGAAAACCTTGCTCCTTTTAGTCATTCCTTTTATATCATGTGATCAATTAGAAAATAATTCATCTCATCATAATCTCCTTTTACCGGTCCACTTTTGATCTCCTTTTATTCCCTTTTATTCCTTTTGTAAACTAAGCATACACATGGTTGAGACTTGAGATAACATGTTGGTTCATAGTTAAGCCTAAGTATTCTAGTCAATATTGTCTTTGGATTCTTAGCTTCCTTTATCCAAATCCTAAATCTCATATATGTGTATCACTCTATCTCTCATGATTGGTCATTCCAAGTCTATATGGAGGAGGAATCTTAAAAGTCATTAAAATATGTAAAATCCAAATCATTTAAAAAAAGTCAATGATCTAAAAGCCAACATTCAAAATTTTCAAAAGTTAAAATCACACTAAAAGATGTTATTTCAAGCACATCTCCTTTTCCTAGTCAAATATTAAACTCCATAGTTAGCCTCATGATAGATTCAAGGTCCATTGGAGTGTGGTAGGCTAGTAGACTAGAAAAGGAGAGTAAAAAAATCTTTTAGAGATACCTACTTTATCATGCAAGTACCTAATCTTCACATTAGATCGATGACTCTATAAGGGGTCCTGAGGAATGGGGAACATATTGTGGGAAGGTAGGTCTATTTTAATTTTTATTATTTAAAATATAGCTTCATGATTTAATATTAATAGCACACGTATTTACCTACACAACTTTGAGTCTATAGTGAATAGTTATCCTTTGTATCTTGATGGTCGCTAGTCACTTAGTGTCTTCTCATGTCCTTAACATGCCTCATGTCTTCTAAGGTCTTAAAATAAGATGCCTAATTTATGTTTTTTTCTAAATTTCATTTTTCACTCCCTATAATCCTAATATTTTTGCTTGAGAAATATTACTTTATTCACTAATCCCTCCCCTAGGGATTCCATTTTATGAGTTGTATTGTAAGACCATAGATAGGACATGGCCTTCTTCACAAATCACAAAATTTCACATTACAACTACCAACATATATTTTTACCATTTTTTCACATTAATTCCACCCTGTTGGTGTTCACTTTTTGAGTTTCAATGTAAGACTACAAATAAGACCTAGCCTTCCTCACAACATTTTATAATAATCCAAGTCACACCAAAAATTACATGTCTCAAATATGAGATAAGATGTGATTGATTATGAATTTACATATCATTTACATGCTTCCCATCTTGATTTAGTATGTTTTATGCTTACTTATTTAATATTTTCACTTTTATCTTCTTATTTTCTAATTACATGTAAGAATCCAGTAAGTTTTCTTGAATTTTTCATACTTCCCAACTTGAATTAGTGTGAATAATCTAAGACCCATTTTGCCAGTTTTATTTCTCTTTTATACTTCCCAACATGATTTAGTATTATTGATTGACTTAATTGATTTATATACCATTTCATCTTTATATGCTTTCTATTTTAATACATTATTTTTCTTACTTCCCAACGTGATTTAGTATGATTTTTGTGATAATATTTCTCATGGTTTAAAAACAAAAATTTTGCCCTCTTGTTTACAATTATTTGGTTTCTTATACTTGGTCATTTCTTGTTATTACACATTTCCCAATGTGAAATACTGTGTAGAATTTTTTTTATTGATTATATTTTACAAGTCTTATTTTTGCATGTTTCTTTTTAACCATGCATGTGTCTTAATAATGCTAGAAAAGAAACAACAACACATATATTTCCTATAGCATATACAACAAAAAATAAATACATGTGCTAGAAATAAATATATCCATGCATCCACAACCATAATACAAATATATAAGATCAATATCCAATTATCAAAATAAGATATCTATATATATATCATGTGTTTTTTATACAAAGTACAATAATACATCGCTATAGCTCTAAGGTTTGGCTATATCATGTTTGTCTCCTAGCCTAGCCATGCTACCCATAGATTCCTTGAATAGTCCCCTCTGAATAGGACACTATAAAAAGGTTGTTTGAGATCTCAAACCTATCACTTGGCCATGTAAGTTGGCCACCTGACCCTGTACCTATGCTAGTTAACTCATGGTAGCAATATGAATGACTCGCTCCTAAGCCAAGGCTTGTCATGCCTATACCTCTCCTATTCCCACCCCTATTAATGGATATTTCTCATATTTTTACACCTTTAATCACCTCATGGCCTCTCCTTCTAGTCTTAACTAGCTCACTTGAGCTAGGGAAAATAGTACCATAGGATCATCTAATGTGGTTAGGTCATATGGTATTAGTGCCTCATCCAAGATCTCATGGAGTGATACCCTCAGTAGGGATACCCATATAGTCTCCTCTTCCTTTTTAAGATCTAAAAAAATCAAACTAGATAGATATTAGATCATAGATATATCTCAATATCTATTTATATTTAATATATTTCAAAAAACTTAATCAAATTTTAACCATTTATTACCTACCTAAATGTCACCTATCACTATCTTCCCATCTTCATGACCACTGATCATGGTCTCTCCATTAGCTCATCCTTTGAGTACCTCATCTATGAGTTCCACACAACTAATGTAAACCCTAGGGTCACCACCTGTGTCCATGTCAAGCTATGCCTCATTGGTGCCTCTATAGACCAACTCTACCCTACGATGAATAATGGGTCATCCTAGATGACCACCCTCTATGCTCTCTCTCATCACTAGAATATTCACTGGTGGTGCAACCATGGTGGTCTTCACTCCTACTATGATGCTAGTTATGGTACCTCCAACACTCCTACATCCACATCCATCTCCTCTCTAGTTATTAGTCATCATGTTTGACCTATCTATGGTCTCTCATGTTGCAGTCTGATCTATGGTACAACAAATAGTGGTCTCATTCTTCCTCTCCCCCTTAGTTCTCTCACATGTCTAACCTAAAATTTTGGCACCAATATCAAAACCATAGGGTGAGGGACTTTGAATTGTCCTAGTATAAGTGCCACTAGATGTGGCTCTATATACCTGGTATAGTGGCCTATAATCTATGTTCATGTCAACTCTAGTGCCACCATCCTCTAACTTAGCCATACTATCATGATGTGCTCATACGATTACAACATGATATCTACTCGTAATGACTATCTATAGCATTAGAATGTGGGGCATGGCTCACACCACTTGATCATAACTCCTTTGTACTTGAGGTAATTGATTATCAACCATATGGGGTAACCTAGTTGGTTAGTATATTGGAAACCTCTTGTATATCCAAGCAATCAATAAAATAATTATCCCCATAGTATTTTACCCTATAGATATCATCCCATACATATCATGCATAAGCTAAACCTAGCTGATAGAACCCAAATCATATAATGCCCTTACTCTGAAATAGACTGCCATAAGGCTATCACATATAGCAGTACCTTACCATTTGACTTGTGACACAACACCTATGTTATCATAATTCCTATCATTACCTTTAAAATATCCAAAATATGATATATATACACATCAAATAGGCTAACTCTCAGTTTAGGATATATCTTATCCAATCATGTCATTCATTAGGCTAATATTCATCTCTCTTTATATCCATTTGGTATCCCTGTGATCACTGATGTCCCTCTTATCAAAAGTCCAAGAATAACATGGGCATCCTCTAGTGTGATACCCACCTTGATGATATCCCCATCCACCAATCCCTTAAAGGTATTATTCAAGTGATCCTAGGATCTTAGGAACATGACTACTAGATCTACACTTAGCACATCTTCATAATATCTCTTAGGCCTAGTCTAACTAACTTAGCTTGGTCTCCATTATCAATCATTATAATAGGTCTGGTAGCCATGATACATCCACTAATAACTAGAATCATCGATGCCCCTACAACCATAAAATAACAAAATATGTATTAGACCTCCATGTAACTTATAGTAAAATACATTATTTGTAAATTTTAACAAAACAAACCTAATTTGCCTTAATCTATCCATTTTCAACCAATTTCACCTATTCTTAGTCTACATGGCCATTTTGGTACTCAATCAATTAACTTGGGCCTTACACATACTATTTTGTCTAATTTCTTGTATTTTAGTACTATATTGGCCACTTAGTCACCTACTAAGTTGACTAAATAGTAATGGGTCGACTCTGTGGACTTAACAAACTAAATCAACCCTTTCATTTCCCCCCTTAATACTAAGTTAGTAGAGTGGATTAACCTAATAAGTCGATAAAGGGGTACTAATTCCTCACCTTACCAAAGTCAACTAAGTTGGCACATACCTACTAAGTCAGTAGTATAGAATCAAGATTTTCAACCTACTAGGTCAACTAGGTCGACCTAGTTGGTTTAGATTGTTAACTATTTTCCCTGCTTATAATAAATCCCTTTGGTAGTTATTACTTTGATTCCTTTCAACCCATTTCCCCTTTTATCCCCTAGTAACCTTAGAAACTATCTAGGGTTCATTTTGGTTCATATAAATGCTCTAAATTACAAATTTTAATGAAACACTTAATTTCCAATAAAATATTTACAAGTTTGAAATTCTTAATTGCCTACCTATGTTGCACTTGTTATGACCACTATATGTCCCTCTCATCTCATTTATCATCTCCTTTTCATATTATCTTTTTTGGATTTTGTTTGGTCATTCAGAGCTCTATTTTTCTCTTCAAATAAGTCAAATAATAGCAAATGACTTTCTTTTCACTTTATTTAAACTTATTATTCACAATGTTTTACCTTTCAAATATTTACTGTCAGATTCCTTGTTTAGATCATATCTTTGTTTTTACTCACTCATTTCTTGAACCATAAAATTTTATAGAATCATGACATCATAGAGAATATTTTCCACTATTATATTCCTATTTTCCAAAAAAATTGATTTTCACTCTTTTTTGCACTAATCTCTATAGGTTCACCTAATATTCTCCACATTAGACACCTTTATTTCTATTGAAAACTCCTTATTTATCTATAGCAATAAAGCAAGTAAAGTTATGTGTTTTTCAATTATATCCTTTCATTTATCTTATTTGTGCCTTACTATATTTTACTTAGCATCAATGTTATGTGTTATCATGTTCTATTCCTGAAGCACCATCCCATGTTGTACTTACATGACACGTGATGAGCTTCAAGTGGGGCATATGTATACACATAATATTTTTAAAATTTTATCACTTATTGATGCTCTTTATCTTACAATATTCCATCGAGTCTCAATCTCTCTAAGTGCATGTCTTAAGGGGTGTACCGAGAAAGGGGTGGGCAAACCATTAGTACTTCATAGGATTATTGTCCCTTTTGCCACTTATTTTCTACACACTTATATCCTAAAAACCATATCCTTAAGATTTTTATTCTATCTTTCACATTCCTCCTATAATTTCCCACCTTTAATCCCCTTTTCCAACCTAATAGCCCTTTTGACAGTTTATAGTACTAGGTCGACTAAGTCGACCCTATACTTTTATGGGTGAATTTTATTTAGGGTCTAGGTCAACTCTTGGCCAACCTAGCCCATAACTTAGTGAATTTTTTTCCATAATAGTATTAGGTTGACTTGTTTGACCTTATTTATCAAAACTTTAAGAAGGCTTAGAGTTAAATCCACCTATATATACAAGATCATTTTGCTAATATTTAGAGAAGAGAAGAAGAAGCAAGAGATATTGTGCATCTACTTATCTACTATTCTACTTGAAGAGAAATCTTAGGGCTTCATACTTTCTTTGGAGATATACATCTTGTCTTATGGAGAAGTCTTTTGGATGCATTAATATGTTGTGTAGCCTAAATATGATTTATCCTTGTCATCCTTACAAACCATAATAACCTCTTAAAAATCACCTTGGCCAAGGGAGAGATTGAAGCTCAATGGGTTCATATTCAAAGGTAAGTATTCCTAAATTTGTTCCTAATGTATAAGATTAGATAGATATGAATTTTTATTTGTCTTCTATGCATGTTTAATTTTGTTGTTTATTACCCCCACTTTGTGCTACAAGCTTTGGTGAACACTTGATTAGACTTTACTTTAATTGTTATTAGTTTAGTGAATATGAAAACATAGGGATTAGTTAAGGTTTTTACATGATTTTGATTGAATGGAGGCTTTGAAACCCTCTTTAGTATTGTTTATTATTGTAAGAGATCCCCTAATTTGGTCTAGCAGATCCATATATCAGTTATGTTCATGATTATTTAATGTATCCCCAATAGAAAGTGTAAATATGATATATCTTCTTTGAGTTAGGATTGATTTATAGGCATGATTAATTTTTTAACATAGATAGTACATGCGATCCTTTTGGTAGGGGGAAAGGTCTAGAAGATAAAGTTACATCCATGATATATGTTTGACAATTGTATAAGACTGAGGTGTTATATGATTCAAAAATAGTGTCTACAATTTGAAATATCTCTTCAAGCTTCAAAATAACCCTACCTTCCTCATCCAATTTAGGTAACTCAATTTGAGTAAAAACTTTATGTTTAATTACCTTCTCAAGGTAATATATATGGAATATTGGATGTATGCAAATGAACTAGGGGAATTTTAGCTTGTAGGCCACACTACCAATTTTATACAAGATCTAATAAGGGCCATAATACTTCGGAGACAACTTATTATCCTTTTTATATTACTTCAAAGATATATACTTATATGTTTTTAATCATACAAATAACTAACCACCTATTTCACAATGCCACTCACTATGGTGTTGATCTACTCATTTCTTCATTCGATTTCATGTCATGGCTCAATTTTCTCACAAACTAGAAAGTACCTCCTATTAATGTTGAATGTGTTCCTCAATAACTCAAATATTGGGATATACCTTCAAGGTTAAAGTGATAGATGGGGCATGATATCCATACAATACCACAAAGGGAGGAATTTTGGATAAACTGTGAACATAATTATTATACCACCATTTAACAAGTGGTAGCTAATGAACCCATTTATACTATTTGTCAAAAATAAAATAATAGAGATACCCTTATAGAAATTTTTTAACTATCTCTATTTGTCCATAAAATTGAGGATGATAGGATGAATTATGAGCCAACTGGGTGTTCAAACATGCAAATAATTTAATTCAAAAATTACTATTAAATATGGGATATCGATCACTTACAATGATCTTTGGAGTACCATATAATTTTTAAATTGTATTGAGAAAATTAAAAGTTATTATACTAGAAACAAATGGTTATGATAAGGATAAAAAATGAGCATACTTGGTGAGTCAATCCACAACTACCATGATAACACTTTTACCTTTAGACTATGGTAACCCAAAAATTAAATACATGGAAACCTCCTCTTAATGCTAGCTAGAGATGGATAGATGTTGAAAAGACTTGGGGTCTTAATGGTTTCAACTTTGTTCTCTTGACATACCATGCATTTAGCCACATATTTTTGGATATACCCGTTGAGTCCTTCCCAAAATAAATATTGCTTGATTTTATGACATGTTTTCAAAAATCTTAAGTGACCTATTGGATATGCATGAAGTTCCTAAAGGATTTCATGTGTGATGAGAGAATTATTACAAAGATATAATCTATCTTTTTATCATAATGCATTCCCAATCCATGTAAATTTTTCTAATCCCCCTAAACCTTACTAAAGATTTTCAATCAAATAATTGGTAGCACTATCATTCTTCCTATTTGATGTTTCTTTCTCTAGTCAATTTACCTACCAAATGGTCATTACATAGAACAATGCTTCCCCTAATTCATCCCTCTAGGATAGTGCATCTACCACCACATTCTTTTTTCCTTTATTATAGACTATTAAAAAATAATATCCTGACATTTTAGTCACCCATTTTTGTTATCCTTCAAAAGATAATTGTTTTTCCAAAAAATATTTGAGGTATCATGATCAATCTTTACCGAAAAGTGATGACCCATCAAATAAGGTCTTCATTACTTGACTACATGCAAAATAACCATCATCTCTTTCTCATATATTTTCTTTAGATTAATTTTTAACTTAAATTTGTGACTCTTAATTTTAATTTGTCTACATTAGTTCATGAGTACAGCTCCCATGCCATACCTTAATGCATCACATTCCACAATAAAAGTTTTAGAATAAATGGGAGTACCCAAAACTAGAGTAGTAGCCATAGCCATTTTAAACTATTCAAATGCCTTTGTAGTTATATCAGTACATTAAAAAGAGGTTTTATTTAACAAATACATGAGTAGGGTTTTGATGCTACCATATTTTTTACAAACCTATGATAGTAACTAGTTAACCTTAAAAAACCCTAGAGGTTATTGAGGGCTTGGGCCCTGCCACACCATCATCACTTGGATCTTTTTAGGATCAAATTTCACTCCATGTGAAATGATATGACCCAATTACTCCACCTCTCAGATGTTAAAAGTGCATTTGGAAGTTTTGGCATAATGTTTATGTTGTTCTAGAATCTAGAGTGCATGTTTCACATGCTTTTAATGGTCTTCCCAAAACTTATTTTAAATGAGGATGTCATCAAAAAACACCAACACAAAATCTCTCAAAAATGGCTTGAAAATAATATTCATAAAACTCTATAATGTATATGGTTCATTTGTGAGTCTAAAATTCATGAGCATAAACTCATAATGGCCTTCATGATTTCTAAGAACTATTTTGGTATATCCTCTACATATATTTAAATTTGATGATATCTAGAGCAAAGATATAGCTTGGTAAAATAAAAACCACCATGAAATTCATATAGAAAATCACCATTTAACAAAATAGGAATCTTATCTTTGATGGTGTACTTGTTGAGTTCTCTATAGTCTGGTCACATCCTCCAAGTGTCATCCTTATTTCACACCATAACCATTGGAGAGAAATATTCACTTTGGTTATGTTGCATGATTCCTACCTCTAATATATCTTATACCATATTTTAAATTTCACTCTTTTAGGCATACGGATACCTATAGGGTCTGATGTTGTGTGGTTTACTTCAAATAAGTAGTCTAATGGCATGACCATGTGCTCATCTTGGTGGGAGTCCTTTTGGAATGTCATAAAAAACAACATAATGGTCATCCAACACCATTTATAAATCAAGATGGATAGATTCCTTGGTTGGTTGAACCTCTATAGAAAATAAGCGCAGTATAAAGCCATCATCATCTTTTTTGATAATCTTTATCATCTAATAGGAAATAGCTAATTGTGGATATTTAGCCTATAATCAATTTAGTTCAAATTTCCTAACTTTTAAATGGATGTGCATGTATAGTTATTGGGAATTCATCTTAATAGTGCCAAAAATAGTGAGCTATTGTACTCCTAGAACAATTTTAGCCCCTCCTATGAGAATGAAAAACATAGGAGAATCTAACAGGTAGTCTCCCATAGTAAGTTTAATACTATAACATTTTTTAGAATAGTTGATGGTACCACCATCTATAATCATGACCTAAAATTCTTGAGCTAGGTAAATGAAATTATTCAAATAAGTAGTCATCTTAATTTTGATGAAGTTGTGCATACTCCAGGATTCAATCAACATAGTCACCTTTTATTTCTTGAGGAAACCCACCACCTTAAGAGTTTGAGGAGTAATAATACCTGAAAGTGCATGACAAGAAATAGTAGGTTGAGAATCTTCAAATTAATCCTTGAGTTCATCCAAACTTGCACCTAAGGCCTCATCATCATCATCATCATCATCATCATCATCATCATCATCATCATCATCATCATCATCATATTCAATTTAAAATAACCTATTTTTAGCACAACAATATCCTTTTCTCCATTTGTTATCATGGCCAAAACACAAACCATTTACACGTTTCTCCTCAATTTATTGAGGGGTCAATACAATGGGCTAAGGAAGTGATGGTGATTTAGAAGGTGGGTTCACATAAATTAGTGAAATGTCTTAATTTGGTCATCTCTTTTTCCTCTACCATCTATGCCCTTGGGATGGATTCAGATACTGAACATGGACTAAACATGCAAACCTCCAATTGGATGTTATCTTTGAGGCCACAAAAAATAGGTCAATAGGATTTTCATCAGTAATGTCTACCACATGTAAACAAAGATTCTAAAATTGATGAAAGTAATCCTTCACAGTCCCTATTTGGCATAGTTTATCTAGATGGTTTAATTAGTTTTCTAAGACATTGTTGTGATAGTGGAGTTGTAGCTCCTCAAAAAATAAGACTAAGAAATTGGGAGACCTTTATTTTTATTTTGAGTGCACAATGATCAATACCAAATGAAATGCTTAGGTTCCAAATACAGAGAGGTCATGACCACCTTTTGTGAACATGGAGTATGATGTAGATCAAATAAATTTTTAATTTGAGTGATCCATGTGAGTGGATCATTACCATCAAACTTGTCCAAGTTTACTTTGGCAATATTGGCTTCAAACCTAGATTGGCAATGTGATTGTTTGAAGGAGGATAACTAAATTGGAGTGGTGGAGGATTATTTTGAAAAGACTAAGTTTTAAATTTGGATAATTTCCTAGTTATTTGTTGTAATTGATCCCATAATCCATTAAAGTCTCCTATCATCCCCTTGATGTCCCATTTAACCACATCAATATCATCTTTTGATACCATTCCATGTAACTTTGATTGAAGTCATTGAATCTCCTCTTACATACATGAATAATAAGTTCTAGACTTTATGTCATCCTAGTGAGGATTTTTAGGAGTTTATTTCACTTTCCCATACCCACAAGTGTTAGGACCACCCATGCACAAACCTTAAGAGGGTTTCAACACCAAAAAAATTGTATCAACAAATGAGACCATTATGATCACCTCAGCAAGATGAATTCAGTCATTGCTAATGTGTGCAAGGGTGAAAAAAATTGGTCCAAAAGTGTACCAGTGGAATATACTATTATGATCATCTCACAAAGATGAATGTAATGACTATTAATGTTCACAAGGTTTTAAAATTACTTAAAAAATTCTAACCTTTTTTCAAAAAAATACTTCAAATAATACTACAGTTACAGAAAAATTAAGTTCTTCCTAGATCATAAGTCATTTTTTTATCCTTCAACTCATAGCAAACGTGCAATAATAGATCTGAAGAAAAAAGTCACTATAAAAACTTACCCAAATCAAAGTTGTGATACCCATTGTAATGAAATTACTAGATGTTTGCCCAATAGAATATTATATTGAAGAAATAAGAGTAGAATATATATATATATATATATATCCACAATAATAATTGAAAGAATAATATAATGCTTGATAAATATAATTGAGCCACTTCAGGGGGAAACCTTTATAGTAATGCATTAAGAGCATAATTTTCAATATCTCCTCAAATACTAACCATTACCTCCCATATATACTATACTTATCCATATTATTCCATACGCTAAAGTTGGTGTTGACAATTTTGACCTCCCAGGTCAAATTATCACCCTTACCATTTGAAACTTTGCACATCATGCAGGAATGAATAGATTAGTTTGGTTATGCATTTAATAAATGAACTTAGGAGGTTGACCAAAGATAAATAATTATATGAAGATTATGTATTTTGTGCCAAGGTCATCCCCTAAAAATTTGGTGTCTTGATGTGTTTTATATCAAAAAGAAGACTTAATAAATGGTCTAATAGTGTGAGATGTACCCTAAAACATCAAACCAAATCTATGGGAAATAGCCATTTGGATTCAAAAATCCTCAAAAAGTTTCAAGTTAAATGTGGGACTACCAAGTGGCACAATCTTAGAAGATCATAGCAAAGATCAATAACACATGGATAATCTTGTGAGGTCAATAAGTCAATACAGATCTTTGGTGCACATTTAATCATGAAATTTAAGATCAATGGTGAGCTCAAGTTCAAAAGGTCAAAGGATCCTGAGGATGAATGTGAAGGTGTCAAGTGTCTTAATCATAGATACTTTTGAGTAGATAAATGGCTTGCATTCAATCAAATTGTTAGATGGCGATCAATAGCCTGTCTTTTATCTGGTAGATCAAAGATTGATGGAGCATGTCAAATCATGCAAGAAAGATTGATGGTGTAGATCAAAGTCAAAAATCAATGAGATAGATTACATGTGAGGCCACCATGTGATGTAAGTGCATTAATCAAATGGGGAATAATAGCAAGGTCCATAGGGGGCATGTGAGACTTCTACGTGTCATATTTTTACAGGCTGAGATAAAGATCAATATCGGACTACCAAGTGGCAAAATCTAGGGAGAAATCACAAATTAATGGCCAAAAATTAAGGTCAAATCCAAGAGATTCATGTGAAGATCGATGAAGCATATTTGATTATATTTTAGGGGGATTGAGGTAAATACACATGTCCAAGGTGACAATAGTCATATTTTAAAATGAAGTAGCTAGCTTGAGGAGATGCTACATAAGCAAATAGATTAAATCAAAAAAAATTACCACCCAGGTAGGTAAATGCATAAATGTGAGATCAAATGATGCAGGAGCATCCTAGAATGCTACAAATGAACTAGAAGTTTTCTTAAGAAGTTTCAAATTTGAATTTGAGTTTAAAATGGGTTTTCCCACCAAAAGGGAATTTAAATTTTTAGTGTTTTAGTGGGCCTAAGTGAATATTAAAGATGTGTAATTGAGAAAAATTGTTGTAAATGACCTTGTTGGTCTATTAAAAGGTCTTAATATTGGTTTTAAATACATATGTCATGTAAGTGTGAGGTAGCAGTCCACCACCCCATGTTGGACTAGGAGGTTACTTGTAGGATCTTGATCAAAAATTAGTTATGAGTCTTATTTTATGAGTTTTGGATCATTGTAGGTAATATATATTGTATGTAGTCAATTTTTGAATGTAAATCCACACCTTCCATTTGAGGAGGTTGAGGAAAGGAAGTGGAAAATAAAACTTGATTGAAGGAGATGAATTGTTTATAGTCCTTATTTTTATGATAACTTCACTTGAAGCATTATAATAGATTTGTAAGGTAATAAGAAGTGTGTAGATAGAAAATCTTGAAAAATATATGTCAATCACTTGAGACTCAGGTCCATTGCATGGAAAATGAACCTAAGAGTTATTGTTAAGAAATTAATCAATGAAACAAAACAAATTGAAAGATAAAGACTAGTGTGAGAAAATAAGAGGAGATTGGTGAACCTCTGCATCATCAAATATGATCCAAGATACTAGAGCAAACACTAAAAATTTATAGATCACCATTAAAGCTCAGTGAAACCTCTCAAAATCCCTTAGGCATAAATTTTACATCTTGTTCAAGATCAAGAAATTAGGTAACTTGTAGATCTTCATTGAAATTATAGCTATATGAAAACCAATAAGGGGATTGGTTTTCATCTATAGGGGACCTATGTTTAGGGTTTGAAATAAAGGTAGAATAGTGATTTTGATAATTATGTTCTAAAGGGACACTAGATGAGTGAGTTCAAAGGGACTATCTGATAATCTAAATGGCATATTAAGATGAAGCATAGTTCTATAAGCTTATTAATAAGATGGAGAGTTTGGTGGTTGGAGAGTGCAAGTGGAACACTCAATACATTTTTAGGGTCTTTGGGGACTTTTCCCTTTTTAAGTGGATCATAACTCATCATCCTTAGCAATTTATTGTCTTATAGTGTGTTTTTAAGCCAATCAGAGGACTTGAATGTTGTTTGTATCTAATCAAAGTTAATTTGTAGAGGCAAGATTAATGTTAATTGATCAAAAAGTGGTTGATCCTCATTTATTGATTTTTGTATGCTCGTTTCCCTCTCTCTTCCCTTTTTCTTATATATCTCCCATTTATCCCTTAATAAATATAAACTTTGATGCTTTTAACATGCCCAAGTTATGCAAATATTTGTATTGTAACACATATTTGATGCAATAAAATACTAAATTCCTCCATTTATAAGTTGAATTGAAGTGTGTCCTATGAATTCGTTGATGTGGTAAATTGAATGTATGCTTTCCTTTACCTCTGTTTGAGTTTTCTCACCTTTATGAAGTGTTTTTTAGCTGTGACAATTCATTTTAAGTTCCATAAATAGTCTATTGGTTGGTTTAGAAGTGGACAACTACCCTACCATGCTAGATTGATAGCTAATCAATGCCTTGTTGTTAAATACTTATGTGAAAGATGATTAAGGATTGAGTGAAGTGATATTTATAGGCTTGAAAGTGTTTGATAATGTGTCTTGTTCAAACTATAAGTGTTAAAAACATTGGTGCATTACCTCCTTTTACATGTTTTCATGAATTATTGTCTATTTATATCCCTTTTCTAAGAAAGAGATTAATTTAGGTGATAAATCTAAGGGAGTCAGCCTTATTTACAAGTTTAACCTCACCATAAGATACCCATAGCATGGGGTTGTTCCCATTTTTGTGGATTATTTGGAGGGACCTTGAAGAACCCCCTCTAAAAGGTGAAAATTAAGTCCACAATAGTTTATGGCATGCCTGATGGGACCCATTCTCCTTGGCATTACTAAACTTCAAATTTGAGGAGAAGTATTTTTAGTATAGGAAGACAACCATCATCATCAAAAGCTAAATATTCTTTAGGTTGTAGAGTTCATAGCTATTAGGTTGTGGAGCTAAAAGCTTCACTGATGCAGACATGGAGGAGGTTGTTGAGAGGTTGTTGAGTTGTAGAGCAACCGGTGTCAGTCTGATCAACTGACGTCGATCATATCCAGTGCAGAGCAAACCAACATCAATCAAGGATCAGCTGACATTAGTCATCTCTAGCTAGACAAGGACCGATGTCGGTCGCCTGTGTGGTTCCAAAACTATCAGTTACACAAATAGTTAGTTAACAAAACAATTGTTTGCATGTAGAAGACTAATTTTAGTCTTGAGCTACGAATCTAATTATTGTAATTAGATGTCTAATTATTATTTGCATGAGATCTATATAATAGACTCATGGACTATATTTTAATTTGTTCTAGTTTATATTTGAGCTTGGTTAGCTCCTTCTGAGAGTGAAGAGAGCAAGGGTAGCTCCTCCTAGTTCCACAGGGGTGCCGAGTGTGTATGATCAAGAGGAGTTGCAGGTTGTGTAAGTTCTGGTAGAAGATCCACCAGGGTACTAGTTAAAGAATCATAAGGACTTGGTGAGGCAAGGATAAGGGTACTTCAAGGTGTAGAGAGATCTACATGGGTAAGTAAGATCATTGATTTGCAGGTGTGTGTGTGTGCAAGGTCAAAGGTGATCTACGGGGTAGCAGGATCAAAGGTGATAGCAACACAATAGGTAGCAAGATCAGGAGACATCTACTTGGAGTATGTTAAGTACTTGGAGTGTGTGGAGTACTTAGTTTTAGAGTGTGTGGAGCACTTGTGTACTGGTAGTAGTGATACTGACTGGTGGTACTGGTAGTAGTGATACTGATTGGTTGGAGGTGAACACCAACTCTATGTTTGAGTTGTGTGTTGGGACCATAAGAGAGAGAGTGAGCTCTTGAAGAGATTTACTATTTATGCCCTAGAGGTGTGGGAGCCCTAGAGGTGTGTAAGGAAGAAGACTGTGGCATCTTCTTTGTTATATTTCCTTCTGGAAGAGTATTAATACAATTGGGTATTGTCTCTCATATTCAGTGTTGTTTCTAAATTCTAGTTACTTGTTCATTCTAGTTAAATTCCATGTTTAGTTTCTTGTACATGGTAATCAATTATACTTTTGGGTCCTAATAGTTGGTATCAGAGCTAAGGTTGTAGGGAGCAAATTTGTGTTTGATTACAGGTCACTCTCAGGGGTTTTCAATTGAGTGGGAGTATAACAATGGCAAAAGAAAGTACACTAAGAATGGAGGAATTGAAAAGCATGAATGGTCAATTACGGTGTTATGGAAAGAAAGAGAAGGTAAAGAAATATTGTTGGTTGGTAGAAGATCAGCATGAAGGAACTGAAGAAGCAGATGTTGCAGGTGTTGTTGCACAAGATGCTCTGGGATGTTCCTTGGATAAAGTAGAATCTTGGTTTATAGATTTTGTTGCCTCTTTCCATGTAGCCCCATATAGAGGGGTTGGTGAGCCTTGTCAAAGTATTGGCAAAGAGGAAGTGTTATTGAAATTATAGGTGGCCAACACATGGGTGTTGAAGAAGGTCATGTAGGTCCCAGTCTTGAAGATGCGGCTAATTGCTTTAGGAAAGTTGGGTGATGAGAGATGCATAGGAACTCTCATAGCAGATGCACTTGAATTAGCATGTGGTAAGAAAGTAGGTACTCTTTATCTACTTGATTGTATTACTGATTCTTCTTCTGTTGTAAGGACGTGGCTTTGTAGGCTTGGTCACATGAGTAAGAAGGAGATGCATGTTCTTAAGATTAAGTCAGATGTGTTTGACAGACTTAAGAACTAGAAATCCTTGGTGTTTATGGAGGAGATGATGGACAAAGATCAGTGGATGGGGCTGAGTAACTCTGAGTAGGGTAGTTTGGATAGGGTTTTGATCCAAAGAGAGCTCACAAGTAAAAATTCATCACTCACAGGAAAACACAGGTACCAGCATCAGTTAGGAGTAACTAGCATCAAACAGATAGGCACCAACATTGGTCATGTGCAGACAGGCAAAGTTAGTGGTGTTGAGTAGGTGGAGACTAACGTTAGTAGGATAACCAGTGTTGGTGACCTGGATAGTCGCATGGAACCAACGTTAGTCAGATGTAGACTATGTAGTGACTGAGGTCGGTCACTAGAATGGATTTTGGGCAAACAGCAAGTTGTCAAGGAGTCTCAAACATCCATGTGGAGGACTGAAAGGGTAAGTAAGCCTCAAATTTTTTATTCCTCTTTTTTATACTAGTTGCTCACTGCAAAGTAAGAAGGATCCAGGAAATAGTGGGAGCATGGCATGATTTCTTTGGAGAAGAACCAAACAAGAGATTTGGTAGAGTTGTCAGCCAGGATAAAAGCACTGAGAGATGAATGGATTTCTTGGTTAAAGAATAGAGAGAATGGAAACATGAGATAGAAGGCCAAGTCATATGGTCTTGAGGAAGTTGTAGGACAGTGGTACAAGTTTGACAGGTGGATGACAAAGCATGGCTTTAGTTAGTGTCATTGTAACCATTGTGTTTGTCTTACTAGGTGGATGATGGTCGCGACATTATCCTATTACTTTATGTGGAGGATGAGCTTGTTGCAGTTTCAGACATATAGGGTTTTGCTAAGCTAAAGGTAAGGTTAGTTCAGTGGTCTGCCATGAAGGATTTGGGAGCAGCAAAATTCTTTGGCATGAGAGACATGGAAGATCATAGGTTGATTTTGTCTCCAGTGGGAGCTGATGTGAATCAAGTGTTGGCAAGGTTTAATATGCAAGATGCAGAACCAAAGCACACAAAGGGCTAGATAGTTTAGTGTTCGAAATCACATGAGGTCTAGTATAGACTTGAGTTTTCCCCAGCATTGGGAGCTATCAGAGAGTTAGGATCCAATTCAGGGAAGTGGGTTCTCAGGTATTTGAGAGGGACCAGCAGTAGGTATACATGTTATGCAGGGTCAGAACTTCACTACATGGGTTTGTAGGTTCGGATGTGGCTGGTTACTTGGATGATAGGAGGTGCACCACAGGTTGTGTGGTGGTTGGTCTTCAAGATTAAGCTTGAAGAGGGATACAAGCTAGGAAACAAATTAGATGGTGTATAGGTATAGGTACAGTGTAGCTATTTATCTCCAAGTGGGAGATTGTTAGGTTGTGGAGCTAAAAGCTTCATTGATGCAGACATGGAGGAGGTTGTTGAGAGGTTGGTGAGTTGCAAAGCAACTGATGTTGATCTGATCAACTGACATCAGTCATATCCAGTGCAGAGCAAATTCACATCAGTCAGGGATTAGTTGATGTTGGTCATCTCCAGCTAGATAGGGACCAACGTCGGTCGCTTGTGCGGTTCTGAAACTGTCGATTACATGAACAGTTAGTTAATAAACTAGTTGTTTACATGTAGAAGGCTAATTTTAGTCTTGAGCTACAGATCTAATTATTGTAATTAGATGTCTAATTATTGTTTACATGAGATATATATAATAGACTCATGGACTATATTGTAATTTGTTCTAGTTTAGAGTTGAGCTTGGTTAGCTCCTTCTGAGAGTGAAGAGAGCAAGGGTAGCTCCTCCTAAATCCATAGGGGTGCCGAGTGTGTATGATCAAGTAGAGCTGTAGGTTGTGCAAGTTCTGGTAGAAGATCCACTGGGGTACTGGTTGAAGAATCATAAGGACTTGGTGAGGCAAGGACAAGGGTTCTTCAGGTTGTAGAGAGATCTACATGGGTAAGTAAGATCATTGATTTGTAGGTGTGTGTGTGAGGTCAAAGGTGATCTGTGGGGTAGCAAGATCAAAGGTGATAGCAACACAATAGGTAGCAATATTAGGAGAGATCTACTTGGATTACATTGAGTACTTGGAGTGCATGGAGTACTCAATTTTGGAGTGCATGGAGCACTTGTGTACTGGCAGTAGTGATACTAACTAGTGGTACTGGCAGTAGTGATACTGACTGGTTGGAGGTGAACACCAACTCTATGTTTGAGTTGTGTGTTGGGACCATAAGAGAGAGAGTGAGCTCTTGAAGAGATTTATTGTTTATGCCCTAGAGGTGTGGGAGCCCTAGAGGTGTGTAAAGAAGAAGATTGTGGCATCTTCTTTGTTGTATTTCCTTCTAGAAGAGTATTAATACAATTGGGTATTGTCTCTCTTCTGTGTTGTTTTTGAATTCTAGTTACTTGTACATTCTAGTTAATTTCCATGTTTAATTGCTTGTACATGGTAATCAATTGTGCTTTCAGGTCCTAACAATAGCATCATCCAAGCAATATTCACATGCTAAATATTACCACAAGGTCAAATAGTAAAGGTATTCCTCTTAAATACATTGAGTTGTTTTCTAATTCATATAAAAGAGAAAGGTTTAGTATGACAAGACCATATCCTTAGAATAAATATTCATCTCTTGGTCATCTTATTATCCTAAGTGATGCAATCCCCACTATCCTAATGGCCATCAAAAATCAAATGTTTGTTCTATTTAATAGGGTAGTACACTAAATTTATCCTATTTTGATGCCATTCATGTTTTTGCTCTTAAGAATATCCCATTCTTCTTAGGAGAAGATCAAACAAATCTTATTGAGCACATCCATGATGTTGCCAACCTTTATTCAATTCATAATGTTATTTAATACAAGGTAACTATTAGATTGATTATTGATTTATTTAAAGGAAAAGCACTATAGTGTTATAGAAACCTTCCACTGAATTCCATTGCTACTTGAGATGAATTAGGTGTAGCCTTAGTCATAAAATTTGAGGATAAGTCTGATCACCTATCTTTAGTTGAATAGCTGACTACTATAAAGAGAGATCCTCATGATTTCATGTTTGATTTTAACCTCAAATTCTAAAATACATGGACTAGGATACTTGTATTTATTAGACCATCCCTAGAATATGTTTTCTTGTATTATTTGAAATCCCAAACTATGATATTAGTGTAATGATACAATTAATGGTTGGTATTACGTTGCCAAAAGCTTATGAGGTTGTAATAAGAGCAAAGAATGGATTGATACAAGTTGGTAAGCTCTTTCCAAGGCCCCCAATGCCTATATTCCCAAAATGGAAGTCTATACCACCCCCTCAATTTCCTCAAATCTCATCTTTATCTCTTATTCCATTCCCTAAAGATAAAATTGTAACCCCTTCTAGTTAAGCTAGTGAGCTTGAAGAGTTAAAAAATTTGTTACAATATTTTGGGAATGAAATAGTACAACTCAAGAGATATAAATACCAGGTTAATAGTCCTTTTAAATAACAAAATCAAACCACCTATCAGCCCTTCAGAGATCAAAGGACTCCTTATCAGGGGTTTAGATAAAATAGATCACCCTACCAACTACAAGGAGCCATAATGCAAGCTAAACCATATGTGGTTATTGATCCTAGTATAACTTCCACTTCAAAATTTATTATTCTCATAGCACCTCAAAATAACTTTATGTAGTATTTAGGTTGGTAGCCATTTAATCTCAATGATACTCAAAATTAAGCTTTGGTATCATAAAACACTACTATGCCCCAAATGACACAAGAAAAGTTCTCTTCAAGGAGTTCAATATCAAGAGAAAATTTTTGCATAAAAAGTAAAGACTCAACAAGTTCAATTATATCTTAATGCCATTAATGTGAATTTGTAAAATGGATGATCATATTGCATTCAGTTAGGGTGTTGAGACTAGTAATATGAGTGGTCAAGTTATAGCTCTAACTAGAGATAAAATAATATCCATTGATGAGGCTCAAGATGTGATTAATTATTTAATTAATCTTAATTTTGTTTCTAATATTACCAAAGATCAACTTGTTTCCCCTACAACACAAAAAATCATAATATAGAGGTTGGAAAGGTTCCTAAAGTACCTCTAGTTCATAAACAACTAGTAGTTCAAAAAGTATAGCCAAAGGTTAGTGGGACTCAATTAAATATAGTGGATAAAATGAAAAATTATAACATTAGAATTAGCATTTTGGATTACCTCTCTATTCCAAGACAAAAATATATGCTCATTCAACATTTTTTTAGCTCTTGTATTATCTTCAAAATTGGTTGAGAAAGAAGGTGGTATCCTAACTAATTTAGACCAGTCAACTAAGTAACAAGTATAGTAGGTATATAATATTGTAAATGTGGATAAAACTAAGGTAAAATCAAAAAAAAATCCTTATTTCTACCTCTCATTTATAGTTTGTGACACTTTGGTTCATAACTATATGGTAGATAATGGAGCCAGTAGCACTGTTATACCTAAAAACATTGTTGATAGGCTTGATCTTATTTATGAACCAAATATTAAAGTGGTATTGTAACTACATGTATCACCAAAAAATATATTAGGCATCATCAAAGATCTTAAGTTTACATTAAATTCTTTCCCCAACATTACCATTCATTAGGATGTAATTATGGTGGGCTTGCCTCCTTACTCTGTCATGTGTCTATCAAGGGACTTCACTGCAAATATTAGAGGATACTTATTAGATGATTAGACATTTTTTATTTTTAAAAACAAGTATTTTACTAAAGTAACAATTCATTTTGAACCTATTTCACATTTTCATTTATAACCATATGTGCCAAGTGTTTTGAACACTAATTGTGTCATCTCAAATGAGGTGTTAGAAGCTAGTGGGGTGGAAACTAAATAACCATTATATGGGGTTCTAAATATTTTCCTTGATGATTGGGCCTCTTATTTTCATGATCATGATCTTTATAATATAATTAAATAAGGGGTACTTATTTTTTATTTCCTCCATGAAAATGGTGCACCAATTCTAGCCATGATGAAGGATGACGAGTTTAGTGATGGTCTATAGCAATTATACTTTGATGGATCAAATAATAAGTAATGTACTAGGGATATAATTATGTTTATTTCTTAAATAAATCAAAGTTATTTCTATTCAATTAAGTTTTATTTTGGTTGTTCAAATAATGTTACAGAATATGAGGCACTAGTGCATGGTTTGCAGTGGGCTAGGAAGATGAAAGTTAGCACCTTACAAATTTTTGGTGATAGTGAACTTGTTATTTACCAAGTAAGAGGTCTTAATGTATGAAAAAATTTATTTATTATATCTTATAAACATATGGTGTGGAACTTACTTGAGTATTTTTAGGCTTTCAACATTCAAGCAATACCAAGAGATGAGAATAAACATGAAGATAGATTGGTTGCCATTGGGTCACAATTTAGTATCCCAACTAATATAAAAATTGAAAAAAAATAGTCACACATTAAGGTGGTTATAAGGCCTTATATTATAGATAACCATGATAATTGGCAAGTGTCTGAAGATGACAATCAGATTATCAAGTTCTTGCAAGAAGAGGCTGAGTTTTCCCCAAGAAATCAATCAAATTTATTATAGCATTATGGTGATCATGTTGTGAAACTAAAAACAAATAAGTTTCCAAATGGATGGGTCATGCTTGAGAATATATTCAATGGTGATGATGAGTTGAGATGAAAATTTATCTTAGTCAACAAAGTAGGAACATGATGCTAATGTGGAGATTGTAGATGGTAAGAACTTAAAGTTGGGAAAGGTATGCACTCCTTCACAAAAAGAAGATTTCATTGAATTATGTATAATTTTTGTTGATGTATTTGCATGTAAATATAGTGACCTCAAGGGATTTGATCCTATTCTAGCTCAACACACCATTTTGTTAGAGGTTAAAACTACACCAGTGAGACAAATACAAAGGCCTATATATCCAAAGCTTGAATCTTTGATGAGAACTAAGCTTCATAAGCTCATAGAGTCAGATTTTATATTTATAATCAAGCACTCAACTTGGGTGTCTAACCATGTTTCAGTACAGAATAAGAATGGTGATATTAGACCATATGTTGACTTCTGGGATTTAAATAAGGCTTCCCTTAAAAATCACTATCCATTTCCATCTATGGAACAAATTTTACAGGTAGTTGTAGGTTCAGAGAGGTTTTCTTTATTGGATGGATATATTGGCTACAATTAGTTTTTAGTCAAGGAAGAGGATCAACTCAAGATAGCCTTCACTACAAAGTAGGGGACATTTACATATAGAAAGATGCCCTTCAGTTTATCCAATGCTGGAGCAACCCTTGAGAGATCCATGGATATGGCATTATAGGGCCTTCTTAATATATTTTTACTTGTTTATTTGGATTACATAATAGTGTTCTCAAAGAGTGCAAGTGAGCACATGGTTCACCTTAAGTAAGTGTTTGAAAGGTGTAGGAAATTTAGGGTGTCTCTAAATCCTAAAAAGTGTGTCTTCTTGGTTCATGAAGCTAAGCTCCTTAGGAATTTAATTTAAAAATATGATATAAGTATGGATCCTAAAAGGATATATTCAATTCTTGCACTTTCCTTGCCCAATCATAAAAATTCTTTGCAAAGCTTCTTAGGAAAAATAAATTTTATAAGAAGATATATTTCAGATTTTACCACTTTAGCTAAGGCACTTACATCCATGCTAAAGAAGAATTAGAGTTTTAGCTAGTCAAAGGAAGAAGTAAGGAGTTTTGAAGAGATCAAAAAGGCCATAGCTAGTGATCCTACAACATAAACCTAGATTTCATAAAGGATTTCATTTTGTACACTTATGCTAACATAGAAACCATTTTAGGCATTCTTATGCAACAAAATCATGAGGCTTTGGAGTATCCAATAGCCTTATTTAGTCAAGGCTTGCAAGAGTATGAAACAAGGTAATATTTTTTTGAAAAATATGTACTTTAAATTATAAGGTCTCTTAATAAATTTAGATACTTGTTTTCTAACAATAAGGTACACATAATGGTTGCCCATCCAAGTGTCAAAGAGTTTCTAATGAACAAAGACATAAACGAGAAAAGAGATAGTTGGATTAAAAATTAATGGATTATGGAGTGGAGATCAAGGTCATAAAGATTATTATAGGAAAAGGACTTTGTGATAATATATAACAAGACTTTCAAGAGGCTAATGAGGTGGTTTTGGTGTCAAATGATGAAGAGGTTGCAATTGATCATACCTCACCTTCTAGTTGGTTCATGATTTGGTAAGATATCTCTAAGATGGTATTTATCCCTCTCATTAAATGATTAAAAAATAATACATTTTAGATCATAATCAATTCCATTTCTTCTTTTTTATGGTGTTTTGTTCAATAAAGTTATCAATGATATGTTGTTAAGATGTATAGAGCCAGGCCAAACATAAAGATTGCTTAAAGAGTTTCATAATGGACATGGTGGAAGGAACTATACATAAAATACCATATCACTTAATATCATGAGAGGTGGTTATTATTGACCTATCATATTTTTTTATTGTCATGCATGGGTTAGGAAGTGCAAATAATGTGTTATGTTTGTAGGAAAAATGAAACTTGCAGCCTTACCGCTCCAACCAATTGTGGTAGACCAGCCATTTGTTTAATGGTTATTAGAATTTATTGGTATCCTTAATCCCCCTTCAAGTTTAGGACATAAATGGATACTAAATACTATAGATTACTTCACTACATGGATAAAATCAATAGCATTGAAAGAAGTAAATGAATCTAATGTTATAGATTTCTATGAAGGTTTGCTTACTAGATTTCGAGTTCCTTCAACCATTATTTTTGACAAAGTTGTGGCCTTTGTGGGGACTAGGATCAGATAATGGTATGTAAAACATGGTGTTTATCTTAGCACTTCATCAAATTACTATCCATAAGGTAATGGTCTTATTAATTCCATAAATAAGAACCTGTTAAATATCATAAGAAGGATTATTGAAGATAATCAGAGGTAGTGGTATCTCAAGCTGAAATTATCTCTATGGGTTGAAAGGATCACCTAAAAATATCAATATCTAATTTTCTATACAAATTGGTATTTTTGGCCATTTTTGGCCCACATACCAAGCTTTTGCCCAGATAGACCAGGTTTTTAATGGATGAGTAGATGAACAAAAGTTCTTGATGGAATGAGTGGTTCAAGCACTTCAATTTACTCACAAATTTTTTGAAACACTTTAAGTTCACTTAAAGTGTAATTTGACAATTTATAAATGTTAGGTCTAAAGTGTTGCAAAGATCCTATGGGATGTCAAGAGTGATTGGAATGAGTATGGAAGTGCATATCATTCATCTGGTCCTTCATTGCATTCATTTAGATATTTTGGGTCTAGTGATAGAAATTATGAATAGGCATTTTGTTGACATCACCATTTCCATGTGTGGATGAGTCAAGAAGAATGGGTCATATGGGTACGTTCATTTTAGTCACAAGAACATATGCAACAATTTTTAGGTCATCCAATTAAGAATAGTAAAAGATGTGAATACTCAAAGTTGGCCTCTCATAAAAAATTTGTTAACTTTCCATACTTAGCCATTTTGAAAAAGAGTTCAAATTGAGCTGCGTGGGAAGTTTTATAATTATATATCTCACACGTATGGTAGTCTCAAGAGAAAATGATCATATGGTTTTGTCTAACTTAGTCCCTAGTTGTTATGTGCTAATTTTTAGGTCATTCATTTAAGCACAACAAAAGTTATGCATGTTCAAATTTGGCTCCTTAGTCAAAATTCACTAAGTTTCCACACTTAGCCATTTTCGACCATGACAAGTACGTAGACATCATGTAGAATTACATAGGTTAGCTCAATTAAACATTTTTTAAGAATACTTAGAAGGCTTATGAGATGAGTAGATCAAATGGGTCTATCTCTTTTAGTATCAAGAATATATCTTACAAATATGGTGCATCCATGATTCTTGCACTTCAAGATATAAGCCTTCAAATTTGGTTTAAAAGCATATGACATTCACACTAATGTCAAGTTAAAGCCACTATAAAAAACCATTAGAGTCTAAATTTGATGGTTTATGTAATTTCAAGTATTTCCATGAGGACGTCAAATGACATTCGTGCTAACATCAAGTTTAAGCTTGAGCAAAAAAAATCCTATTGAGCTAAAATTTGATGGTCACACAAACATAAATGATGGTCATATGAACATCATTTGATGGGAGTGAGAACATAAATTTTAAGATCATGAAGTAGCTATTAGCTTTCAAATAATAGGTCCCATTTTATCTAATAGTTTGCATTGCATCATACATCCTGATCTAATGGTGCAAGCAAGGTCAAAGGGTCAGATAGATTGAGAGAATGACACATGGCATAAGTGTGTGAGGCTAGAAAACTGATAGTGGATCCTAAAATCAAATATGGGGATACCATGTGGCATAAGTTAGGATATATCTGATAAGTCAAGGGGTAAGATCGATGGCTAGTGCTTGATCACATAGATCAAGATCAATAGAGCAAGCAAAGGTCAATATGTGAATTAGTTGAGTCAGGTATCAATGGCCAATCAAATTAAAGGGACTTCTTGGGGGTCAAACACATGATCAAGGTTAAACTAGGGCAAGATTTTCAAAGGGTATTTACCACCATTAAATCTCATTCGAATGCCATGAAAGGGACATAGTGATGTAATCAAGGACAAAGGATATAAAGGACCACCATTAGAGCTTAGTGTGGACCTCTGGTTCAACATTTTTTGTGTCATATAGGGTTTTTTCTTTGACTATGTTCACCATTATCAAAGGAGGACCTATATATATAATTAACTCTTGGTTATTGTAGAGATAGAGTGAGTCTATTTAGACCTATTTAGATCAATAAAAAGACTATGTAGTTTATGCGTTAGATTGGTTTTCCACCTACATATAGACATATGATCCAAACATGAAGATAAATTAGAGATGTGATTAATGAAAATGGTCTTCATCCTTCAACATGGCCATAGACTCGACAAGAATCCACCTAAAAATCATAAAACCATGATCTGGTTAGATCCAAGAGTATGAGGTTTTATCCTCAAGTAAGAAATGGCATGAATAATCAATGAAAAGGTCTAGTGTTGAGAACTATAGCTAGGAGTATTCAATGTGTCCCCAAAAGCTTTGGGGTATTTCTCACTCAACAATCCATGGGTAGTGCCCTAATTTATCAAAAAGGTGGCAAGGCTTTCATTGGATAAGGAGCAAAAGGTGGAGGCTTAGGTTTAATTAATTACCTAGGACAAAGTGTTCTTTTTATTATGGCATGTTCCCATGTATTTTCTTTATCTATCTCTTATCCTATATATTTTAGTCTCATTCCCATTGAAGGGGTTCTCAACTCTTATAACTTAGTATTTATTTTTTGGGACAAGGATACCCATCAAGACTCTTGAAAAAGTGTGTTCATTTGATATGGTTAAATCTTATCAAAATATTGTAAGAACTAATTTTTGAAGTAATAGGATTAACTCTTCACCTATCTCTTGTCTTTAATTAGTGCTTAGTATGCTTATGTATGGTGAATTTATGAAGGATATTATTCCTAGTTTGTTATCCATTTGATTACCCTTTCAAGGTATTTTCAAACTAACTTTCAGGTCTAGATTACTTTTCTACTTGGAACCTCTTTTATGAAATATTTATGCAACTAGTGAGATTGTGAGATTGAGTAAGTCATAATTGTATTTTGATGATATAATGTGTGTTAAATTTTATGTGAGTGTCCATTTAACTTTGGTGTATCACCATTTTAGCTTTCTTAGGATCTCTTAACCATCTTTCTAACCCATTTCCCCATGAAGAATTAGTTTAGAATTAGTTTAGGTGAGCATCAAGAGGAAGTCGAGCTTCTCCAGAGGTACAACCCCAACATAGGTGACCCATAGCCTAGGGTTCTTCCCATTGTTTAGCTCAATTAGAGAGATACTAAATAACCCTCTCCAAGGGTGAAAATTGAGCCTATAAAAAAATTTGGCATGCCTGGTGAGACACACTCTAAAAGGAAGATTGATCGAAGTTGATGTTGGTTTGATCAAATTTGTATTAGTTAAGCTCCAAAACAATAGCATCTAGTGAATCTAAAAGGAATAATCAACACTCTGGTGTAGAATAGTAGCTTTATCTCATACCAAAGGTGACAATAAGGTCAGCTTTAAGAGGTATTCCCTTTGAGTTTGTTTAAATAACCGTAAACTTAGAAAAAAGATTAAGATTTGCCAATACACATCCATATCAATGAACCTTTGATCTTAGGTCATTTTCAAGGCCTACCCTTGCAATAATACCTTTATTAACCCCATGCATAGCCATGATATCCCATAGATCTATTATGGCTTTTAATGTCCAAAGTCCTTTAGACCTTATCCAATATGATCCTATCCCAGTTGTAGCCCTTAAAAGTGTTCCTTATTATGATAGTGAGCAAGCTACAATACCTTTTGAGTACCTCATGGACATATCCAATTTTTTCAATATCCATAATGTCACTAAGGAAAATATAGCTATTAGGTTATTAGCTACTTCTTTTAAAGGAAAGTCACTAGATTGGTATAGAGGCCTTACTACCAATTCCATTCAAACATGGGACCAATTATGGGAAGCCTTGTGTAAAATAATTGAGGATAAAATTGATCATTTTTCACTTTAAAATTAACTAACTACCATTTCAAGAACTCATCATGAAGTCATGCAAGACTTCAACACAAGGTTCTAAAAAACTTATGATAGAACCCCAGTCTTAGTTAGACCAACCCCTAACTTCGCCTTCCTATATTTAAAGGCTTTAAATAGTGAAATATTAGTGATGATCCAATCTATGAGAGGAAATATAATTCCAAACGCATATGAGGTGCCCATCAAAGCAAAAAATTATCCAGTTCAAGCTGGCAAGCTTACACCTAGACCACTAATGCCCTTATTTCCTATAATCAGAATACCTCTTATTTTTATCCCTCGACTAGATGTCATTCCTACTATACCAATAATTATTGTAATCCTTGTACCAAAACAAGATAAATCTTCCACTAGTGGATCTATTGATTCACTACAGCAAAATAACTTTCAAGAGATTAAAAGCATGTTTCAATCCTTGGGGAATGAGCTAGTAAATGTCAAAAGGCAACAAGCTTTCAATAGGCCTTATAAAATATCATATCAACCTCAATATAAAGCCTTTCAATAAAATATGCCACCATATAATAGGAACTTTCAAATACAGGGCCAAGGTCAAAACCAAGGACAAGACTAGCATGGCTACAATAGGCAGAATAAATACAATCCTAATGTTTCTAGTACTTCCAACTCCTTGGTCCTAATTCAAAATAATGTGCCTCAAGAATCAGAGGGTACCATGCTTTGTAATTAGTCCTTTGATCTCAACATATTATCCCAAATATTGACCTTAACTAAGCCTTCAATGATCAATGGTAACACATTGCTAATTTTGGATACAACCAAGCTCTCATGGCCCAAAATGGAAAGGCACCTATGATGATCAGGATAGAGGATCCTCCATAAGTTCAAGGATATAATTATGAACTAAACTATCTAGATACTATAATGATTAATTGTGGCCAAGAAGAGTGTTACGCATCCAACCAATAGGATAGTTCTAGCCAGGCCTATATTCCAATGGTAGCAAACATAATATTTAAAAGAAGGAACATGGATGGTAACAAAGAAGTAGTAAAAGATATTTCTACCATTACTCCTTCACTTACAAATCCAAATGAACTTATTGTCACTCCAAAGGTTCCATTACCTCCTAAAAATTAGAGCCAATGGAATATTTTGTGCCCCAAGGCTCACAAGTTCAACAAACAATAATGGTGGTTCTAAATGCATAAGCAAAGGTTGGTGGTTCACCCATCAACATTGTTGAATAAATGAAAAATTCAAATGTGAGTGTGCCCATGTAGGATATGCTCTCCATGCCTATCTAGGTAGACATCCTTCAAAAATGACTATCAAAGATCAATATTGTAGACAAGCCACCAAACAAGGTGAATGAAGTTCTTACCAATGTAGCCAAAGGGCCAAATGAAAGGCAATCAAGTAAAGCAAGAAAGCATCCTCCCTTCTATATTTTAGTGATCATTGTAAACTCTCTAGTGTATAATTACCTAGTGGATAGTGGGGCTAGTACCTTGGTAATGACAAAGTACATAGCTAATAAGCTTGGTCTAAAATATGAACCATAATTCAAAGGAGTGTTAAAACTTGATGGTTCTTCTCCCAAGCCATATATCATAATCAAGGACCTTAATATGACCCTACATGCTTGTCTAAGTGTCTCAAGATATATTCATTTTGAAGGTGCATCCTCGCTTTGCACTATGCCTATCCAAAGAGATCACAACAAAGATAAGGGTTATATTACAATAGATTGGTCCTACATGGAATTCAAGACATGGTATGGGGCCAAAGTGTCAATAAAAGTTGAGCCCATTACATAATTACATATAAATCCTTATGGAATAGATAATTTCAACATCAATTACACCATCATTGATGAGTATGAACTTAAAATGGGGTAGGAGTTAAATACTCATCTAGAAGAGGTACCAGACATGTTCTTGGATGATATGTAGAATGATAGCTAGCTGGAGGACCCCTTAGAATGTGTTTAAGAAAGGGACTTGGGTGTCTATTATTTGCATTAATAAATCTAGCCCATGATTTTATAGAGCTTTGTAAGGACTACACAGATATATTTTATTGGAAATATAGTAACCTAAAGGGATTTGATCCTAAATTGTCCCAACACATTATAGATCTAGAGGTCCTATCAAACAAAAGTAAAGGCCCATAAATCCTAATATTGAAGAGCTCATGAAAAATGAATTGACCAAGCTTATTGAATCTAGGATCATCTTCCCAATCAAGCACTCCTCATGGGTAGCTAATCTAGTACCTATCAAAAAGAAGAGTGGGGAGATCAGACTATGTGTGGACTTTAGGGATCTTAATAGGATCTCTTTGAAGGATAATTACCCTCTACCATCTATGGAGAAACTCCTATAAGTATCTTTTGGTTTAGAATGCTTATCTCTCTTAGATGTATATTCAGGTTATAACCAAGTACTAGTAAGAGAGGAAACCCAATATAAGACTGCCTTCACCACCAAGTGGGGCATATTTGCTTATTAGAAGCTGCCTTTTGGATTGTCCAATTTTGGGGCAACATTTCAAAGAGAAATGGGCATGGCCTTCCAAGGACTGCTAAATCAAATGGTGTTAGTCTACTTTTATGACATCACAGTCTTCTCCAATAATGCTAATGAGTACATGGACCATCTAAGGTTGATATTCTAGAGATGTAAAGAGTATGGGATCTCTTTAAATCCCCAAAAGTGTGTGTTTTCTATGCATAAATTCAAACTATTGGGTCATATCATTTCAAAAGAGGAATTATCCATTGACCTTGATAGATTAAGTGTTATCTTATCCTTATTCTTGCTAAAGTACAAGAAGGGGATCTAGAGCTTCCTTAAGAAGATCAACTTTTTGAAAAGGTTCATACCTATTTTTACAAACCTAGTCAAGCAAAGAAGAGCCAAGTGTTTACTTGGTCATATGAAGTTAAGGAAGCTTTTAAAGCCATTAAGCAAGTTATTGCCCAAGCACCCTCACTCTTAAATCCTTACTTCTCTAAGGACTTCATCTTGTACACCTTTGCCAATTTTGATAACATATCAGCTATGTTGATGTAGAAGAATGGTGAAGGAATGGAGCATCCAAATACCTTTTTTATCTAAGGGTTGGAAGGATATGAAGTGAGGTATACATTTATTGAAAAATGGGGTCATGTTACCGTAAGGATTCTCAAGAAGTTCAAGCCCATGTTCTCCAATATTAGGATCCATATTATGGTGTCTCATCCTGGAGTTAGGAACTTTCTCCTTAACAAGGATTTGAATGAGAAGAGAGAAAGTTAAATCATAAAGGCCATGGAATATGATATAGATATCAAGGTCACCAAGTTGGTTAGGGGCAAGGGTTTGAGTGAGAACATAGTAAATGACCTCCAAGAAGACAAGGAAGTTTATTTGTTAACCCAAGACAACTCACAAGCACATGCACCTCCACTTCAAGAGAGTTGGATTCAAGATATGGTTCACTTCTTGGTAATAGGAGAATTCCCTAAGGTTTGGATATATCCAAAATAAGGTATTTTAGGCTTTAATATATACCTTATGTATTAGTTGATGGTGTTATTTTTATAAATCACCTCAATGGGGTACTCTATAGATGCATAGATGATGACTAGGTGACCAAAATCTTGGAGTAGTTATATGATGGACCCATTAGAGGGAATTTTTCACCTAAAACCACCATATCAAAGGTAATGAGGGTTGGTTATTACTATCCCAATATTTTCAAGGATGTTCATGCATAGATTTAAAAATTCTTGAAGTGTGCCCTCTTTTCAAGAAAGTAAAAACTAATATACCTTCCACTCAATCATATTCAAGTGGATCAACCCTTCATGAAATGGGGTTTAGACTTCATAGGGATGATTAATCCACCATCAAGTATAAATCATAAATGGTTACTCACTACAATTGACTATTTCACTAGGTGAGTGGAAGCCATTGCTTTGAATGAGGCTAGTGAAGGTGTAGTCTTGGATTTCTATAACAACCTTGTAACTAAGTTTGGTGTCCCAAACACCATAATTTTTTATAATGGATTGGCATTCCTTGAAATGAAGACAATTGAGTGGGATATCAAACTAGGCAACTACCTTATCACCTCTTCCAACTACTATTCTCAAGGAAATGGATTGGTAAAGTCCAAAAATAAGAATTTTCTAAGGATCATTAGGAAGACCATGGAAGAGAATCAAAGGACATGGCATACCAAGCTAAGGAAAAACTTATGGTCTGATAGGGTGACTCCTAAAACTACCATTGGAAATTATCCTTATGTTCCTATTTATGGAAGGGAAGCCAAATTTCCTATTTCCCTTGAGCTACTTACATTAGAATTAGCCCATCAGCTTGAGTTGGTGGAGGATGAGCCCATGAATGTGAGGATGATAGAACTCATAGAGCTAGAAGAAACCAAGGACCTTTCTATGAAAACACTATAATCACATAAATATCATGTCAAAAACTCCTTTGACAAAAGAGCTATAGCAAGGAGCTTCAAGGAAGGGGACCTAGTCCTCAAATAGGACTCAAACAAGGCTAAACCACATAACCATACCAAGTTTGATAGCTTGTAGAGTGGTCCTTATTTGATCCATGGATGAAAGGAACATAATTATTTTCAGCTTGCCCAATTATATGGATAGGTATTACCCATCATAGTCAATGGCATTCATTTAAATCCCTATTATTGAATAAGCATTGCATCTATTGTAACATATTGTACATATTAGATTAGTTTTTATGCTTTCCTCTAAGTTCCTTATGCACATTTTATTTTCTATTTAATTGTTTCCTTTTCCAAATTATGTTGGTAATTTTGTTGTGTTTTTTTTATTCTAGTCCTATTTACTTCAAGAGAGGTTCAGCTCAATTGTAGAGGCTAATGACTTCATGCCTAATGGACTAGATAAGTCAAATGGTCTAGGTTCTCAAAACATAAAAGGCATGCTTCCCTATGAGTCACCAAAGATCTTGGCCATTTTTGGCCTACATACCAAGCTTATGATTAGATAGACTAGGTTGCTAATGGATGAGTAGATGAACAAAAATTTTGGATGGAATGAGTGTTTCAAGCACCTCAATTTACTCACAAAGCTTTTAAAACACTTTAAGTTCACTTAAAGAGTAATTTTTAATTTTTTAAAGGATAGGTATAAAGTGTTTTAGAGACCCTATGGGATGTCATGAGTATTTTTAATGAGTATGGAAGTTCATATCATTCATTTAGTCCTTCATTGTGCTAATATAGACATTTTAGGTCTAGTGATAGAAACTATGAATAGTCATTTTACTGACATCACCATTGCTTCATGTGGATGAGTCAAGAAGATTGAGTTATATGGGCCTATTAATTTTAGTCCCAAGAACATATGTGCTAAGTTTAAAGACATCTAACTAATCATAATAGAAGATATGAAGACTCAAAGTTGGCCTCTCATATAAAATTTGCTAAGTTTCCATACTTAGCCATTTTACAAAGGAGTTCAAATTGAGCTGAGTGGGAAATTTGATAATGTGATATCTCACATGTGTGTTAGTCTTAGGATAAAATGATCATATGAGTTTGTCCATCTTAGTCCCTAGTTACTATTTTCTATGTTTTAGGTCATCCACTAAAGTATGACAAAATTAATGCATGTTTAAAGTTGGCTCCTCAATCAAAATCCACTAAGTTTCCCCACATAGCCATTTTTGACCATGATAGGTATGTGAACATCATGAAAAATTACATAAGGTACTCACTTTAAATTTTTTTTTAAATACTTATAAGGATCCTAGGACTAATGGATCAAATTTATTCATTCCTTTTAGTATCAAAAACATCTCTTACAAATTTGGTGCCTCCATGATTCTTATGCTTCAATATCTAAGCCTTCAAAGTTAGTCTAAAAGAATAAGACATTCATGTTAATGTCAATATAAATCCACTAAAAAAATCCATTAGACTCTAAATTTGATGTTCTGTAGGATGTTAGATACATCTTTGAGGACATCAAATGATGTTTATGCTAACTTCAAGTTTAAACTCGAGCAAAACAAATCCTATTGAGCTTAAATTTGATAGTCATGTGAACATTAATGATAATCATGCAAACATAATTTGATAGGAGTGAGGACATCAGTTTTAAGCTCATGAAGTAGGTTTTACTTTCAAATAGTGAATCCCAATTGATCTAACATTCCAAATTACATCATACATCATAATCTAATGATACAAGAAAAGGTCAAAGGGTCAGATAGCTCGATAGATCGACACATGGTGTAAGCCTGTGAGGCTAGAAAACTGAAAAAAGATCCTAAAACCAAATGTGGGGATACCACATGGCATACACTAGGATATATTTGATAAGTCAATGGGAAATATTTATGGTTGGAACTTGATCATATCGATCAAGATCAATATAATGATCAAAGGTTAATATGTCAATGTGTTGAGTTAGGTATCAATGACCAATCAAATTAAAGGGACTTCTTGGGGGTCAAACACATGATCAAGGTTGACCTAAGGCAAGATTTTCAAAGGATATTTACCACCATTAAATCTCATTTTAATGTCATGAAAGGGACATAGTGATGTAGTCAAGAACAAAGGATATAAATGACCAGCATTAGAGCTTAGTGTGGACCTCTAGTTCAACATTTTTTGTGTGATACAGGGTTTGTTTTGTGACTATGTTCACCATTCTCAAATGAATACCTACATATATAATGAACTCTTGATTCCTACAGAGGTATAGTGGGTCTATTTGGACCTATTTAGATCAAGAAAAAGGTTATATGGTCTATCAGTCTGCATTAATAAGACAACTATAGAAAAACCAATAATCTTAGATTGGTTTTCCACCTATAGATGGACCTATGATCCAAACATGAAGATAAATTAGAGATGTGATTAATGCAAAGGGTCTTCATCCTTCAACATGGCCATGGTCTCAATAAGAACCCACCTAAAAATCACAAAGCCATGATCTAGTCAGATCCATGAGTATGAAGTTTTATCCTCAAGCAAGAGATGGCATGAATGATCAAGAAAAGGTCTAGTGTTGGTAACTGCATCTAGGAGTATTCAATGCATCCCCAAAACCTTTGGGGCCTTTCTCACTCAACAAGCCATGGGTAGTACCCTAATTGATCAAAAAGATGGCAAGGATTTCATTGGCTAAGGAGAAAAAGGTGGTGGCTTAGGTTCAATTAATGACTTATCCTATATATCTTGTTCTCATTCCCATTGAAGGGGTTCTTAGCCCTTAGAATTTCGCATTTCTTTTTTGGGACAAGGATACTCATCAAGACTGTTGTAAAAGTGTGCTCATTTGATATGGTTAAACCTTGTCAAAATAATGTAATAACTACCTTTTGAAGTAATAAGATCAACTCTTTGCCTATCTCCTATCTTTAATTAGTGCTTAGTATGCTTGTGTATGGTGAATTTGTGAATGATATTCTTCCTATTTTGTTGTCCTTCTTCTTGCCTCTTTGAAGGTGTTTTCAAACTAACTTGCAGATCTAGATTAGTGTTCTTCTTGGAACCTCTTCTAGTGAGATTATGATATTGAGTAAGACATAGTTGTCTTTTACTAATCTAGTGTGTGTTCAATCTTATATGAGAGTCCATTTAACTTTGATGTATCACCCTTTTATCTTTATTAGATTCCATTAACCATAATTCTAACCCCTTTTCCATATGAAGCATTAGTTTAGCATTATTTTAGGTGAGCATCAAGAAGATGTAGCTTTATCTAGAGATCTAACCCCAATATAGGTGACCCACAGCCTAGGGTTGTTCCCATTGTATAGCTCAATTGGAGAGAGCCTAAATAACCCTCTCTAAAGGTGCAAATTGAGCCTATAATAGGTATATGGTAAGGAATCAAGACTACCTATTTCTCTTGAGTTTCTTACTTTAGAACTAATGCATCAACTTGAGTTATTGGAGTATGAACCAATGGAAATTAGATATGTTGAGCTTATGGTTCTAGAAGAGATTCAAAATCTATCCATTTTATCCATTGAAATCTACCAAGCACAAGTGAAGAGAACCTTTGACAAGAGAGATTCTTCATGAATTTTTAAAGAAAGAGATTTGGTCCTCAAGTGGGATAAGGATAGAGATAAACCAAGAAGGAATACAAAGTTTAAATCTATTTAAAGTGGTCCATACACAATCTCTAGCTGCAAATCCCACAATTCCTTCTAACTTGCAAAGATGGATGGTGAGAAGCTTTCTATGCCAATTAAAAGGATACATGTAAAACATTGTTACTGAAAAACTAGGTTCCTTGTACATAATTAGTTTATTTGTTTTCCTTTAAGTGTTATTATAGCACATTAGTTTGTTTGTGTTTTATCCCAAATAATTTCTTCGTTTACACACTTATTTTGTTTGGTTTAGTTTCCCTATTTTGTGTGTTTCCTTCTTTGCCTTGGTGGAATAGTTGTCTTCTTTCAAGTCAAAAGGTTTTTTGCAGTCATGGATCAGATTTGTCATTTTTTATGAGTCCAAACGTAATGTAAATGATCTGGTTCTCAAGCATACAAAGCATGCTTCTCAGTTGAGTTGCCAAAATGTTGAAAATTTTGATCTCATAGGTCAAATTCTTACCCCTACCATTTAAAACTTTACATGTCATGTAGGAATGAATAGATTAGTTTGGTTATGCATTTAATAAATGAACTTAAGAGGTTAACCAAAGCTAAATAATTACATAAAGATGATGTATTCTATGCTAAGGACATCCCTTGAAAATTTGGTGTCTTGATGTGTTTTTTGTCTTAAAAATAAGCCTTAAAATGCTTTAATAGTGTGAAACATGCACAAAAACATCAAACTAAAGTCATGAGAAATAGCCATTTAGATTAAAAAATCCTCAATAAGTTTTAAGTTAAATGTAGGGCTACTAAGTGGAATGATCTTGAAAGATCAATGGCACATGGAAAATCTCATGATATCAATAAGTCAATGTAGATTTTTGATGCGCATTTAATCATACAGCTGAAGATCAATGATAAGCTCAAGGTCAAAAGGTTAGAGGATCCTAAGGATGAATGCAAAGGTGATAAGCGTCTCAATTATGGCTACTTCTGAGTAGATTGATAGCCCATGTTTAATCATATTATTGAATGGAGATCAATGGTTTGTATTTGATCTAGCAAATCAAATATTGATGGATCACATTAAATTATGTAAGAGTAGATCAATAGTCTAGATCAAGGTCAAAAATTCAAAGAGCTAGATTGTACATGAGGCCACCATATGACATAAGCATGTCAACTAGATGGAGATTGATAATAAGGTCTAAAAGGGGCACATGGAACTACCAAGTGTCACATTTTTTAAGGCCAAGATAAAGATCAATGTGGGGATACAAAGTGGCACAATCAAGGGAAATATCACAAATCAATGGCAAATGATGAAGGTCAAATCTAAGAGACTCCCAAGATTAACAATGGAGGAAAATTGATTAGATTCTAAGGGGATCAAGGTAAAGACATGTGTCTGATGTGATAGTAGTCAGATTTTAAAATGAAGTAGGTAGCCCAAGGAGATGTCACATAAGTGGACATATCAGATTAAAAGATTTTGACACCTAGGCAAGAAAATGCATAAATGCAAGATCAAATATGATTTGGGTTACCAGAACAAACACAAAAAAAAATTAGATCACTATTAAAGCTCAATTAAACTTCTTAAAATCCATTAGGTGTAAATTTTATGTGTTTTCCAAGATCAAAAGACTAGGTAACATGTAGATCTTCATATAAATTATAGCTATATGAAAACTAATAAGGGGATTGGTTTTCATCTATAGTAGACCTATGTTTAGGGTTTGGATTAAAGGCATAATAGTGATTCTGACAATTGTGTTCTAAAGGGACACCAGATGAGTGAGTTCAAAGGGATTATCTTGTAACATAAAGGACATATCAAGCTGAAGTATGGTGTTATAAGCTCATTAAGAAGATGGAGAGTTTGGTGGTTGGAGAGTACATGTGAAGCATTTAATACATTTTTAGGGTTTTGGGGGATTTTTCCCTTTTTAAGCAAACCATGACTCATCATCCTAAACAAGTTTTTATTTTCTAGTGTGTTTCTAAGACAATCAGAGGACTTAAAAGTTATTTGGAGCCAATAGAATTTAATTTATAGAGGCAGGATTAATGTTAATTGATCAAAAAGTGGCTGGGCCTCATTTATTGATTTTTATATGCTTGTTTCCCTCAATTCCCCTTTTCTTATATATCTCCCATTTATCCCCTAATAAAGAGATACTTTGATGCTTTTGGCATGCCTAGGCTATGCCAAGATTTGTACTGTAACACCTATTAGATGTAATAAAATACTAAATTCCTCCATTTGTAATCTAAATTAAAGTATGTCCTCTGAATTCATTGATGTGGTAAAGTAAATGTATGCTTTTATTTACCTATGTCTGAGTTTTCTCATCTTCATGAAGTGTTTTTAGCCCTCACAGGTCATTATAAGTGCCATAGATAGTTTTTTGGTTGGTTTGGAAGTGGATAACTACCCTCCCATGCTAGATTGATAGATAATTAATGCCTTATTGTAAAATAATTATGTGAAATTTGATCAAGGAGTGAGTAGATTGATATTTATAGGCATTAAAGTGTCTAATAATGTGTCTTGTTAAAATTATAAGTGTTCAAAACATTGGTGCATCACCTCCTTTTACATGTTTTCATTAATTATTATTTGTTTCTCTCCTTTTTCCAAGAAAGAAATTAGTTTAGGTGATATATCAAATGGATTCAAACTTCTCTAGAGTTTCAAACTCACCATAGGATACCCACAACCTAGGATTGTTCCCATTTTATGGCTTAGTTGGAGGGAGCTTAAAAAACCCCCTCTAAAGGGTGAAACTTACATCCACAATAGTTAATAAACATAGATAAATATGATAGGATAATATAAGAGGTATTTAATCCATTATTTAGCCACACAAATCCCTAGAAATTCCATAAGTTATTGGCATAATAGACTTTGTTTATTTTGTGACTATGACTATGTTCTAATCATGTTTCCTACTTTGCACATAAAACATAAATTAACATGTTTTAATGGGTTATCTATGAACCTTTACTAATAATGGTGTGGTGGGTGTGGAAAATTAGAACATGTTATTATGCCTACCTACACAAAGAAACTTGGAATGATGGCTTAATGAATGAATTCCCAATTTAGTAGAAGAAGCAGCAAAAATATTAGGAACTTATGCATAAGAAGTGATTCATGAACATATATTTGGTGAAATATATGAAATATTTTGGTGAAAATTGCCTAAACTACTAGTTGTGTGGTTATTAATACTTGAGTAATGTTATTTTTAGCCAAGGAAAAAAAAATCTTAATTTGGATGGAAAAGAGACTAGCTAATGTGCATAATTTGGATATTGATTGGACTCACGTAATAGATCATTAGGTAAAAACTACCATCAATGGATATCATTAAATTTTCCATAAAAGGTTATATTTAATTCTAGTTTGCACAAGATCTATTTATGAGAGTTATTAGAGGTAAATTTTTGTAGTGACTACCTACTCTTGTCAAAATGTTGGTTGTAAAAAAGGCCATGGTGCCTATTCATACCAACATGGATTAGTTGCTCCAAGTGAAGGGGGATGTGTGTGAAAATGAATTAAATAATGAATAACTAAGAAGGTAATCTTAAACCTATATCAAGGATATAGAGGACATAGAGAAGCAAAGTGAAAAATGAATTATGGGGTTAGAAAAAGACCTACAACAACACAAAAGATGGATTAAATAGAATAATCATAATATAGTTATGAGTAGAAGTAGAGTAACAAGTGTAGAATATAGAGAAGGAATGAGAGATCATAGAAGAGTAAGAGAATTTGGAGATGATGAGGATAAGGAAAAGAGTGGGCCCAAGAGAATAGATGTGCAAAGATAGATAGAAATGTTGAAGAGATGGAAGAAAGTGAAAAGGAAGAAGAGGATTGAGTAAATCGATTAAAAGGTAGTTTTAGATCACAGGTAGAAAGGAGGATATTATTTTGATAAAAGGAGCAGTCTTTTGAATAATTTATGCTAAGTGACAGTATGAAGTCAAGTTTAAGTTCTAGTGCAACATAATTTGCATACATGGATAATTTAATTCAAGTGTACACATCCCCTGTGCCTAATCTATCCTCAAAAAGAATAAAAAGTATAGAATTCAATAGAGATAGTACCTATTTTGACTCTTTTACACATAAATTTTAGAAGTATTATGTAGATACAAAGTGTTGAATAGTAATAAATTGATTGAGTTAGTATTTTAGGTTTCCCCAAACCTTAATACAATGCCCAAGTCTAGTCCACCACTACCACTAATTTCAAGTGTGACACATGAGGCATGGCTCTAAACTTAGGATTTTTCACTCTATCACCATATGATGGGTCTATTGGTCTTGAGTAGTATCTGATAACTTGAAAAATGAAGTGGAAAATTAAAAAAATAACTTTAGATGATGTAAATTAGTGCGATCTCATAGAAGCTCTAATAGAAAGACCTATGGAGCTCATCTATAAAATAGGCATTACCAAACTAAGTTTTCAAGATCTCAAAGACTATTTTATATGAGAATTCAAAGTAAATAAATGTGTGAGTCAAAAAATCCAAGAGATGAAAGATATTCAACAAAAATTAAGCAAATTAGTATGGGATTATGATTATAGATTTTTTTATGTAATAAATAGAGTAGACTTTTTGTTTCAAGATAAATATAATGCTACATGGTTTGTAAAATTCCTAAGACCTCATATTAGGTTTGGAATTATTTATAAATAATTTAATAATAAGGTAGATGTTTGGGCAACTATGTTTCATGTGGAATAGATAGAGTATTATGGAGATAACCCATAGCCTATTGTGAAAATTTATGTAAAGATAGGTGTTGTTTTTGTAGACACTATTTTTTAATTATATAGCACCTCAGTCTTGTATCCTTGAAAAATACATATCATGGATGTACCTTCCACTTATAGACCTTTTCTACTACAAAAAGGCTCACATATACTATCTCTTTTTACCTAATTACTTATCTATTAGTTTGGCCAATGTCATTCTAATGGCCTAAGCCTTTTATATTTCTTAAAATGTTATAAACCTATTAAATATGATATTTATGGATTATATAGCACCTCAGTCTTCTACATTTGGAAAACTCAGAACTGGATTGTTCCTCTTAGTTCCATACCTTTCTTACTTTCAAAATTCTTACATCTAGTCTATCTTGTGCCCCTTGGCCTGTCTCATGGTCTGACCAATATTATGTCGATAACTTAGACCTTATATCTTTCCCAAAATGCTTGAAACCTACTTATATTCCACCTTTACAAGTTTTGAGTCTATACCTACTTTCATGTTCCCTAGACACTAGCATACTAGACAAACACCTGCATTAATTTAGGTGTCATACTCTAACACAAGTGTCCAGTGCCCTAAAGTCATGTAATTTTCAAATGAAATGTATCCTAATGGTTAGCCTAAGTGTTATAATGTGAGTTATTTCTCTAAATGAATTGATATAAATACAAGATCAACCCTCATTCATTCTTCACCTAGAAACTTATTACTTACTCACCAGGTAACCTACAAAAGGCATTCAATAAAGCACTCAAATGAGCAAAGTTTACCTATTTTCTCCTATTTCCATATTAGTCATAGGGACAGCACATATATAGGTTTGAAATACTGAAGGAGTAGCCCAAGATTTATATTTGATAAGTTATAAGCTAGGTCATTATTGTACTTTTCACATATTACATGATTCACACACAAGCCAACAAGTAGGGGAGAACTACATCAATCTGAGGCCCTTTTCAGAGTATTGACTATATAGGTAGTGTTCATTAACAATGGGGTCATTGGGGTTATCTTGACATCATGTGCTCACTAACCCATTTTTACCCAAGGTCACTATCAAGATGAAGAACTAGGGTTTATAACTTTCATGAAGATCAATAGTCTATGACCCATATCTGAATGCATAAGATTTAAGGTGAATATAAACCTAGAAGCATCTATGTGGTTGCATCCTTTTCCATCACATTTTCCATAAATGATACCTAAGACTAGATTAGATAGTAGCATAGATGTAATTGTCTTAGGTTGATGCTAGTTTTTATGGCTCTATAAGCACCCAATCTAGAATCTAGTGATTGTTCTATAATGTTCTTCTAGTCTACTTCCTACCTGTTCTAGATCTAGAATTATGTCAACATCAAAACTAGTTAAGTACATTATTTATTTGTCATTTACGTATTAGGCATAGTTTTACTTATTATTTTTAGCCTATCTTAGTTTAATGAAATAAGCATATGTTATAACTAAGTTTAATATCTAATTAGAATAATATAGAGATCATTTATCAACCTTGTACCTTAGGCTATCTCTATCCACTTTAACCCTAGATAACCCCAATCTATATTTGTAGGGTTAAACATTTGGTGAACCCAATATTTGAGCACCAAACCCTACATGGTTTAGGTTTTTTGTGTTTATTATTTTCCTAATTGTTATACTTTATTATAAATTATAAATTTTTCATTTGTGACGCAATGGAAAATATTAATGCAAAAACTCATTTTCAAATGGAAGATAAAGAAGCATTGATTACTCATCTCAATAATAACAAGAGCTTAATGGATGTATTTTTTATGTTACAAGAGATTAAATATGTAAACATGGTAAAACTAAGGCATATTCACCTAGTGATGGTGAGTCTTTAGAAGGTACTACAACTAATTCCATACCAATCAATCTACCTTCATCTAGTGGAGGCATATATTATGTCTTATAACCTTTATTTACTAAAATTACTATTGTTACATCTGTCATGGGGCTAACAAATGTTTCAACTCAAATATCAATTTTTATGCCTATTCAAACCATGATTGCATCCCCTTTGGTGACTACACATCTTGTTAATCTTAATCCCAATGGGTCCACAATATAAACACTCCTTTAAGTTTTAAAGACCTATGAGGACAAGGTTAAAAACATTTAAAAAAATGATTTGAAGTATTCTCATGCTATTGATTCCCAAGATCTATTATATAACCCTCTTGTGCTTAAGATATATTTTCATCCTTTGCCAACTAGATTTGTTACATGTAAGTTCACATTTTATGATGATAAGGGTTATCCTAAACAACATCTTTGATAATTTTATGTGTCATGCCTTGATTATGCCTCCAATGATAAACTTTTGACCAAATTATTCCTAAGAAGCCTCAAGGACTGTGCTTTGAGGTAGCTCTATGATTTACCTCTCCAATATTTGAAACCATTCAAACCTCCTGTAGATCGGTTTTTAGCATACTTTTCCATTAACATTTTAGAAAAGGTTTCCTATGCACAATTTTCCAAAATCAAACAAAGAACAAATGAACCTATTAATGAATATATCCTAAGGTACAAGACAATGTTAGCTAAAATCACCAATCCTATGGTAGATAAGGATTTAAGGGACAATCAAGAAAATTTTGCTTGCTCTTTTACATGAGTCCATTATTTTTAAGAAGTTTAAATATTTTGATAACTTATGCCCTGTTGCACAGGACTGTGAAATGAATATTATTTCATTTAATAAGCTCAAGTATGTAGAAAATAAAATAGTTTCATCTACATTCAGTGCCAAATTTGAAATAAAACAAATTTATAAGGTAAAACCTTATAAGCCTAAATAGGAAAAAATAACCATGGTTAAAATAGTTTCAGAGTAGCCTAATCAGCTTATTTTATCTAATACACCAAGGAGATAATTTACACCCTTAACTAAGTCTCTTATTTCATTACTCCCATTGATATTAGAGTGTCATATTATATCTCTCCCTCATCTTATAGAGGTTAATATGAATATACCTCTTATTGTGATTATCACCACAGACTAGGACATTCTATAAACAAATATTTTTCCTTAAATCATAAGATACATGACCTTATTGATGACTAAAATATTAAATTTGATGATCTTCTAAAGTAATTAGGCTCACAACCTATTGATCACTAGAAATTTAAAATATTTAACAATCCTTTGCAAGACTATTCTAAGAAGAAACCATAAGTTTAAATGGCATATAGTGCACATCCTCCACCACATTAAGGGCACCCATTAGATGGTATTATTGGTACTTATATACGGTGTATACCTCTTATGGTTTACATACCTATTATTTTTTATGATACTAAGATCAAGGATGATTACTCTAATCTTCATTCTTTATTCATTCGAGCATTTTTTTATCACCAGCCTATACACAATGTTATGATTAATAATAGTGCAAGTGAAAATGTTTGCACCATGAAATTATTTATGCATTTGGGTTATAATCATCATGATTTTCATCCTTATACTAGATTAATTAGAGCATTTAATGGGACCTCCCAAAAGGTCTGTAATGAGATCGACCTACCTTTATAGATGGATCCCACACATGTGGTTACTAACTTTTCAATTATACCTTCCATGGGAATCTTTGATAAGTTATTGGGAAGGCCTTGGATCTATACACTTTGAGTAATACCTTATATAGTACATGGTGTGTTAAATATATTCATGCCAATTAGGAAATTACAATTTTTAGAATCCCATATGAGTATCCTCTTAAAAAATAAAAACTTATACCCAAGTATCTAACTATCAAACTTACTATTGGGCCCTTATTACATTAATTACAAGATTCATGCCAGCATGATAGATACTTTAATGTGATGTGATCATTTTTAATGATTGTTTTTTTGGCATCTTGGCACCAATTGGAGGAATCACCACTTACCTTGTGCCATCAGGTATGCAGATAACCATTTTTAAGAATCTTAGGGTATCTTCTAGGTGGGACAAGATGTGGAAAACATAGCACAAAAGATGCAAGGTGATGGAGTTGGTAGAATGATCAATAAAGTCTCTATCAAGGCACCTCACATGCACACTCCACCCTGGAAGAGATGCTCATGTATAGCTATAAGAGGAGCTTGAAGCAATGAGCAAAAAAGACATGAATTGATGCAGTGAAGCTCTAGAGAAATGAAAATGCTATGTTAAGATAGCCATTAGACTTAGGGATAGCTTAGATGCCATGAAGGCTCTATTTATATATGCCCAAGCTTTCTTATGAGCCTTTGTTCCATTAAGTAGAATGAATTATGTACTTATTTTATATATGTTATAAACTTTGTTCTGCTAAACTTTGATTAATGGTAATAGCGATTGTGCTAAATGGTAATCTATTTGATTTATGCATCATTTGAATTATTAGTGAAATGTGAAGGGTTATAATGTTTTAATTTGAATATAGTTATGTTAAACATGTTATTTGAAATCTTCTAGGTCAAGTTGTTAAAGGCATGCCTGTAATATTGATGATGTTAACATATCTTATAGAAATAGCCTAAGTGTAGAGATAACCTATGCCAAATGTCTCTACTCTTGTTAACAAGCACTAACCTAAGTATGAACACTTGATTTGAAGCATTCCCTTGACCCGTCTAGCACCTGTATGATGCTAGGCTTAGTTTATCTAAGGCTTCCTCCTGAATGATGCTAGAACTAGTTCCCCAATTAGGCTTACACCTATAGACCACCAAGCCTATTCCATGAAAGACTTATGCCAAGGTATTTAATTAAGACTTATTTTAAATGACTAAGTCCCATTATAGATGCCTTGAACCATGTAATAACTATCCCAACATGGGCCTTAGTCTCTTCTTAGTTATACTTGAGGTGAGTGCATAAGGCCTATACCTTATATGACTTGATGATAGTACAATCAAGTGTAAAATGTTGAGTACTATGAGAATATCCCATGTTTGTACCTAGTTATAATGAGTCTAGAACTAAGTCAACCTCATGCCCCTTAATAAAGACCTTTTTACAATAGTTTGGTTTTATTTTTAGGACCTGTTGACCATTTTTTCCCAACAGGCCAAAAATTGGTCCCCCCTTTTTTCATGCTATTCTGAGCCAGTACTTTTGATTTTTGCACAATTCTTTCCATTTCTATGGACTCTACAGGTTTTCTATGGACTTCACAAGGACTTCTACGAACTCTGCAGGTGTATTCTTTTAGTAGACGAAGAACCAGTTTAGAGAGTGCAAGGTTTTACAAAGCTTCTTCAGACTCTTGTCTGAAGAAATTCATAAGGAAAGAAAGCTAAAATGGTTTAAGGACACTTTTCCTTAAGGTTGGAAGAGTGGTTCAATGACATAATCTTTCCAAGAGTTAGCACCTTTGAACCATTGAATCAGTTCAATGCTTCAGTTCAAAGCCTTGGTTCAATCATCAAAGTTCATCGCTTTGGTTCAAAGCTAAGTTCATTGGTAGGTTCAATCAAATGGTTCATCGCTTTGGTTTAAAGCCTTGGTTCAATTGATAGGTTCAATCAAAGTTCATCACTTTGGTTTAATCAAACGGTTCATCAGCTTGGTTCAACGTGTTGGTTCAACATTTTGGTTCAATGCTTTGGTTCAATTAGATGGTTCAATCACTCATTTTAACACAAAGTTCATCAGCAGGTTTAATCAAATGGTTTAGTTCATCAGCTCAATCCAAATGGTTCAACAAGCTTGGTTCATCAAACGGTCCAACAAACATTTGAACCATTGAACTAATTTAATGAATTAGTTCAATGGTTGGTTCAAAGGAGTGGTTCAATCAAAGGTTCAAGCCTCTTGAAGGACAAGTGCCCTTATAGAGGGTAGTTCTCAGTTCAAGAGCCCTTGTGGAGGGCAGGGAGCACTTCAAAGAGGCCATAAAGAAGTGGCTAAGATCTTTTAGAATTTTGTTAAGGCAAAGTCATGAATTCTTTCAAAATTTTGTCTGAAGGATTTCCTTCAAACAAAAAGTCTGAAGGAATTTGGGGAAACCATGAGAAAAAAGCCTAAGACTAAATTTTTGAAGGCAAAGTCACAAGGCAATTCTTGCAGCCTTTTTATCCGCGAGAAAAAGCCCGAAGCAAGAAAGCCCGTAGGAAAAAATCCCATAGAAAAATCCTTTTGGGAAAAGGCTAAAGCAAAAAGTTGAAGGGAAAGGCTTGAAGGAATATGCCAAGGATGGTGATGTCCTGGAAGTCGACAACTTTAAGAAGATAGACTAGCCATTGGTTTTCAAACTATGATGAGCCCGTGAATGTCAATTTTACACTAGGAAAGCTAGAGCATAGAAGGAACCAAGTGGCAACCACAGAAGGCTTTGACATGCTTTTTTAGGAGTAGTGAAACATGCCATGTGTCCCCTATAAGGTTTGGTAGAAGCTGACAAGTGTCAGCCTCTTCAGTCTCTCTCTTTTGTCCTGTGAGAACTGCGGTGGGCCCCAGACAAATTGCTAAAGAAAGTGGAAGCCGACACATGTCCTCTTCCATAGGACCTTCAAAGGGTGCCTAAAGCTTCCATGAGTCAAGTAGATGCTGCTACATGTGCTACCCATTTTATAGTGGAATGTGCCACGTGTCACTCACTAGAATCGGTAGAAAATGGCCAAGGCAAGTAGTGATAGCCCAAAGAACACAGTGACCCACCAAAAGATAGCCCTTGAGGGCTAAAGGAGCCAGGAAGAGACAAAGAAAGGAGGAAGATGAAGTGCAAGAAAAGAAAAAGTAGTCCAAGTGGTGAGGAGAGGTGAGTTATTGCTAGATGGTCATCAAATGGTGCAAATAGTGAGCGACACAGCCTGCTTTCTCCATTTGGCATTTATGAGGTGACAAATTGTAGTCTGTTTACAAGAAGAGAGTAGTCTATTTACAGAAAAGAAGTGCAGCCATGTTTTCACATTAATGTGGAATGCCTAAGTCAAAGCAAGAACTGATAATCAAATGGCTCCCTCTTCCCAAGGCTCAGAGCGCACATGGGCCAGCTTGCAAAAAGAGTGCCAAAGTCTTTCCCAAAAATCACCAAGTTCTCTTCCTCTCTATATATATTTTAAAGCTTCTCATTTGATAAAATATCTAATCTCTCAGCCTTAAGGCAAAACTCTACCCAAAAATCTCTTGGGGCTTCTAAGGCAGAGCTCTACCAGATTTTACCTTAAATCAGGACTTAGCATTTTTACCTCTATCTGGACTTGCACTTTAAAGTATATGTTTGTGTTCTTATTTTGTATTAAGTCATTATATTTCACGTTTTTCATAGATCAATTACAGCATGTCCAGTGCATTTTGAAGTCTCTTTTCTACAAGTCTGCCAGAAGTGTCTACAGCAAGAATATAGGTGCATCTGAATAGGTTGTCAAAGTGTGTCTCAGAACACCTTTTCTAGTTCCTTCCTCCCTGTATCTCTATGGACCCCTGACTCACTGAAATAGAAGAGTTTCCCATGTTAGATAAAGTTTATGGGCATTTCTTCTTGGTAAAAAGTGTATGTTCAGGCTGGGTGGGTCAACTTTTTTGGTGTATCACCTTTTCATTTTTAGGCTTAGGTTCTATTTTTGGCATCTCTCTCTCCCTTATCACCCCCCCTTTTTTACATTTTTTTGTTAGCAGTAGGAGAAACCAAGGCCTAAAAGATACATCAAAGGTAGCTAGCCCTTATCTAAGGACTCTTCCCTCCAGCTTCACTAGTCCCACAGGCGAGAGGGGAGTTTCCATTGTGTGTGGAAGGGTGGGAGTTAGGTGTCCTGCCCCGAGTGCAATCCACTGCATCAAAAAAATTTGGCACACTTGGTGGGACCAACTAGGACAAGTTTTGTCTAAAGAGTTGAAGAATTTTTGGTGTGTTCTTCAATCAACTAGTCTTTTAAGGCTTTTACATCAACACCAATGGTGACTTTGAGTAAAATTAACTATTTAAGCAGTTATGGTACCATTAAGAAATAGTATTTTGGTATGTATAATTCCATCATTCAGAGCCATGGACCCTATTTTCCTTGGCCAGCCTGGCTATGATCCTTACTAGCCTTATGTTGATCCTTATCAGGTCCAATATGACCAGTCTCAACCCTGTCATGAGATATATCAACCTTATGCCCAGTCTTCTCAATGTGTCATTTCTCCTACTCAACCCAGTCTCTTTACCAATCAACTTGTTTCCACTTTCAAATGTATGTAATAGATCTTGACACTAGAAGGGTATGTGGCCAAGAAATCCCTAATCATGTCATCCATCAAATGAGAAATGCACTAGATCAAGTTAAGAGTGAATGGGATCCCCTTGAAAGAGCCAATTGGTGAAGGCTTACAAGTGAGATGCTAAATGTGAGTGCTTTGATTGCATCTTTGGAAAAGAAGCTGAGTATTCATGTGAGGTAGCCTTAATAAGTCTATCAACTTGCATATCTGCTACCCCAAGTATCATATCAGTCATACACAGCCCCTGCTTATGAGCCAACTCAAGCCTATCCTTTCCCCAATCATGTTGAGGAGAGTTTAAAAATAGTAAATCTTGTGTTTAAGGCTAATATTGATAGACAGATTGAATTGGAAAATCTTCAAATGTAGCAGTCTATTTTGGTAGCAAGGGAAATGGAATCCAAAGCCTCACTACCCTCTCACATTATGGCCCCATCACCCCAAAAGGAGATGCCCGATCTTGATATATTGAGCTAGAATAAAGTCATTGAGTCACAGAGCAACAAGGAGGAGAAAGACATTGTCCAAGAGTGTGAGGTACAAAATGAGGATAATCTGGATAAGTAGATTGAGGAATTGGAAGCTAAGATGAGACTACTTAGAGAAAGAGAGATGGAGCTTTCAGACCTTATAGAGGATTTGATGCCAAAATATACCCCTTCTACCAATCCTCAAGATAATTTCAATATTGATGAAGTGTTGGTAAAGTGGAGAGATGAAAATCAAGTGATTTTGGCCCAAGGTCTGCCCCCTTTTTCTCATGAGGTTTTAAAAGGATCCCATGTTTCCTTTTCCCAACCTGATTCTAACGAGCCTTGTGTACCCCCTCCTTTTCTATAGAAAGGTCCCTCTTGTGTGCCAAATCCTTTATGTCAAATGGCACTTGCTCATTCTGGCTCATCTAATGCATCAATTGATCCTGCCTTTAATCCCATATGCCTAGCTTTTTAGCATGCTTCTTTTCAGACAGCTCTTCTTGTACATGAGCAGACCCTCCCAAATCTTCCCCAACCTTGTCAAGTATTTCAACATGATCTCCAAATTCCAAGATAGAAAAAGGAACATCATGAACTAGCCTGGGACCTTGAAGAGGATAAAGTTACTCCTTGATCACAAGGGGAAAATTCCAATCCCAAGGTCATGAGTTGGAAGCAAATAGTAGAATCTTGGAGCAAAAAGGAAGAGGAGGAGAAATTTTTTGCTCTAACCCTTGAATAAGATGAGGCTGCTCCTACTCTTGATGATGATTGTGACCTCCAAGAAAGGCTCTTCCAAGAAGATATAAACAGGTGGATTGCAGATTTGGAGTCTAGAGTGAGTTTCCTCAGCCAATGTGTGGTGGATGTTTTAGACCAAATAGCAGATCCCATGTCTGAACACACTCCATCTACACACCTCCAAGAGAGCTATCAGGCCACACCTAATGTTGATGAAGTTCTGGCTAAGTGGAAGGAGGAGAATCATTTGATTCTAACTCAAGGACTACCTCCCCTTCCACATGGTTGTTTAACTTCACCCCTTCTCAAGGAAGAACCTATTCTACAGGAGGTGAGTGAGGAGAAAAAGACCCAATCTATAGTTTCCCAAGAGGCTATCATGAGTGATAATGAAGAAGAAATCATCATTGATGCCCCTTGTGAAGACTTCATCAGCAATGGAGAAGATGCAGGTCATGCATACATGCAGATTTGCTAGCAATATGAAGAGGAACTTAAGCATGGTGAGCTCTCTCCCCCTTTGTTTGATGAACTTCCTTGTTGCTTTGATGAAGAGGATGACTATGCCAAGGAGCTAGAGTTGGAGGAGGGTTAGGAAAATATCTTTGAACATCTAGAGATCTTGATCTTTGAGGAAAAGGAGAGGTCTATCTTCCTTGAGGAAAACTTTAAAGAAGAAAGTTTTAAACAGAGAGGTGATGTTCTATGGGATGAACAATCAATTTTTGATTCCATTTCAGATATCACCATAGTTACCCTTCTTCAAGAAAGCCAAGAGGAAGTAGAGGATGAGTTTGACATAGTCTTCAATGAAGTAGAAGGAAATGGGTCAAACCATGATGCACTGCAAAGGGACCATGCACAATAAAGGGCTTATGGTGATGAGCCAATAGCCATAGTTTTCTTGGTGAAATGCACCAGCATGAAGGACAAACATTCAACAAGCTTCCAAGAACAAATAGAGTATGTATATGTTGCAAGCATGTTTGAATCTGATCCACTCGAAGGTAAGCCAACCAAGCTGACAGGCAAGAGGAGCAAGTCACCAACTCTCCATTTCATTTAGCCACTTGTCTAGCACCATAAGTATTCTTGCCAAGAAGGGGACTTAAGAAGTTTTCCTTTTGATCCAGGAGGGAGGAAAATATTCTTGGTTATCTTTATATAGTAGTTTGCTTTCAATTTCTTTTCCTACTTTCCCTAAGTGCAGTTTGCATAGGTAATGTTTTTAGCCTTGTGTGTGTTTTCCTTTGTGTGTGGGGTAAAAGGCTTCATGTTTGATTCTAGGATCCCTCAAGGTAGTGGCTAACTCTTTCATAGCTACATTTGACTCCATGCATAATGGAATAGAAGGAAACTAGTCTCTAAGCATAGTAGGCATGATTCCCCTGGGTGTCGCCAATTTGTTGACCATTTTTGCCCAACAGGCCAAAAATTGGTCCCCCCTTTTTTCATGCTATTCTGAGCCAGTACTTTTTATTTTTGCACAAGTCTTTCCATTTCTACAGACTCTGTAAGTTTTCTAAAGACTTCACAAGGACTTCTATGAAATCTGTAGGTGTAGTCTTTTGGCAGATGAAGAACCAGTTTAGAGAGTGCAAGGTTTTACAAAGCTTCTTCATACTCTTATCTGAAGTAATTCATAAGCAAAGAAAGCTAAAATGGTTTAAGGACACTTTTCCTTAAGGTTGGAAGAGTGGTTTAACAACATAATCTTTCCAAGAGTTAGCACCTTTAAACCATTAAACCAGTCTAATGCCTTGGTTCAACACTTTGGTTCAATGCTTCAGTTTAAAGCCTTGGTTCAATCAGCAAAGTTCATCACTTTGGTTCAAAGCTAAGTTCATTGGTAGGTTCAATCAAATGGTTCAAAGCCTTGGTTCAATCGATAGGTTCAATCAAAGTTCATCACTTTGGTTTAATCAAATGGTTCATCAGCTTGGTTCAATGCGTTGGTTCAACATTTTGGTTCAATGCTTTAGTTTAATCACTCAGTTCAACACAAAGTTCATCAGCAGGTTCAATCAAATGGTTTGATTCATCAGCTCAATCCAAATGGTTCAACAGGCTTGGTTCATCAAATGGTCTAACAAACATTTAAACCATTGAACCGGTTTAATGAATTGGTTCAACGGTTGGTTTAAAGGAGTGGTTTAATTAAAGGTTCAAGCCTCCCAAAGGACAAGTGCCCTTACAAAGGGTAGTTTCAAGTTTAAGAGCCCTTGTGGAGGGTAGGGAGTACTTCAAAGAGGCCACAAAGAAGCAGCTAAGATCTTTCAGAATTTTGTTAAGGCAAAGTCATGAATTCTTCAAACTTTTGTCTAAAGGATTTCCTTTAGACAAAAAGTCTGAAGGAATTCAGGGAAACTGGAAGCAAAAAGCCTGAGAGGAAATTTCTGAAGGCAAAGTCACAAGGCAATTCTTGTAGACTTTTTGTCTGTAGTAAAAAGCCCAAAGCAAGAAAGCCCTTGGAAAAAAATCCCATAGAAAAATTTCGTGGGGAAAAGGCTGAAGCAAAAAGCTAAAGGAAAAGGCCCAAAGGAATTTGCCAAGGACAGTGACATCTTAGAAACTATCAACTTTAAGAATACAGACTAGCTATTGGTTTTCAAATTATGACAGGCCCACGAATGTCAATTTTACACCAAGAAAGCTAGAGTGTAGAAGGCACCAAGTGGTAACTACAAAATGCTTTAACGTGATTTTTTAGGAGTAGCAGAATGTGCCACGTGTCCCCTACAAGGCTCAACAGAATCTGACAAGTGTCAGCGTCTACGATCTCTCTCTTTTGTCCTATGAGAATTGTGGTGGGCCTCAGATGAATTTCTAAAGAAATCAAAAGCTGACACATGTCCTCTTTTGTAAGACATTCAAAGGGTGCCTAAAGCTTCCATGAGTTAATTAGATGTTTCCAGGTGTCTTGCCCATTTTACAGTAAAACGCGCCATGTGTCACTCACTAGAATTGGTAGAAAATGGCCAAGGCAAGCACCGAGAGCCCAAAGAACATAGTGACCCACTAGAAGATAGCCCTTCAGGGTTGAAGGAGCTAGGAAGAGACAAGGTAAGGAGGAAGATGAAATGTAGGAAAAGACAAAGCAATCCAAGTGGTGAAGAGAGGCGAGTTATTACTAGATGGTCATCAAATGGTGCAAATAGTGAGTGGCACGGCCTGCTTTCTCCATTTGGCATTTATGAGGGGACAAATCATAGTTTGTTTGTAGGAAGAGAGTAGTCTATTTGTAGAAAAGAGGTGTGGCCATGTTTTTCACATTAATGTGGAATGCCTAAGTCAAAGTAGGAATCAATAATCAAACGGCTCCCTCTTCCCAAGGCTTAGAGCGCACATGGGCTAGCTTGCAAAAAGAGTGCCAAAGTCTTTCCCAAAAATTTCTAAGTTCTCTTCCTCTATCTATATATTGTAAAGCTTCTCATTTGAGAAAATATCCATTTTCTTAGCCTTAAGGTGAAACTCTACCCAAAAATCTCTTGGGGCTTGTAAGGCAGAGCTCTACTAGATTTTACCTTGAATTAGGACTTAGCATTTTTACCTCTATCTAGACTTGCACTTTAAAGTATATGTTTGTGTTCTTCTTTTGTGTTAATTCATTGTCTTTCATGATTTTCACAGATCAATTACAGCATGTCTAGTGCATTATGAAGTCTCTTTTCTGTAGGCCTGCCAGAAGTGTCTATAGCAAGAATATAGGCACATCTGAATAGGCTGTCAAAGTGTGTCTCAAAACACCTTTGCTAGTTCCTTCCTCCCTGCATCTCTATGGACCCCTAACTCACTAAAATAGAAGAGTTTCCCATGTCAGATGAAGTGTATGGGCATTTCTTCCTGGTGAAAAGTGTATGTTCGGGTTGGGTGGGTTAACTTTTCTAGTGTATCACCTTTTCATTTTTAGGCTTAGGTATTGTTTTCAGCATCTCTCTCTCCCTTTTCATCCCCCCCCTTTTTTACATTTTTTTATTAGCAGTAGGAGAAACTAGGGCCTAAAAGATACATCAGAGGGAGCTAGCCCTTATCTAGAGACTCTCCCCTCCAGCTTTGTTGGTCACACAGGTGAGAGGGGAGTTTCCATTGTTACATGTGGAAGGGTGGGAGCTAGGCATCCTACCCCCAGTGTAATCCACTACGTCAACAAGACCCTATTAAATATAATTATTACAATGGTGTGATATAATGATACTCTAACTCTTCCTCAAAAATATCAAGCATTGGTTGCAATAGGTGGAATATAGCTTTTTTTTAAGTATCCAACCTATAGAGGACACAAATTATGAAAGTGGGTTCAGAACAACCTATATGATGCTCTGTATGAGGTCTTTTTCTATGAATTACCTGAGCATTTATACCGATGGTTAGCTGCATATACAACCTATAGAATAGGAAGTCATGGACAACACCATGAGTGGACAAAAGAGCACTTAGAGAAACTTGAGACTCTAGATGCCACATAGACTAGAGTATTAGATAAATGGTGGTAAGGAGCACTGAACATTTACATGCTTGAGTTTACAATTTCAATATACTCATGCCCTAAGGAAGCAAAGTGTCAATTTTTTATTGAACCCAGAGGCACATTTATGAAATAATTTAGTTTAGAGATCAATAAGCTAATGATATATTATAGATTTGAAACTTTAAGAATGGAAGGATAAAGTCATTTCACATATGAATAACACAAAGGGGGAGAAGAGGATGTGTAGGTGAATCACAATGGAAAGGGATGAGTATATTAAAACCCAAGAGCTCAAAAGATAGACTTATAATAAGAGACAACATAGGTTGATCAAAGATACAGAACTTGGAAGTGCTGAGAGAACCTGTAGTGAGTGGGAAGGGTATGGGGAAGGATATCTTGAAATATAGTAGCATGAGCAAGAGAGATATGGTGAATTTATGGATTGAGCTCAATAGTTAATGGGTGTACAATGCACTTGGTTCCTACAAGACTTGGTGACTGAAGATATGCTTAATGCACTTACCCCCTTTGAACCTATGGTACATGCTCATGTGATAGATCCCCCACTTAAAGAATGCACAAAAGTGATAATTGACCCTATTTTCAACATAGATTTTATATGATTTGCATATTTGGAGTGTAATTTTGTGATTAAAAAAATTATTCCCTATAAGGAGTTGAGTGAAACTAGCTCTAAACTAGTAGGCACTATCTCACAACCAAAAAATTTGAGTGTAAGCATACCAACTCAGCCAGTGTCAGTATCAAAAATTAGGAAATATCTTACAATAAGTGGTCTAGTACCACAAGTTAGTAACATAATGCCATCATCATCTATGGTGCCAATAGTAATTACAAGGCCAGTGCCTAACCTAGTGGTTGGAGGCATTGGAGTACCACCAACCAGATAGATGTTAGGGGGATAAGCACATTAAATGGCATTTATACCCCCATAGTAAATATACTAAAAAATGGCCATGTACTTACTAAAACACCATGGCATGGAAAATACCATAGAGCATGTGCTAAAGTGTGGACTATAATGGGATGCTTAAGGAATAACCCAATCAGAGTGAAAGTCAACCTAGTTCATGACCACTCTACTTGATCATGCCCATACTTGGTATAGGAAATTTGACCCTAACCAAGATATGGTAGATTATGACACCCTAAAGGAGGCATTCCTTAAGTAATTTGTCATTCTAGAGTTTAAACAACATAGCATTATTTCACTAAAATAGATCATCTAAGGGCTCTCAAAAAGCATGTGCCTATTTAATGTAAGGTTCAAGACTATCCTTTTAAAGGTACCTTATGACATACACCCCTCCTAGCATGAACAATGGTTATTGTAAAGTTTTTAGTGTTACTTAGAAGAGTGCTTTTCATAAAGACATTTACAGACCCTCATGAAGCACTTGAATCCATGCTTAGAGTTGAGGTAGTTGGAAGTACCTATACTAGGATCAACCCATTCATGGAGGCCCAAATTATATCCATGGCCTCCTAACTCCAAACAATTATCTCTAGTTCATCATTAGATGTTCAAATTGGATTATGGTACATTGACTACAAAGTGGAAGGCCATAATAGGAATAACTACCCTTGAAATAATGTGCACACATTGCTTCTAAGCAATGAAGTCTGTCAAGAGGTGTATGATGTTCACAATTTCCCTTTGTTTCAACATGCCATCCAAGTTAACATAGACATATATTGTTAGTTGTGTGACACCTACACCCATACCATAGTTAATTTTTGAGTGATTGACAAGATCTATGAGAACATAGAGAGAGGTATAAAGCAAGCCAGTATAACAGTCAGAGGGTCAGATAACCAAGTAAATGAAGGCTATATCAAATAAAACATAGGATTTGGGATGTAATGAGGATTTAGAAGGTGAGGTGGAGGATGCAGTGGTAGAAGGTTCCCACCCTACTCATATTAAAAGTATGTCTTGATAGAGCACTGTCAATGCGACTACCATATACATCCAATGTGAGGGTATTATTGAGGGGCCCATAGGGTTGAATAATGCCTTGACTTATACAAAAACTTAACCCAAATTAGGATTGGTGTAGATAAGAGTATAGGGATCATAAGGTGAAATATAAAAATGGATAAATGGACTCTAAAATCATAAATAACTTGTAATATAGATGGTTAGGGTGTAGGAAACTAATTGTAGTGGATTCACCACTCAATTTCTAGTTACACCAATGCCTAAGTTACATTTATAATATAGGGAGAAGAGTCACATTGAGTATATGTCATGGCTTGAACCCAAAGCTATGCCTTACCTAGACCCATCACTCTAGAAAGATGTATTACTATACTCCATAAGTGTAATTCAAAATCTTCAAGGGGAACTCCAACTAGCATGAGAACTCAAAGCATAGGTTATTTCCTCCCAAAATAAGTAGGATATCCAAGAGGTTTAGATATAAGAGATAATTGAGATGTCATTCCTCTTATAGATAGAAGGAATGTTTCCCCTATTTAAGAACTTGCTTTTAGAGCATGTGGAGTAAAATCTAGTTGAAGTCATTACACCACACATGAAAAGGGTGAGAGAAGTTAGGCATACATAGAATGCAAAGTATGATAAATAGATCCTCATGAATGCCACTATTTATGGATGGTCAGTATGTGAGGTCCTCATGGACACAGGCACTAAGGTCAATATCTTAACCAAGAATGTATGGGAGAAGATGGATACACTAGCCTTGAGGCCTTCCCCTCATGTACTTTTCATGGATAATAAGACCTAGGTGAAATTGATCATAATTATAAAGAGTGTATTGTATATATCATGGGTGCCAAATTCTACAGTAACTTTAAAGTGATCAAGCTAGCAAAACAAGATAACTATCTAGTGCTTCTAGGAATGCCATGATATTGTGCCAAAAACATAGACATGTATTTCAAGAGGCACTACATGAAATTTGATAATGATAAGGAGAGGGTATTTATACCCATCTTAAATGACCAAAGACCCCCTATGTAGAGAGTTTATACTTTGAGGATGAGATCAACCACATCAATAATGTCATGACATAAGGCATTGAGACTCTCAACCCTAATGATCAAGGAGTGATTTCTTGGGAAGATGAATAATTATCCTTAGACACCACTAACATTATTTGTGATCGATGGGTCAAGGAATCATATGAGAACACTAGTCAAAGGTGTCACGTAGTGTGTGTAAAAGTGATGAAAATAGTAAAGATAGGTTGGGTCTAAATTGATCACACTTCAAAAATATTGGTCCCTTACACCAAGAAAAAAATAGAGTGTTTTGCCTAAGTAAAGGTAAACTTGAAATTTTCCTAAGATATGAGGGGGAAAATCTAGTGTAATAGTAAGTCCATAACCTCAAATCATGTATCACCAAAGAAGTAGATAGAATAGGTGCACTAGTGTATACATTAAGGAGTACTTCCACTCATTGGTGGGTAGTGCAAAGGCCTAGCTTGCCAACTTGAAAAGATGTGAAAGTAGACATATACACTAGATTCAAGAAGAGTAATGAGGACCTAAAAATCTCATCATACTTTGGTGACTCTGACCCTATAGCACATGTTTCTTATGTGAAGAAACATGGACTATCTATAGTGAGAACATTCCAAGGAACCTATGGGTACGCTATTTATATAAGACCTTGAAGACATGGGCATAAGTATGGTATGTTGACAATGAAACATGCCATGAGATATCCAATTAGGATGAACTTAAGGAATGCTTTGTCCACACCTTTTCCTTTTTTTGAAAAATCTTGAACTCATTGAGCCACTACATATAGTTTAGAGGTCAGTGTTTGAGGACATTGCACTATTAGAGGAGTGCTTGAAAGACATGTTTGGTGAAAATGGGTTGGTATTCCCAACATTATTTGAATATCAAACCCTCAATAGTGACTCAAGTGTTGAATATGATGATACCTATAAGGCTTGTAACTAGACATATTTGACAAGCAAAAATGAGTTAGTATGTTAAATTGAGGATACTGCTCCAGAGGAAGAAGATCCTACCCACCTTCACATAGAAACAACTAAGGGTAGTATACAAGTTGAGGGTTCATATCAGGATAAGAATGAGCCCTACTATGCACTATTAAAAATGACAAAGGTATATATTAACTTAGAATGGGAATAAAAGATTGCTACTTTAGGCACATATTGGTCTGATGCAGAGGTGGCTTACATTGTGGATCTCCTAAAGGAATTCTAATACGTGTTCCTTTTTAATTACCATGATATTAAGGGTACCCACCCATCCCTTGGGAAGATGAGCATCAAGATAATTTAAGGTATGAGACCTATCAAGAAGTGACCTTACAAGATGAAACCCAATATTTATGCCAAGGTCAAAACATAGATTGATGGTATGCTAGTCGTAAGCATCATCTACCTTATAAAAGAATTTGAATGGGTTAGCCCCATGGTTATTGGTATCAATAAGTATGGGTACATATAGTTTTTCATTGAATATAGATTATTAAACACTTCTTATGTAATCAACACATTTTTTACTCCATTCATTGATGAAGTATTGGATGGCATCATAAGATATGAGATATACACTCTCATTGATGGGTTTTTAAGATACCATCAAGTCCAAATCAAGGAAGAGGACAACCCTAAAATTACCTTTGTTATGGAATGGGTTTATTTTTTATACAACATAATTCCCTTTGAACTCAATAATGCATCAATCATATTCTCCTGAGTGGTGATCACTGCATTTAAGGCCTTCATTCATAAGTTCCTCTAATTATACTTAGATTATTAGACTATGTATGGGTTGGTGAAGGATCACTATGATAACTTGTACTTAATGTTTGAGAGGTGGAATCAGTTAAATAACTCTTTAAACCTTAATAAGTGTGTCTTCACATCACCATTTAGCACTTTATTTAGACACATCATCTATAGGGATAGTATGCTCATTGATCTAATAAAGATGACCACCATCCTTCACCTCTAGACCCCTTCAATGTAGAAAGATGTTTGTGCCTTTATTGTACATTGTAATTATTATAAGAAGTTCATCAAGAACTATGCAAATATTATAGTGCCACTATAAGAGATATTATATAAAGATGGCATGTTATATTGGGGTACAGTGCAAAAAGATGCATTTGAGATACTGAAGCTCAAACTAGCAAGCACATCGATACTATAATTTCTCAGCTAGATGACTCCATTCCATGTCCATGTCAATACATTTGGATCTATGATTGGCATCATTATGGCACAATCAGGTGAAGGCAAAATGGATCATCCCATTTCCTTCATAAGCAAAAAATTGACCAAGGTAGAGTAGAACTACACTACAAAAAAATTCGAGGTGTTTATCATTGTCTACACCTTATATAAGTTTAGGTAATACTTGTTAGTGACCCTATTCATCTTCTTCACTAATCATGAGGTGCTTAAATACCTAATGAACAAGCTCATTCTCTATGGGTGCATTTTTAGATGGATAGTTCTATTTCAATAATTTTAATTCTTAATTGTAGTGAATCTTAGAAAATAGAACTTGGGCCCAGACCATTTGTCTCGCATCGAATTTGGCAATGCAATAGTTATTATTAAGGATGATATGCTAGACACGTAACTCTAGAGGGTTCAGTGCATCGCCAAAGACTTGGTAGAGATCACCACATTCTTAGCATTTGGGTCTACACCCTATACTATGATGACTAAGGAAGAGAAGCAAATCATAGTTCATGCCACCCCCTTTCATCTTATTAGTGGGTAACTATACAAGCTGAACCAAGATGTGGTACTACATTGATGTGTCCTAGAGCATAAATGGGACTCAATCTTGAAAGAGGTACATGAGGGGATTATTGGAGGCCAATACACTGGAGATGTAATGTCACACAAGGTATTACAATCAAGCTTATGGTGGCCCACCTTATGCTAAGACATGAAATATTGTGTCAAGGTATGTGATATTTACCAATGCATAGGAAAACCCAACCATCAAAATGTGATGCCTCGCATTCATATTCTTACTTAAGAACTATATGAAAAATGGTACATTAACTTTTTTGGGCCTATTAATCCCATTATGAGGTGCACAAGTGCATGATACATTCTAGTATCCATAAACTATTTCACCAAGTGGGTTGAAGCAGTGTCAACCAAAGATTGCATAGTTACCATAGCCACAAGGTTTATATGGGATAACATCATCAATCACTATAGGTGCCCACTTAGTTTGACTAGTGATTATGGCATGTTCTTCATCAATAAGACCATTCAAATCCTATTGACTAAATACATGGTGGTGCACCATAAGACAACACCTTATCATCCCCAAGTGAATGGCACTACTGAGGCATTCAATAAGATATTAGTAACATACCTCACAAAGATATGCAACATTGGTTGTAAATATTGGAATGACTATGTTTAAATAATATTATGGGCCTATCACATGATGTATAAGTTCCTAAATAAGGCTATACCATTTCAACTAGTGTTTGGTGTAGAGACCATTTTACTGATGGAGTTTTTAGTGCCCTCATTGTGCATTATGTGTATTAGTTAATTGGATGACTAAGAGTCCTTGAGCACACAACTAAAAGACTTGGAACATTTGGATAAGACACACACCTAAGAAATATGGAACCAACAAGTACATAAGGTGCACTAGAAGCTATGGCAAGATAAATATATCAAGCATAAGATACTAATTGAATGGACATTAGTCATATTATATGACTCCAAGTACCTCAAGTACCCAAGAAAGTTATTGATTAGGTGAATGGGCCCTTACAACATCCATGAAAGTTGTGTACATCAATAAATGAAATTCTCCCTAAGAATTTCAATGGTAACTAATTAAATCCCTATAGATAATAATATGGTGCTTGTACCATCAAATATTGACTTCCTGATCATAAGTCAGTTGTTGGGTATTGACCAGAATAAAGGTTGGTGTGAGCCAAATATTTCCTTATGTTTTGTGTTATTGTTTATGATGAGTTAATAAGTGAGTCACTTCAGGCCTCTAGGATAACTCTTCTTGCACTTTTATGCATAACTCTAGTTTGGTGAGTTGAGCATGTTTACTTTCTAAGCACCAGAGGCCAAACCCCTTAGTTTATGGGTGCACAAAGTGGTATACCAGATCTAGAAAAATGTAAGTACCAAATTAAAAAAGGAGGTGCACAATATGCTTGTGTGCAAGATATTAATAGAATAGAATGAAGTGTTGGAGGACCAGCATAGGAATTTATATGGGGTAGGGTAGGCCAAGGCAATAGATAAAATCATAGATAAATCAACCAAAAAATGGAAGTTCACTTGAAAGAAATCATAGATGGAATAGGAGATCGAATCAAGGAGGATAAATCATGTGCATGTGAAGTGTTATGCCCAGGTTGCCATAAGAAAGGTGAAGGTCTTGCCAAGGTGAACAAAATGCAAGAAGAAGATCATCAAGACAAGCTAACATCTACCCAATGGTAGGTGAAAAGTGACCATTTGAATCACCAATAACTTCACTAAATATATTATTAAGAGAAGTTAATGCAGTGATAGTGGAGGCATAAAGATCCATAATAAATGCAAATATGCTAGTAGATTTTCATAGATTTCAAAATTTTAGTGGATTTCAATAAATCCATACACCGCAATGTCATTACTCGCCTATAATTAATAAGGTAGCTGAAATTAAGGTATAAAGGAGTGAATGACTGACTATAACAAGTTATACACCTTATGTGAATTTGAACATAGAACCAGATTTAAACCAAAGCCAAAGCTATAAAACACTACCAAGTGAAAACTTGAGCACCCACAGGCACCAAATAAGAATGGTTGAAAAGAGAAAGAAATTGCATTCCATTATAAATTGAAAAAAAAAATATGAAGAGAGAATTGTGAGAGAACCAGACAAAAAAAATTCTAAGTGTCGCTAAGGTTTCCATTAATAGTGAATGAAGCTCAAGAGACTAAGTTGTAGTCATAAACCTTGCAACTATGAAGAAGCACAAATAAATATTAAGGGCTTTAGGAAAATCAACCGATCATGCTTTAATATTAGCTAGTTAGAATGGGCAAGAAGAGGTTAAGTTTAGGTCTAATACAGGTGTAGAAGGATGTTAAAAAGGCATAGATAGTAGAATAAATAGTCACTATGAAAAAAAAAGGAACAACTGGTAGAAAGTGTTAGCATCATTGAGATTGACCCTGAGGCAAGTGCAAAGCTTGTGTATAGAGAAATGCAATTTCCCCCTGAGGTCATAGTGGGAGACACATGGGTATAATTTGCACACATGTGTAGGTTGAAGGAGTACAACCATTACATGTTGAGTAACATGCAAGAACTCAACCAAAACTGGGTGGTTAATACAAGAACAAAGATAAAGGTGGGCATGATGTTATTTAACATCTCCATTTGAGACAAGATAGTGACCACCAGTGTGACCTAGTTGTATGAACTATTGAGTTTTGGAAAGCTAAAGAAATTAGTGAAGTTCCTCCTCTCGTGCATCCAAGGTGATCACTTTTACTTTGTAAGAAGGCACATGTGGATATTATCACACCTCATCAACAAGATCATAGGGTTCCTAAGCATAGGGATAAATATCCTCTAGATGATGAATGATAACGTAAAGGTAGAGAGGGTTGAAAAACTCCTAGGATACTACAAGGTAGGATTCACATTCTTGATTAAGGATATGCATGACCCTAGCATGAGGGTTGTGACATTTCTCATGAACTCTAAGTTATTCCCTAGTAGATAGTGGATCGATATAATAAAGACATACTTGTGCATTAACCACCACATGGCATAGGGGGTTAAGTTCAATATTGAAAAATTTATTGTTAAGGAGATGGTGAAGAATGTGTTGGAATGCCACATAGTGCATGAGACCTTTTGATGGGGGTTCATGATAATATTGATAGTGATGGAGGAGATCATCATGATTGATGGTGATGATGACAATATTTAGGTCTTCCTATCACATAAGGACTCCCTAGTAATAAAGTATCAAGAGTTCATTTGCCCACCTAGATTCTCCCAAAAGTAAAATACAAGAGTACCATGTTGGTGTAACTAATACATAGAAGCATTTAGGGTTAAATGGCACATCCCATAGGATCTCCCCATAATATGTTAGGCATGGTGACATTCACTATTATGCAACATTTCTATAACGTATGCTTGATTCTCAAAGATGGAAACCTTTTTGATTGGTTGAAGCTATCTTATGTATTTTTTGATAAATTTTTCATAGTGATGCTAAGGAGAATCCCCAATGCATAGTAGCTAGAGATATTGGTGAAGGCCATGGACCAATAAAGGAGAAGTTTGAGGCATCAATATGTGTATCTAGGAGAAAAGGACACAAAATATGAGGAGGATGACTCTGATCAATTGGACATCTATCTGCTCTAAAGGGTAATTATAACTAGGCACATCTTTAATCTATACTATGAGATAAAGCTATCGAAGAAGGGTGTCAACCTTGAGAAAGATGATGATTTCCCCCTATTGATCTATCAAGAAGGGAAGCAAGTGTTAATAATATAGTATAAGTCTCCCCAAAAAAATGGGGAGAGACACTTGAGGAAATCCAAGAGCACATCAGATTAAGGGTCACCTCCAATGAACAAGTAAAACCTATAGTTCCCAAGAAGTGCATTACCTTCATGCTAAAGACTACTTCTTCTAATAAGAATTAGAAAAAGAATAAATCTAAGGGACCTATTATGATTCCTATAATAAATCTAGAAAAAATGGAGGAGGAAGAGGCTTACATGTGCATAAGGGAGGAAGAGTTAGAGGAATAAAAAGGAACAAAGACCTACATTGTGCAAAAAGAAGAAGTGGAAAAAGAGCCTAGCACTAAGGATGTTCAAAAGGCCCTTCAAGGTGGCATAACCATCATGCTTAAATAAGCAAAGAATCTAATGAGTGCCTCATCCAAATAACCCTCCACATAGCCTCTATAAATAGACAAGGAGAAAAGAAGGTTGTGTAAGAAATGGGCCATAATGAGGAAGAAATTGAGATGGCACTAACACTAGAGAAGAAGAAGAGGGATTGGAAAGAAATGGGTCTAAGTCAGGTGGATATTGAGAAGCTTGAGTTTGAATAAGAGAAGGCTAAGGAAAAGAAGGCCAAAAGAGAAAATAAGATGAAAAAGGTTCTCACAAGCATGGGACCAAACATTGAGATAGCTAAGAAGGCACCTAGCAGCCCCACCAAAAAATCAAATAAAGATACACAATAGGCATGCCCAAGTAGTGAAGAGTGCCTTAAGAAAAGGAAGGTGATATTGGTACCTTGGAAAATAAAAAAGAGACTGAAGAGGAACCCTAGTAGGAATAGGAACAAGGTGAAGCTAGTGCCAAGGGAATACACCTAAAGGTAGGAATTAAAAAACCCTAGGAAGAAAAAGTGGATAAATGCAAAAATTCTGAGGAAGAACCCCTTTCAGAACAAGAAGATGAGTCTTCAAAGGAAAGCATCAAAGAAAGTGGTGATGTCAATGAGGAAGAAGAGCAAACAAAGTTTTTGGTCATCGAGGAAGAAGGTTTAGAGTTAAGAATTAGAGATAAGGTGTAGAAGGGGTGGATAGATGAAGACTTTTATATGTTTGAATTTATACCCCTTGAAGCCACCATAGCCAGGACGTGTAAACAACTTGTGTTTACATTTGATAGCTACATGGATGAGCCATATTTTAAGGTACCTTGAAAGGCCATATTGGGCATAGAAAACCCAAAATAAGGATATGACTCCCTCATCATCAACCCTCACACCATGAACCTAATTCAATCTATGAATGAACTTATTCAAATGACCATTGAAGTTGTGTGAAAAATATCATCAATGATGGTAGAGCAAAGAAATGGAAGAAACTCTAAAAATATGTTGAAGATGAAGTGCAGGCCATGAAATTCAAGATATAATAGCTATATGAGAACATAAATATGGTTAAACCATCCCTTCTAGTTAGTTTGGATACTTTGAACCTCTTTAAGGTTGATAAAATATGTGTTCTAGTGGAGTAAATGCTCCCAAGGATGAAATTAGAGCTAGTGCAAGAAAAAGAAGAAGAAGAAAAAGAAAAAGAAGATCCCTATCTCATGTTACAAAAGGAGATTTGTGTTAAGCTCAAAGAGGTGGAGGACCTTTTTTTTAATCTTTAAGAGGTGCATATGTAGTTGATTCCATCTTTAACTTTTCCAACCAACTATCAGTCATAAATGTGCACCTCAAATAAGCAAAGGATTAAAAGGAGAAATTGATGGTGGAGGTATACTCTACAAGAAATTTAGAGCACACACATATAATGGAGAAGGTTAATGTACTAAGAGCCTAGATAAAGGAACAAGAATATAATATAAAATAACCCTTATATGCCTTATATACTAAGGCCTATGATCAAGGAGTAATCCTGGATGGGGGAGTGACAAAAGTTAAGTCAAGTCTAGAGGCCTTCAAAAAGGAACTAGACAAGATTTATGTGCTCATTATTAGCACCACATCCATAGAAATAGATAGTGTAGTTGAAGATATCAATCTCTCTATCAAGGGATTTGAAGATTTTACTATGGAGCTTAAGGAGATCACACCCAAGTTCTATATGTCAAAGACTTTGATAGCTAAGTCTAAGGATGAAATAGCAATTTTGTATGGGGTAATGTTGGGTCCCTATTTCATGAAGTATGGTATTTATTCCATCATGATACACACTTTTACATGAGGTGGTCATTTTGAATGATTCATATTTTTTCATCTTAGCACCAGCTAGAGGAATTAGTGCTTACCTTGCATGAACTAATAGGTGGCTAATCATTTCCAGGAATCCTGGGGCATCTTCTAAGTGGGATGAGACATGGAGACCATAACATGAAAAATGTAAGGTGATAGATCTAGCATAATCATCAACAAAGGCTCTAGAAAATCACTTTGCATGTACACTCCACCCTAGTAGATATGCTCTTGTAGAGCTATAAAAGGATCTCAAACCAATGAGTAGAAGAGATGTGAATTGGTGTAATGAAGCTCTAAAAAAATGGAAATGCTCTATTAAGATTTCCATTAGACCTAGGGATAGCTCAAATTCCATGAAGGCTCTATTTGTGTATGCCCAAGCTCACCTATGAGCCTTTGGACCATTAAGTAGAATGAATTAATCATGTAATCTATTTTATATATGTTATGGATTTTGTTCTACTAAACTTTGATTAATGGTAATAGTGCTTGTTCTAGATGGTACTCTATATGATTTATGCAACATTTTAATTTCTAGTGAAATATGAAGGGTTATAATGTTGTAATGTGAATATAGTTATATTAAGCATGTTGTTTTCAAGCTTATAGGTTAGGTCATTAATGGCATCCCTATAATATTGATGATGTCAGCATATCTTATAGAAATAGCCTAAGTGTAGAGAGAACCTATGCCAAATATCCCTACTCTTGCTAAAAAGCAATAGCCTATGTATGAACACTTGGTCTGAAGTAGTCCCTTAACCCATCTAGTACCTATATGATTCTAAGCTTAGGTTATCTAAGGCTTGCACCTAAATGATGCTAGAACTAGTTCCCCAATTAGGTTTGTACTTATAGACCACCAAGCCTAGTTCATGAAATACTTGTGCTAAGGGATTTACTTAAGCCTTCTTTGAAATGATCAAGTCCCATAATTGACACCTTGTTTCATGGCATAACTAGCCCAATTTAAGCCCCAATCCCTTCTCAACTGCACTTTAGGTGAGTGCATAAGGCCTATGTCTTATGTCAATTGATGCTAGTGTAGTTGAATGTAAATTATTGAGTGCTATGGGAATATCCCATGTTTGCACCTGGTTGTAATGAGTATAGAACTAAGACAACCTCATGCCCCTTAATAAGGACTTTTATACAACACCTATTAAGGTTAATCCATTACAAAAGGGTAATCAACAGTCAATCCCCTTAACTAGGTGGTAGTATTTGAGAGACCATTACATCATAGACATACAATAGATTTCATAGTATCCCCATCTTCTATTATGCACCATATTCAGACATCTAGATCACCTAAACATGTTTTTACTATTATTATTCCAAAGAGATCATAGAGCACACATAAATGGGTTTCATGAACCCCTATTCCTATTATTTCTAATTCTTGAACTTAGAGTCCTATTATACATACAAAGAACATTATAGATACTATAATGATAAATACTTCACCTATACATGTTCCTTGGTAGTACCACAAATTCCTCAAACCCAATTCTGAGTGGGGAGATAAATATGATAATTCTTTAGATGGGATCATAAGATGATTTGTCCTCTTCACATATTCTAAAAATACTAAGAAAAAACTAAAACATTCAAAAATCCAAAAATATTTTTGGCACCTACATATTTTATTAGATATTTGGCACACACACACACACACATATATATATATTAGCTCCATGTTGATGGATGGAATATTAGTTACTGCTAAATACATGTGTGTCATGCTTATACTTGAGTGTGATATAGGCATATAATGATACATTATTATTTCAGATGTTGGGCCTTTCTTATACTCATGTCATATGGATATTGGGGGCATCCACCTCTCTGATCATGATACTTCCAGGTTATATCATTCTATGGTCTTTACATTATCATGTTTTGAGCTTATATAAGTACTTACACATGCCTTTATCCATGATTATATATTACATAGGGTACTTGATATACTATACACTTGAATTTTATACTAACACATATGATCCATAGACTATTATGATATGTTTATGTTGGTTACTCATGATTTCCTTTATGCACTTCATTAAGTGTCATGCCTTGTTATTGACTTGTTTGTTTGATCATTTGAATGTGTTCCATTATTTATGGCCCCTATGCTTGTGTCTTGTTTTGACATTTGAATATGTCATTTTGTATTGTATGGATATTTTAATATGTCTTCCTTGATTTTATGGACATTTGATTATGTAATGTCCCTTTAATTATGAGGAATTAGAATATGTTCATTGTTTGCGGTCTCCTAAGACCATTGTATGTTGACTTATTTTTGAGTGTTCATGTTTATGTGCTTGATTTTATTATTGATCTTATATTATTACTATATATATGTTTCCATGATTTTTATCACCCATATTAGGCCTTAATGTGATCACATTATTCTATGCACTTTAATGTTGCATTTACCTAGACATGTGCTTCTATATTCTACATGGTTCCATTTAGAAATTATACAGTTCTCTTATCCTTTTGAGGCAAGGTAACTACCAATTTCTATTCTTACCTCACCTTAAAGGGGGGAATATTAATGGTGTTATGTCATAGATGCATTTTCTTCACATTTGGAATAGTTTTAGATTCATTGGAAGCATGCTTTGGAAGCATGTTCTCCACGTTTATTTAGTATTCAGCACACCTAGATTCAATGAGGGCATGTTTTGGAAACATGTCCTCCACATTGGCACTTATTTTAGTTTTCACATTTCTCCATATATAGTGGGGGAATGCTTTGGAAGCATGTTCTCCACACTTACATAGTTTATGAATTGGCCAAAGCACAAAGTTATATAATTTAGATTCATAGTCATGGAAGAATTTTATACATTGGTACCATTATTATACATAGTTTCAACAAGATATGTATCTAAGGTGCATATGATATGCAATGCGCACCTAATATTACAAAATATAAATTAGATTCAGATTTCAAAACTCTTATATAGACTATCATCACCCACTAGGGTGGACTTTTATGGACTATATTGAGCCAATCTATTACATTAGTTGGTTCAATTTTGGTATGATCAAGATGATTAAATCAATCAATCTTACAAAGTTTTTAGTTTGGAATTGATTGCATCATCTATTACATCCTAGTTCCTCTCTAGAATAATAATGTATTGAGTAGTGGATTTTATGGTTATTGATTGGTTAATTACTATTTTTATTAAGATGGATTTTATATAATAATGTATGGATAGTTAGATATTATTTATTTACATTATTTTTAACTTGTTGAGTTAGATATATTCATATGTTATGTACATGATGATCATGATTATTTAGTTCATTATAGAAGTATGTTATGGATTTTATCTTGATTCAGGATAACTACCTTGTTGTTCTAAAGTGGATGTAGGATAGATTCCATCCCTCAAACTATGACAAAGGGATAACATCATCAAAGATGGTGGAATAGATGGAGACATTACGGTAAGATAGAATGAATACTAAGAAACCTGCACACACCAAAAATAGTACAATATTTTTTTTATCATTGTTTGATTTAGATAGCTTTTAGTATGCTTTTGGTTACTATTATGTTATCTACATTTGAAAATGGGTGATTCTTATGTTGATATAATTACGTGTTTTCAAGTGTAAGGTTGAAACTCTTATATTATTGTCTTACTCAACTTCCTTAATGTAATAATGTTGCCTTAACTCAAGCTTTGAAATTTTTCAATGTCCTTGATACTATCTTTAGGATGTGTGTGAATGTTTTTGGAAATGATAGTGCCTTGTTTATCAATGAATTGCTATATTAAAAAAAGGGAACTTAACTATTATGTTAGTTAATTGTTAAATTTAATAGTTATCAAGGTGTAAGTTAATATGATAATGTTTAAATGATCTTTGTACAAGTTAATATAGTTATGGGAAGTTATAATTTTTAATTGAATATTGTGAATTTGATGTTAATGTTCATTAAGCTTAAAAAGGATTATTATTACTAACAAGGTTTTAAAAGTTAGGGTTTGTTTTAGTGTTGACTTGTGTTAATCAAGCCACGTAGTAAAGCAAACACTTTGTTTTGGTTTTGCATGGTATTTTTATTCATTGAGCTCATTATGTTTACAATGAGTTATGGCAGAGATATAGGAAGGTTTGGTTAGCATGGAATTAGCATGTAGGTAGATAAAAAGGAGATGAAGTTATCCCTATGGGATACATGGTAGATAGAAAGAAGAAGATGAGGGTTCAAGGTAAATTGGTAAAAGCATTATCGATTGGACATAGCTATGTATTTAATTACTAAGTAGGGATTTTATTGGTTAAATTTGTATTTAGAAATGTTTGAATTAAATCAACAATAACTAGTAAAATTTTATTGAATAGGGTTTTTTATTTTCTTTATTGAGGAATGTTAGAAAAGTAGGGGTCATAATGTTAGAATGGTATTAGCCCATCCACATATTCAAATATATGATTCTGAAAACCCTATCTCAATATGACTATGCTTACTTAATTATTTGCCAAAAATAATTAAGTGGGTTTTAATTTATAAAAAGTCTTTGTAGTTTTCAATGACTAGCAAATAGAAGATTTTTTAATGGGTTTTGAAAACATGAATAGTTTAGTTTTGGATAGCAGTAAACCCTGCCAAATTTTCCTAGAGTGAATTCATGAGTAAATGGATTTTAATAGTTTGAGACTTAATATCAATTAGGTCCTTGGTTTAAACTCAACCCTTTGAAACTAATGTTAAGTCATACCTTTCTTCATATAATGTATTGTCTTATATATATGTTTAAACTAGGTCAAGTTATTAACCCAAAATAGGGAATGGCTAGTATATGAGATTAAAACTTAGTCTTTAAGTAAAAAAAAGAATCCATCCACTCTTTTCTTTATACAAATGTTTGACTTGTTGTTATGATAATTTGGTTCAAGTTATTAAATCCAAATAGGGCACAATTATGTGTATAGGGATATAATGAATAAATTTATTAAGAATCAGGCAGATGTAAACCTGTAGATAGTTTGAATGATTTTATATAAATTAACTCAACCTAAGTATTTATAGTTTGTACAAAAATTTATAAATATACATGTGTATACTCATATAATCTCCATGACTCTTATTTGATGACCTGTCAATATATATATATATAATGTTCATATTTATATTTATTTTATTTACATATGTCATTGTATTTATATTGGGTATAAACCATAAGTGGTGATTGGATGTTGAATGGTTATTCACTGTAGTTTTAAATGTAATTTTCATTTTGAATAATTATAGTGAAGGATAAAGTTCCTTGTATATATGTTATGGTTAGGTAAACCTGCTATATACATTTAATATTAAATAATGAAATCTTTTTATTAAAGGTAAAAGTGATTTTTTTAAGGGACTCTACCCATAAAAAATACCACCACAGTGGTTATTTACATAGACCAAAATATCCACAAAGTAAGAACATTCAAGTTCACTAAACACATACAACAACAAAAAAATTTGATTCACAACTTCAATTACAAAATATCAAGAATTATCAATGATTTTTCTTCCATTCATCATAATATGATGTCCATTCCTTTATCATACTTTGAAATTTTATCTCTATCTCACTTACCAATCCCTCATTTATAGACTTAGAAGCCTCACCTTTAATCATCTTCTTGGGATTAGGATCATTGACACTTATATTAGCATTGTTTAAGAACCTTGATAAACCATCCATACTCTACATGGCATTGTGCAAAGTCACTTTACTAAAAGTGACTAATAGATTCAACTTTTCTTTGAGTTCCCTATTTTCATTCTCCAACCTATTAACTCTATCAAACAAAGTCTCAATCTGGGATGCCATTTCAATTTCCTTCTCTCAAAAACAATACAAACCATCTTTTTTACTGAAATTGTTGACCTCTTATTTCAATCTAGATTGGTCCTTCATGAACTAGTGTAAAGATGTCTTGTGAAGATTAACCTCATCCTCTAAAATCTCATATTTTTCCTAGTTTTTAGTAATGTCTTTAAAAGAAACTAGATCAAAATTCACCTAATCATGTTGATGAGGATCCCCTATTTTACCCTGTACCTATTCATTCTTATCTTTACTACCTATACACTTCATGCCTACCCTATTATTAGTAATATTAGTATTCTATTTACTACCAATCGAAAACAATCCTTCCCTATTATCAATAATGTAATTGTCCATTTGAATGTCCTATTTTATAACCTACTCTACCTCAAAATGAATATCTTGCTTGATGCCAAAATTATAATCTATCTCTTTAATGTCAGTCATAACATTTGAAACATGTGGCATATGATCACTGCGAGCCTCCTCTTTCCTATTTTCAGCACTTTCATTTTCATCATGCTTTTTTGGTTTTTATTTATCATTACTCCTTATCACTCTTTTCAAAGGAATAGATATAGAGACATTGACTTTGAAATTTTTACTTCTAAAAATCAATGATTGCAGAGATGGCTTTTGTATATGGAAGAATTCATAGATTAAGAATATAATATCATGGTGTAATGGCTTAGATTTTCTACCCATTTTCACTTCCTTAATAGAATGTTCTGGAGAATGTAGTATATAGAATGGGATGCTCACAAAAAATTTATGATGTATTTAATTAAAGAAAGGTAAATGATAATAATGAAAAACCTTATATCTTCCATCTAATTTCACATAATCAATTATCTATTCTGACACATCATCATATGGGGTCAAAAAATCTTCTCTTTAATCCACCCTAGAATGCAATCAGATTTTCATCCCCAAATAGGAATTTTTCCTTTTCCTAATTTTTATCTATAACCCTAGAGATAAATTTCTCTATGATTTCTATAAAGATATCCTGATCTTAACTACCCTATCAACCCAATTTTTACAAACTATGTGGAAAGATACAAATCATATCCATAAATTTGATTCATGAAACTACTAATCCCCCTTATATGCATAATGTTCCACACCTCTAGCTTCTTTTTTATGGAATCCACATTTAAAGGCTCAATGTGATTCAAATCTCCCCCCATTATTGAAAGCCTTTAAGCTACCTTACCAAAATCCTTACTGGGACAATATCGAAACTCAATGCAAACTCCCTTAACAATATATTTTACATAATCATAGGGATTGGTGTGATGATTATTAATAAAATCCCATTGGAGGTAATGATTATTCAATTCATAATTACTAAGCATTATTAAAACACAAATACCAAAGCATATTCCAACATGTCCCTTCTTAAGTAAAATGTGACCCCTGCATAAGTTAGTGTTTTTCCTTCATGATAATATCATTTATGTAAATGGGCCAAATATCCTTTTCAATCCATACTTTGAATTCCCTTTCCTTAACCTCTCTATTAGTAAAAGAGTCTACAAGCATATTACCCTCCCTATAGGTATGCTAGAAAATGACTTTTTCAAACCCTTTACTTATATGACAGATTGACCATGAAATCACATTCTTTTTATTGAGGCAATTAATTATATTGAGATAATCTCCCTCAATACACAAGAAATTACACCCCAACTTAATATCCACCTACATGCCCCATAAAGATGATAGAGCTTCAGAGAAATTATTTGTTTGGAAACTCATGCTTCCTTCATAAGCTAAAATGAACTCCCCATGATGGTCATGAATGACACCTCCACCTCTTGAAAGTCTTTGATTTCCTTTATAGGATCCATCAAAATTAATTTTCACCCATCCTAGTTGAGGATCCATCCATATTATTGATTTCCTCAAAGCTATCTTGGGATCTACCAGAGGATTGTTGTCAAGGTTAAGATTCCAAAATTTAGCAATGCTTTCCTCAAATGGAAAAAAAGGATATTTTTTTTCCCATTTATATTCTTGAATTTTTCATATAAAAGGGAAAATATTTTGTTAGAGACTCTGAAAAATTATCTATGCTTGTTCCTAAAGATCCTATTATTTTTTTCCTTCCAAATTCCCCATATCACATGAGGAAAAGACAAATTCCAAAGCTCCTTAATCTCTTGGTTAACAAATGGACAAAACCAAGCCTATCAAGCCTCTATAAGAGATGAAGGAAACACCTAAGAAACTTTGAATTTTTTAATCAATGAACCCCAAACATGGAAATTAAACTTGTAGTCAATGAACATATGATTAACAAATTCCCAATGATTCTCACATAGAACACATCTATTAACCACATGAAGACATTTTTTGGTTAAATTCTCCAATGTAAAAATTTTATTTTAGACACTCAAGCAACTGAAGATATTGAGTTTTAGAATTAAATTTTTATTTCAAATCTTTCCCAAAGGATTTCTCCTATTTTTCAAACTTTGAAGCTTCATATATCCAAAATTAACTTGATATATTCCATCAGATGAATCACTCCAAATTAACTCATCCTTCCTCTGTAGATTTATAATATAATTACCCTGAAGAATGAAATTAAGGTCTAAAATAATAATTTTTATAGAATCATCTACATTTTTAAGGTTTAAATGTTTTAATCAGCCACCATTTCCCCAAATACAGAAGATATTACAAGGGTAATTTGATACTAAGGAACAAGATATTCTAGAGAATGGTTTAAAATATAAGGATCCTTCTAAAATATAATACTTAGACCATTCCCAAGCTTCCACTTACAACCCTCAAGCAAAGTATCCCTATTTTTGGAAAATAAATTCCATATAGCAGAACATTTGATAAGCAAAGATTTAGAAAGGAAGGTTAATGGGGAATTATCACCTAGATATTTGGAATAAAAAATACTTACCCATGGAGAGGGTTCTTTGAGAAATTTCCAACAAATCTTAGAAACCAAGTCTTTGTTCATAGAGGAAATTTTTCTAATACCCAATCCTCCATAGGATTTTGGAAGGTAAATTTTATCCCAAGCCACCAAAGGAAACTTCTGAATGTCTTCCACACCCATCCAAATGAATTTTTTTTAATTTTGTTTATTTTTTCATGTATCCCCTTGGGCATTTTAAATAAGGATATAATATAAATACAGAGGCTTTGAAAGACACTTTTTATGAGTAAAAGTTTACCTGCCTAAGAAAGAAAATCCCCCTTCCAATATGAAAGCTTCCTTTGAAACCTTTCTATTATCAAGTACCAAAAATCATTTTTCATATTTCCCTGAAAAAGTGGCATGCCTAAATAAATATAAGGAAGTTCTTTGATATAAAAATTCAGAATATTTTCAATCTTTATTTGATGAAGGGTTGATGTATTGATAAAGAATAAATTACTTTCGGAATAATTAATCAATTGTTTTGAAACAACTGCATAACTATCCAAAATTATCTTAATTTCTTTAGCCTCCCTTACTTAACCCTGAGCCAAAATAATCATGTCATCAACAAATTATTGGTGAAGAGAAGGAAGAGACATTAAGGTAGGTTTTAAACCCTTCAAAATACCCTATTTAACTACATTTAGTATATTTCTACTTATATAATCTATCATAATAATGAATAAGAAAGGAGATAAATAATCCCCTTGTCTAATTCCTCTTTCACTTCCAAAAAAACTTGTTGGGAAAATAGTAATTATAATGGAAAACATTATCATTGAAATACATCTATATATTAAGTTTCTGATATGTTTCTAAAAACCAAATTCTTTTAGAACTAAATCCAAGAAACTCTAGTCCACTCTATCATATACTTTGGCCAAATCAATCTTGAATACCATCCTAGCTTTTTTACTATCTGCCATGGAATGCATTGTTTCATGAACAATTATTATTCCATCCTAGATTTATATTCTCGAAACATATCCACCTTGATTGGAAGAAATAATCTTATTCAAAAATGGTTTGATCCTCAAATCCAAAATTTTAGTAAAAAATGTGTATACATAGTTGCACATGCTAATTGGCCTAAAACCCTTGAAATGTGAGGCTCCTATTTTCTTGGGAATAAGATCAATAAAAGTATTATATAGTTTTTTGAGAAGATTGCCAAAGAAAAAAATTCATCAACTATAGCCCATAAATACTTCTTAATAATATCCCAATATTATTGATAGAAAGACATTAAAAACCCATCTAGACCCAGCACTTTGTCTTTATTCACTAAAAACATATATGCCCCTATTTTTGCTTTTGTTACATATCTCAATAAACTAGCATTATCTATATCAGAAATAAGAGTTGGAACAAAATGAATAAAATTAAAAGTCAACTCTTTAGTTGGCTCTGAGTTAGAAGCAAATAAATCTTTAAAGAAGCTTACTACTTTCTCTTTAATTACAACCAGATCTAAATGAAGAGATCCATCCTCATCAAAAATATTATTAATTCTATTATGACTTCTATTTTTTAGAGTAGTCAAATGAAAAAAAATTGTATTCTAATCTCCCTCATGTAACCAAGTAGCCCTTGATTTGTGTCTCAAGAAATTTTTCTCTTGATTAAGAATGAAATGATAATCTGATTCTAGTTTTTACTCCTATTGAAGAAGTTGTTCACTAAGACCTTATGCAATATTACAATCCTCAAGATAAATTATCTCAAATTTGATAAGTTATTTTTGATTAAATATATTACCATAAACCTCTTGATTCCAAACCCAAATTTTCCTTTTGACCTTCTTTAATTTGTGAGAAAATTCAAACATAGTTGTACCCAAAATTTGCACATTCCACCATTTTGATATTCTTTCTGGTAGTGTCAAGTGAATGAACCACATATGTTCAAATCTGAAAGGAGAATTTTGAGTTTTTAACTTGGTAAGAATATTAAGCACCAAATTATTATAATCAAACCCAATCCTTGGTAGAGAAGATAAATAGAAATGTTGAATGTTCAACCACTCAGGGGAAACCAGAGCCCTATCCAATCTTGTCTAAATAATATTATCACCTATTCTTTTGTTAGACCAAGTATATAGAGAACCTCTTAATTTAATATCAAATAACCCATTCAGAGTAATGAACTTAGCCAATTCCTCCATACTCTCAAATAGATATTGAATAACTCCTTTTTTTTTCTCCAACATAAATAAGGGTATTGAAATCCCCAACTAGCATCCATTCAAAATCTTTAAAAGTATTTCTAAAAGACTCTAATTCTAACCATAATCTTATTCTATCCATAAGTGTATTAGGGGCATATATATTTGAAATAATATAGGAGAAATCTTGTGAGAGATTAGTAAATAAAACCACCATATGGTTTTTATTTTGAACTAGTATTTCACCTTTAATTCTTTTATCATCCTAGAAAGTAGCAATACCTCTCGAAGCACCTTCTATTCCTACACTAGACAACATAGCTTCTTTCCAAAGCTAATTTTTTGTTGTCTATAAAAAATTACTAGCCATTTTTTTCTTGAATAGCTAGTAGATTTGCCTTCTTTATATCTCTAATATTCTATGTTTGCTAGAATGATTCAGACCCCTAATATTCTAAGATATAAATTTTATTGATCCTATTTATTCTGTTGCCTAATGGATTCTCTACTTAGTTTGAGCCTAAGATTAGTTTGATAACCAATGGCTATCTCATTCTTCATTTTACTTTTTCTTGTTTTGACTGAAGAATATCTTCCTTTTTTATTATGTGAACTTATATCTATTTGCTTCTTAGATCCATATGAAAGAGTATCCTTCTCCTCTCTAGTATAATCCAAATTAAATCTAGGAGAAGTGCATGTTGAAGATATTCTATTAGAAATCTCCTTTTTATCCATTTCATCATTATTCAAACCTAAACTATTTTGAGCATTTACACAAAAATGGGCATGCACCATATGGGTTCTTGATTTAGTTATAAAATAAAAGGCAATAAGATTGCCAAAGTCTTCAAAATACTGATAAATAAATATTCATCCCAATATTCAAGATGAATACCAAGAAGCTTCACCTAAATAGGTATCTTATGGATATCTTCTTGGGCAAGATCAAAGCATACTTTCCATTTATTTAATAATAGTTCAGATCTTCCCATAAACCAAGGTCTCCCTATCAAGATCTTTACATTATATTCATCATTAGTAAATTTAATAAGGAAAAAAGAATTGTTAAGAGAATAAATATCTAGAGATCCTCTAATCCTCCAATGAATTCTTGTCCAAGATTTGAATAACTCAATATTAGGATGTGGTCTTATAAATTTATACACCAAACACAATTTCCACCATAAAGAAGCCTTATTTTTCAAATCATCTGGCATGAAAATGTGAAAACTTATTGCATCTTTCAAAATTAGAAACTTTGTACCTACGAATACCTCCTTATATTTTCCCACTTTACCTTTAAGTTTATCATCCTAGGACATTTTAATGGGGCTCACCAAATGATTAGATAAATATGAAGATTTAAGATTATTTCCCACTTGGGAACCATTAATAAACAACCAAGCATGACCGATCTTACCAAAAGGAGAAACAACTCAATTAACCAAGGGTTTAGTAAGAGAATGCACATATTTCAATTTCTTTGAAAGCTTCACCTCTAACCTATATGAGTATTATTATAAATCCATTCCTATTTTTTTAATATGTCTATATATAATTGGATGTGTCTAGTTGTGACTATATAATGTTTGTTACATATAAGTTAAGATTTTTTGGAAGTATGGGCATATAACATAGTTATACATTAATGTTAAATCTTAGTTGGATATTAGGTTTCCACATAATGACTTCTTACTCATGATAAGTTATAAATAAATATATCCTTTCAATTACTAAAATCAGCATATGTATAAATGTGATTATATTTTAGTATGACCATGTGCTATTTGAGGTATATAGTTATGGACTAAGAGTTGTATGGATTTTAATCTAGCTATATAACTATATTTTAATCTTTGGTTGATATTAAAAAATAATTAAATTTAGTAACATCACGTAGTGATAGAATATGTATATAAATATATGTGATACTTGTGATTTGTTGTTAGAATACAAATCTAAATAAATCTTTAATCACCTAAAAGTGGTAATTATATTATAAGAGTTTTTATTGAGTTAACCTATCCCTAGGCTAGCCATAGACCTACTCTAGAGCCTTATACTTACATTTTCAATCATTCAGTAGACCATAGTCACCTACAACTAATCAAGACATAGTCCCTGAACTATCATCTTTGACCCCAATCCAACTTTATCATTAGTCTACCAAAAATACATTAGTGCCACATTTAGGACACTACAGCCACATGACACTAGTGTTCCTAGTTGGGCACTACCATCCTTATCCCCATCTCTTCCCAATGGATAGTTTTAATGAATTTGATTTAGACTTGTAGAGAATCAATAGTATTTACATAGACTAGATAGATAATTTAAAACACAATAATATTTATTCTATTGTATTTTTCATATGGGATCATAATAAAAATATATAGGACTCTGAATCTTATAATAAGGGATATCCAAATCCCTATAAACTCTCAACCAAATAACCACCAAACCAATGCAACAACATAATATCTTACCATATTATCCATACGATTACATACTAACCTGTAAATAAACTTATTAACAAATCTAATAACATTATATAATATCATTAAATTAATAATGTTTCACACTATACCTAAACATTCACCCCTTGTGAACATTATTAATACTATCTACACCCCCTTAATGTGAGCATGGAGAGAATTAGCACAAATAGAATCATATACCAATGCATACTTTTAGGTCTACATACTACTGACATGATCTTATTACACATGACCACTATATTCAAAATAATTCATCCCATATTTACTTTATGTGATTTTATGTATGTGTCACTAGGGGTCATCTCCATAAATAAATAAGCCAATCATGGGATCTGTACAGTTAGTTGCCCTCTTATATAACTATTTGCCACAATCTATTATATCTACACTCTCCCTTTTTCTCTAAATATCAGAAGATGTCTAAACAAGTAGGGGAATGAAAATTCACAACTAAAAAAAGATAAAATCACACCACACATGTGAATAAGAATGTTCTTTTGTTTTTATTCAAACACACAAATTCCACCAAATCATTGGTGTGGCCCCATCATTGGTGATTGATGAGAGGTCACTAAAAGGCCTCCTTCTTCCATGTATCCTCCAGCCTCTAGTGTCTACTACTTACTTCACCTAATGTTTCAATGAATCTTGGTTGAAGAGAGACTCCTCCCATAATCCAAACATCATATACAAGAGAAAATGCATCTGTGAGGCATTTTTTTTTATTTTTACAATTTTGATTTTTTAACACTTTAGATTTTGGATGAACCTATTATTGACATAAAAATAGGACTTTTGAGACCAACACATAAGTATGAATCCTTTGATAATGACTTTTACAGATAATAAATACTCTATATTAAATAAAAGGCATAAAAACAAATATGACTATTAAAACTATATACAAAAATATCTTTTAAATCAAGACTTAAAATTAAAAACTTATGGCATGACCCAAGACTTATATATATATATATATATATATATATATATATATATATATATATATATATATATATATATTAAAGGACTAAAGAAATTAAATTAAATCTAATTAAATATTGGATTTAACTTGAAAAAACATAATTAACTAAACTAATGACTTATCAATTAAAATCGCAATAGTTGCATGGGTGATGCCAAATGAAAATGTAGACTAAAACGAGGAGATCTGCATAGTCGGTGGAGCTTGGTACAAGGATATAAGACATGAAATGTTCAATGCATATATATCAATATACAAGATAATAGGATATACAAAAAAATTATGGTAGCATGTAGAATTTTGACTATAAAATGCATGATTAGTTGATGGGTGGAAAATTATACCAGTCAAGGCTACAATTAGAATTGAATAAGATGAATGTCAAAACAATGTAAAAAAATTTTGAAAGATGATGGTGTAATGGACTTCATGATACTTTGGAACTAAAGATTTCAAGTGATGTTAACTGAAAATTGAACCAATTAAATTTGCATACTCAATTGATAAAATATATAGCTTAAAAAACTATACAACTGATAAATAGCATATCACCAAATTCATAGAGGCATGACAAATTAGTAGAATTCTATAGTGGGCATATAATTTTATAGATCTAGCTGCTCAAATTGCATAGAGATATCCATATAATATGCATCACAAATCTAACATCGATTATCCACACTTGAATAGAAACTATGGATCCTCCTTAGGGTTCTTAAAATTTACAGTGGTGACTTGTATCTTTACTCATCCACTCTACATACCTTCCTTGTCAAATAAATCAACTCATCACTAGACCATAAAAGAATTATGTCAATGGATGGAATTGATACAAAGATAGACTAAATGATATTTGTTACCAAAAGGTAGATATGGTGTAATGAAATTATTAATAGTTATTAATAGAAAGTTGCTCTATTCAGAACATCATTCCATGAATTTGATATATTACAACAAACATGATGTAAAATAAATTCTAATAATTTACGCAATCAATGCTTCACATTGAATCCTATGGTGTTTCTCCAAAACAAATAATCTATAGGTTTTTAAATTACATGGCTCTGATACTAGATAATGAATCTGGTTTAGACTTGTAGAGAATCAATAGTGTTTACATCGACCAGATAGACAATTTAAAACATAATAATATTTATTATATTTTATATTTCATACAGGATCATAATAGAAATATATAGGACTTTAATTCCTATAATGAGGGATATCCAAATCCCTACAAACTATCAACCAAATAAACACCAAACCAATACAACAATATAATATCTTACCATATTATCCATATGGTTACACACTAACCTATAAATAAACCAATTAATAAATCCAATAACATTATATAATAATGTTTCACATTATACCTCAACATTTTCAAATGTGTTCCCCTCCTAAGGTCAACCTAAGCTCATTTTCTTATTTGCACAAAAAACATAACCCTATAAATACAAGTCTAATCTACATCTATTGACTACATGGAAGATAGATGCAAAAGCTATTCAAATCAAAGAGAGTTATACAACATCAAGGTAATTTTTCCCTATTCTACCCTACTTTCTACATACTACCATCTACAATAGCCCTAAGTCTAATGTTCAAGTATTTTAAATCTCAAACACAATCAAGGCATCCAAGGCTACTATCATTCTATCATTAACTTGCATATACATCAAGCACTAAGGGGAAGAATTACATTGGACTTGATCCCTCTTGGGAGTATTGGTATGTAGGTAACTCTCTACATAGTGTGGTGTTGAGGATGTCCAATCCATCTTATTAACATAATCAATTTTTACTCATGTCATAATTGCAAAGAGAACTATTTTTTTCACATCAAATCAAGCATTCTAGGTATAATACATAGCTACAAGCTTTAGTCTCACAAGAATAGAGCATATAGACATAGGTGCAAGTGTTCCCCAAAAACAAGAATAGTCTCATAAAGAGGATATTAGCACCACATTGATGACAATAAAAATAGATGGTGTTACTATCCAAAATGGGCACTATTGTCTAGTAAACATATGAATATCAATATCTTATTGGTGACACATACTATTACTCAAATCTCCAGTTTTAGAACCTAGATCATCCACAACAATCAATTTTTAGCTAAGTCTCTATTTATCCCTATTTGTTGCTATTTATAGAAATTCAAACAAGTTCAAAATCATAATAAATCAATAGCTTAATTATTGTAATTTATTTAACTAATTTAGGAATCTCAACCCTTTAACCAAACATAGGAATTACATGTGTAAAACCCAAAAATGCTAAATCATTTAGTGAACCTATCTTACTTTGAGCATTGCATAAAACCCTAGCTTACATTAATACCTATTTTTGTGTAATATATTTAGGTCTAAATACTTCTAATTTTTTAATTTTATTTAGACAACCTAGCTAAATTAAAAATAAATTTTAAATTAGGGTTTCAATTTATTTTATATCTAACAAAAATTGTTATAAAAAACCCTAGTTTCAATAACCCTAACCCTAGACAACTCTAGGGTTCATATTTCCAATTGTCACAAAATCTACATTTATAGCTTGTTACCATCATTATCATAATCTAAGCCATACTTTATTTCATGGTGCAAAGCTTATCACTTTGTTTAGCATGTTTATTGTCACCTATTTGTATAAAAGAACACATGTATATTACTCCTATCTTGGATTTAGTTCAAGTTATACTTATTTCACATATTGGTCCTCCATCATGTGAGTCCCATTTTCCTACAGATCATTGTTATATATCTCACTTTGAACTACCTTTGGACACTACTAGATGATAGAAGGCTCAGAGGAATCCCTTTTTTTCCTCTACTTAGACCACTTGATTATCTATGTTCCCATCCCACCTCTACTACTTTCCCTAGGCAAATATTAGATCCCATAGTTTTTATTATCACTAGGTAGAATAGGGTGCCTCCTCTACCTATATAGGAGTAGTGTAACCCTACCATCCTTCTTCATCCCCAACATACTAAAAAAATAGCCAAAGATCATCAAAGAGAGTTTTATATTATGGATCAATTAAGGAATACACCAACTGAAATATATAACTTGGAATTACTTCAAAAAGAAACAATCTTTAAAGATATTTTGTTTCAAACACTTAATCACACATCTATGCCTTGTGATATTGAGCCATCATATTTTTCATATATCATGAATACTATCAAAGATGTGGAGGATGTGATATCTTTTCCTAATGAATATTTACCTTCATAATTAGTCATTAATCAAAACTTGCCACTTTTTATTCAAGCTCAAATCAATAACATAGTTGTTAAATAAGTTCTCATTGACAGTGGTTCAGGACTCAATATATGTAACCTCACATTTTTTCAAACCATAGGGGTTTCTTATCATCTAATTAGAAAACATACAAGAACATTTGAGTGTTTGATGGCATTCCTAAATAGACATTGGGATCAATCACATTGGATATTATAGTTGGACCAAAGACATTGTATACACACTTTCATATCATGCCAAACCATTTACATTATAAGTTACTACTCAAGAGACCTTGGATACATGATATGGAGGTTATACCTTCTAATCTTCATAGATGTGTTAAATTTTTGCATGATGGGTACCTATACACATGTCCAACAAATAATCAACCATTTTAATATTGTAAGCTCACTGAGGATCTTACAACAAGTACATCATTTGATGGGACACCTCATGTTCTCATCAAACCCCACTTCATTGGATTCTTAGTGAGTAGATGCATACTTATGAGGTGGAGGAGTCAAGTAAGACTATTCATACACCACCTTCATAGGATCCTATAACACATATACCTTCACCTATGATAAAGGACTAACCTCTATGATCATAGCTACCTTACTCTATGATAGAGGACCAACTTCTTTGATCACAAATACCTTCTTTGATGATAGAGGATCAGCCTCTACAAGCATAGTTACCTTCATGAAGCATAGAGAAATAGTCTCTCCCAGTATAGACATCCTCATCCAAGATAGATGGTGATATTATCATATCCTAATTACACCTACTTGTCAATTTAGATGAGGCTTACATTCATAATTCTGGCATAGATTCACAAGCCACTACAAAGGATGATCAACCACCTATAAACATCGATGATTATTTATGTAGATTAAGATTTACACTAATGGGCCTAGGGGAATTAGAGATAATTCAAAGGCACTTACAACTTGCCCTACACTAGTAGCATCACTTGTTTAGGATTCTACATATATAATATCCCATAGTCAACCAAAATCGGTAGCATATCACTTGATCCATTCAGTACATATGGTCACCTCCATGGATATCAATTCAATCATGTAGATTCAAGAAATGAGCTCACAATATAGACCACACTATATATTATAGCTATTACTTGATATGGGATTTATATTATTACCCATAGTCTGACATAGATCAGCTAGCGAATTATCACCACTAGAAGGGCAATTTTTTATCATTTCCATAGACTCATAGGACATGATATATACATGTGTGTAGCACTAGAACATAATCTATATAAATTTAAGGCTAAGGACACTATCCAAATTATATAGCCTCCACCTCCACAAGCACCACCACCACTAGTGATATGAGATACTAAATAGATACAAGCACCATGATTGAGTCATCACTGACATAGATATTCATGACATGGTCCATTGACTATATGGATATTTGTCATAGATAGAAATATTCCACATATGGCTATAGGTGAGGATCTTAATCCTAATACTTATGCTTTGGGATTTTTACACCATATTGGTTATTAGGAGAGTGAGCTATAGCATGATATACACTATCAAGACTCCATTAGACATATTACATTACTTCCTACATGTGTCCCCAAGGAGGCCAATACATTATTCTTCATTTTGAATAAAGACAAACATATATAGGTTACACTTGGTAGTACATGGTTACAAGTGATGGATGTTATAATTGATCAATCATAGATATTCTTAACATTTACTCATGATGGACACATGGTTCACATTTTATATGATGACATCAATGAGAACCACATGTTTCACATAGATACTTTGTGGTCTAATGTGGTTTACCATGGGACCACATGAGAGGCATCTTACATAGCTGAGCAACATGCTACTTAGATGTATAGACTTCAAACTTATGCTAAGGATAAGGCCCCACTGATACATACTTATTGGTATGATGATCATGATGATGATGACTTATTTGAGTTTGGACAAGTGTAGTATCTAACAATGTATAGTATTCCACAAGATCCACTATTTAATTATCCACATCCCATGGATGTGGTCTTGGGTCTTTAAAAACATTATACTTTGCTTGTATTTTATTTCATTTATATTTCTAGTATTTACTTTATCTCTCTCAATCCTTATACATAGTTTATTTTCATATGATTATACATAGATTATACTCATAAAATTAAAAAACAATATAATATGTCAAAATATAAAAATGTTCAAATATTTCAAAACTACAAAAAAATTATAGATTGTATGCATTATTTTATTTACATTTTTACTACTTACTAGATATTGCATATTGCTAGTTATCCTAGTGTAGTTGGTTTTATCATACTCACATGCTTCACTTGTTCTTATCGAGTGCTTCTAGAAATAGATAGGAATCCAATCCATTACACTGATCCCAATCAGCTATCATCTACCCATTGGGGGCATTTACACTTATCTAAGTTTATACATTCATATATTTGCCCACTCAAGGGCATCTCCTATAATTTCTCTATAACCAAGTTTTATATTTACATACTATACATTCAATTGACACATTGATTTATCTTGATATTGATCATTACTATTAATTGATCAAATTTTTTATAGATTATCACTAGTTAGCTTCAATATATATGCACCCCAACATAGATTTGTATTACATAGTTATACATGCTTTCATTTCTAGTTTCTAGATTAGACTTGATTGTGTTACTATGATTCTTACATATTTGAGGGTACTTGAATATACCATTATTCCTTGGATTCTATACCACTTCTCTATTTGTATGCCTTGGACATGTGCCCATGTCCCCTGTGTGTTCTCTTTTATGTTTCTATATGCGTACATTAGAACATGTCCTACTTTGTGTATCTATGCCAAATTTCTTGTTGTTTTCATATGTGGACATTTGAACTGTATTTATATGTCTTTATTCTTATATTTAGTGACATGTGTCCATGCCCCTTGTATTATGTCCCCTTGACCTACCTTTTACATGCCTCATATGCTTGTATGTTTGATTATTTGTATGTTTATACACCATGACACTTGTATTTACTTGTTACACACACACACACACACACACACACACACACACACACACACACACAATTTTTTCATTCCATGAGAGATCTGATGCATCTACCTATCCCAATTGGGAGCCTTGATGGACATCATGCCCCATCCCCCTAGGTAGTTACTCAAAATTTACTATTGTTATACATTAATTACATTTATCTTAACACCATTGTGTAATGCTAGATTACAACATACATCTTATGTTTCTTACCTATTCTTAGATACATTTGCATTTTGATGTTATGTTTTACATTATATTTGAATATCATGCACATGCTCTATCTAACACATTTTGTAGAGATAATTCTTTAGAGGTTAGTTCTTCCAAAAATTTCATAACTACCTTAAAAAAAGGGGGGATTTACAAGGGTTTTAATAAATATCAAGATTTTCTTTTGATTTTCATAGATACATTTTAGCATATATGCTCAATTTTAGATATTAGACTTAGGGTAGACATAGAACAAAGTAGAGCCTCAATAGTTTATTTAGACCACACAAAGATTAGACCAAGTAGTTATTAACACCTATATTAGGACACTATCACCATATGATTCTATTATCCACTATATGGCACTAATATCTAGTAGCCTAGCTTTAAGATAACCCAGATCATTCAAATTAGTACACTATGTATAGTATAGACTTGCATAGATATAGTCATAAGTTTGGTAGTTATGTTCAAATTTAGCTTAGATTCAATCATTTCAATTCAAATTCATACCATTTACTCATATTTTGGGGAATCATACATGGCATTATCATTCATACATTTAAATTAGTTACACAAGTTTAGCTATTACATACTTGATTCAGATTTATTATATTCAAATATTATATTAGGGGCATGTGTGTGGTACATAGTTTGCACATACTTAGATTTAGATACGTTGATCAAAATGAATGAAAAACTATGTGTCATTATATGCACTATATACACTTGCTATCACATTCTGGGCTATCACCAAATTCATACCTTACTCTATTTTTAGTGGTTGGCATTCTTGAGTGGCCCAGAGCCACCTAATATACTCGAGTGGCTATAGAATTGAATAACTAATTAGATTACTCAATTAGATACTTTTAGTGATTTATAAAGTATAATTACAGATGCATCTACTTCACATAGGGTGAAATGATGGATTCATGGCCTATTTGAGTTATTGAGCCACTTACATGAGAGGGTTTGACACACTTACAGTCTTATCCAATTTATTCATAGAGATCAAGATCCACCAAGTAGGGGTGAGAAATGATGAAGTCAAAACTAGATTGAGTTCTTGAGCCACCCATATGAGGATTGATTAAACCATCATCTCAACTCAACTAATTCAATGATATGATCATAATACACATTCACCCACATAGGTTATCACTAGGTTCATACATTGGTTTACATACCCAATGAGGTGTGTTCATTCCTTCTCTTTACTTAGTTATTTCATTTCAACATAGTCTTTTGATTTTGATTATCTCATTAGTAAAGACCAATTTTTGCATGTTTCATTATAGGACATTAATTTAGATCACGTTTCACATATGTAGACCCAGATTCACATAATCAAACTTAGTGGCATGGGATTCACTTCCAAGGTAAGTCTAGGTGTGCTTCTTTTTAATTTATATTAATCATTTCTCTTTGTTGCATTACTAGCATAAATGGGGGGCAAATGTAATCACCTAAAAGTGGTAATTAGATGTTAAGAGTGTTCTTTGAGTTACCCTATCCTTAGGCTAGCCATAAACCTAATCTAGATCCTTAGACTTACATTTATATTCATTAAGCAAACCACAATCACCTATAACTAGTCAAGACATAGTTCCTAAACTGTCATCTCTAACCTTAATCTAACTTTCTCATCAGTCTACCAAAAGGACATTTGGGACACTACAACCACATGGTACTAGTGTCCCCAACTAGGTAGTATTTTCCTTAGCCCTATCTCTTCCCAAAAGATAGTCTTTCAAACATGTGCCCCTCTTAAGGTCATCCTAAGATCATTTTATTATCTACGCAAGCTACAAAACCCTATAAATACAATTTTAATACACCTCTATTGATTAGATATAAAATAGATGCAAAAGCTATTCAAATGAAAGACAAAGTTATGGAAAATCAAAGTACTTTATCCTATTCTACCTTACTTTATACATACTACCATCTACAATATATCTAAGTCCATTTTTTAAATATTTAAAATATCAAGCACATTTAAAGCATCCAAGGCCACTCTCATTCTAGCATTTACTTGCACATACATCAAACACTAGTTTAGAGAACTACATTGGACTTGATCCCTTTTTAGAGTATTGTTATGTAGGAAACTCTCTACATAGCAGGGTGTTGAGGATGTCCATTTTATCCTAATAACACACTCAATTCTTTCTCATATCATACTTGCAAAGAGAAATAGGGTTTACACGTCAAATCAAGCTTTCCAAGTATAATACACAGCTACAAGATTCGGTCTCATAAGAATAAAACATATAGTCACATGCACAGGTGCTCCCTAAAAATAGGAATAGTCCCACAAAAAGGACATTAGCACCACATTGAGGACATTACATGTAGATGGTGTTACTATCCAAACTAGGTGTTATTATCTAATGAATAGACAAATATCAAAATAATGTTGGTGACATAGATTACTACCCAAATCATTAGTTTTAGAACCTAGATCATCCACGATAGTTAGTTTTCAGCTAAGTCTTTATTTATTCCTATTTTTTGCTATTTATACAAAGTTAAACAAGGTCAAAATAATAAATTATTATTAGATTAATTATAAAAATTTATTTAAAAAATTTAGGCATCTCATCCCTTTAAGCAAACATAAGAATTACATGCATAAAACCCAGAAAGGTTAAATCACAAGTATACCTTATATAGATATGCATAGTCAATTCGATGTTTAAGAATGTTATAGGATATAACAAATAAATTTGGGTGCATTTTTTATCTAGGCTAAGTGTAAATGTGTGTATTAGTTAGAATGAACCTCTACTTATGTGGTATTTGATGTTAATACAGATCATATTAAGGTTTGTTAGTATTTGAAATAGCTTATTTATGTATTTTTGACATATGGAAATAAAGTAATAAGATAGTAAATGATGTTATATAGATGAATAACATAAAGTTAGAGTTTCATGTTAATATTTTGGTAACTTGATGACTTGATATATAATCGTACCTAAATGGTTTGATTGTTTAGATGATTGTATGAAATATATTCATATATTTGATTTTATTGTGTTATAATTAAATTAGATGTTTCAAACTATAATATTACATGTAATGGATTAAATACATGAATTTGAGATTTTATTGTATTAGCACATATTATAGCTGATAGTAGAGAAAACTCATTTTTAAATCTTTTGGTTTTAATATTATTAAATATATAAACCAATCTAGTATTGATGACCCTAAATAAATGAGTGAGATAGATTTCACTTAATTAGTTTCATTAATATGTAGATAAAATGTAATTTGATTGAGTGATGTGTATTAAATTGATTGATCCTTGAGATCAAATAACTATAAGAAAACTTTAGTTAAAGTAGTGTTTATGGTTAAATATTATCATTTCATCTCTTGATTTAGTTTACATGTTTTGTATGATATCATGTTAGAATGGGTTTCTTTATGATATACTTCATGTAATAGCTATTTTATAGCATACAGGTTCTAGTTATCACTCTTGATTCTCACACCATTATTATCTACCCATATATGAAGGGAGGGTCATTCCAATTTTGAGAGATTATGTATGGGATCGATGGTTTGTGGTTGGTGTATAAAAACACTCAAATGATGTTCTCCCTCCCCTTAGTATTACTTCACTAGTGACTACACTCATGATTAATTATGGATGATTCAATTTAAATGAGACTCACATTATCCATGGAGAATTGTATCATTTTAAATTATTATTAAACCATGTATTATGTTGAAACTCTACTATTTTGTATATTTTATCATTATAGCAGTTGGTTGTAATATTGTATCAGTTGTAGCTAAATTTATGGATATACTTTTATGAAATAAATGTAGTATTCATTTTTATATTTATCATTATACTTGATTTTTTGATCATTAGCTAAATAGATTAGCTCTTAAAATTGTTATTGGTTAGCTTAAACTAATGTATTTAGTTAAAGATCACTATGTATGTTTTCAATGTGATGGAAATATGTAAATTAAATTAGTTTAAATGTTTTAAAGAAATAGCTTATGCTAATAAAACCTAGTTGGGTTGTTACATCATCCATCCTCACCAGTTTGATAGTATGAGTTGACTTGGTTCACTCTCACTAAGTTATAAGTATGATTGGGTTGCACGGTTGAGCTAATCTTAATTATTGGGTGGCAACTCATCTTTTTTCCAATGTTGGGGGCATGTGCCTTCTAATCTATATTTCTCTCTATCTCTTTAGATATATGTGATTATAATATTATATATATGGATAACACACCTCCTTATTTTAAGAAGTGGGGGACCCCTCTTCTAAGTTACTTAAATTTGAGTTCCCTAGAGTTTCAATCTTTCCCTGATTAGCATCTTTCTTTTTGGATCCTTGAGTTTTTTTTTCATCCTAGTTTTGTCATGCATCTATTATATTCATAATGGTATTTTATACCTATTGACACCTCTCATGGCTTTTGATTTTAACTGCAGTCAACGCTTTATTGCATCCTAAGTAGAATAGTGTAATTTCACACTTAGAATATTTTTATTGCACTAGCAATCTAATCTATAGATTTGGACATGTTTTAAAGTTCCTAGAGTATTATTCTCATGAAATCTTAGTTTCTTAGAGTCTTATATAGAACCTTATAAGGATCTATTAGTGAACAGATGAGTTTTATTTTATTACGTGGCTTCTTTTTTACTTAGTCTCTTTTCATGGATTTTTGTAGGTTGAGCAATGAAATCAAAAAACACTGCATGGTTCCAACTGTGAAAACATGTGTTAAATCCTAATTTCTCACTAAGAAAATTTACTTAATATTCTATGGATATTGATTTAATTTGATTAACTAGGTTGTAAGTCATATACTATTATGGGATAATTGAATACTATTTTGATTTTAGATGGAATTACGATGAGTTAATTGTAGTGTATATTCTTTACATTATGATCATATTAATTAATTATTTTATGATATATATGTCATGATGTATGGACTAACTACCTGCTTGTCATGAGTTGAATGAAAGAGAGATTCATCCCTCAAAGCATGATGGAGGGAGAGCATCATTAGAGAGTGTGACATAGATGGAGGTATTGGGGGACAATAGAGGAAAGGAAAAAACCCTGCACACACCATGTTAAATAATACATATTAAATGTATAATTTGAATTTTTAGCATTAGTATGTTTTGATTATTATTTGTATTTAGATCATTTTTTATGCATACTATTTGTGTGTTAGTTCAAATCTATGCCTATGTGGAATTAATTTTGTATAATTACATTGTGGTTCTATGTGCTTATGTCATGTTATGTAATTTAGGATTAAACATGGATTTACATGATTTGGTTATTACTGCATATAGCCTAACCATTATGTTTTGATGTAATAATTATGGAATACCATTTTAGTTTAAGAGAATATTATCAGCTTACATTATTAATATTGTTATTAAGTCATGATGATTGTTTACCTATACTAGGTTAGTAACAACTAAAATGATTATAATTTATTGTGTTGTATTTAATAATTTTAATGTATTTTTATAAATATAAAATAAAATGAATAAAAATAATAATTAAGAAATAAAATTTAATAAAATAATAATTAATAAAATTATATATTTAGGAAAAAGAAAATAAAAAAGAGAAAAACATATTCATTCAAGGAAAGTGGTGACTTAAAAGCTTTAAAAAAAACACACAAAAGAAAAGAATGGTTTTAAAAGAAAGGAGAGTCATTAAAGTGCCACATTAAAAGAAAGAAGGAATGAGGAAGGAAAAAGGAGAAGGAAGAGTGAATAGGAGAATGATTCCAAGTGGGAGCATTACCAGGTAGGCACCATTGTTCTTGTGAAATCTCTAAATTTTTGTGCTCTTTTATAATTATATGGACTATGTAAACCATGCATATGGGTTGAGAGTTTGATATTTATAGATATGAAAATAAATGTATATGTAAACATAGCAATCTGTAGGAATGTTAAATAGAAAATATATGTATAATATATATGGCAATATGTATATAGAGTATAGTGATTTGTACTAATTAGCAACTTTTATGACATGAAGTAAATCATATAGATTGCATGATTGAATGGAAACTTATATAATACTATCAATATAAACAACTTGGGTTTATCATAAACAAATAAGTGAAGTGTGTAATGAAGCATCTATATAGAGAACAATACCAAGTATGGTGGTCTATACAAGTTTATATAGAAACTTAAATTATCTTTAAATAGATATTTAAACACAGTGAGGTGAATGTATAACTAATGAAATGACTACATACAGAAAAAAAATGGTATATGGCAATGTGGAGAAAGAGCAATATGAATATTATTATATTATATAGGCAGAACTATATACCATATCTAGTCATTGATATTTAGATAAGATAGACATAATGTAAAACTTAATATTATATATATAGAAGTTAACAGTAACAAATATAATATAATACTATACTATAATTTTGATGTATTATCTTGATTAGTGTGAGGAATACAATTAATATTTGATACATATAGGGTATAAAATTAGCTAATAATCACTATTATGGTATGATAAGTAAATAAAAACAATGAGAAGAGAATAGTTAATATAAATTAGCATAAAAGGAAAATAGCATAAAAGGATATCTCTATAAAGAAATAAATATGTCTCTATATATCAGCTAAAGAAATAAGGATATCGATATCACTAAGGATATAGATATAACTAAATACTTTTATAACAATCACTACCAAAATCTATAGCCCATGTTAGAAATATTCTATCTCTAAATGCATGATAATCTAACATTGTTTAGTTAAGAATTATAATAGAATCTATTGGGAGCTATAATTACTAAATGTTACATGTGTCCCTAGATTTTGGCTCATCTACGGGAATATACATTTCACCATAGATTAATTAATATGTATTTAATGTATTCTAATATTTATACCTTATTAGAATGTATCTAAATGGAAAGAAGCTTGAATATACAGCGTGTCATTATATTATGAGTTATTAGTGGTATTATACATTAGTTATCATTAATATTTATTACCATTTTAGATTATTATAATACCACTAATGGGAGGGGATGTATTATTATCTTGATTCTATATATGCCTTATTCCACTAGTGATTATTGTTAGGCTTAATACCATTATGGCAGGGACTCAAATAGAATCATTTGGAGACTCATATATGGTTATACATTATAGAAAATACATTAGGAATGCTAGATCCAAAATCTGTTGCTAGAGATTACAATAATGAGGAATTGGGATAAAAATATTCCATCCTAGAAATCCAGTAATGGAATTTGGAATTTTAGATGTTCCAAATGCTCATTCGATAATGGGTGCCCCTTGGCAAAGTCACTCTTTGGTATTGATGGTAGGCAATAGTAGTAAAATACTAAATGTGTTTTATGTACTTAGTCTTTTCCTTTGAGTTAGTGTGATAGATGCATGCCTCCTATTTTAGGTTATTTAGGTGCTTATCCATTACTTCATAACATGAAGTGTTACATTCTTGATTTATACTCTGAGTCACCTTTGTATTTGATATATCAAGTATAGAGGTGACTCAGAGTATAAATCAAGAATGTAACACTTCATGTTATGAAGTAATGGATAAGCACCTAAATAACCTAAAATAGGAGGCATGCATTTATCACACTAACTCAAAGGAAAGACTAAGTACATAAAACACATTTAGTATTTTACTACTATTGCCTACCATCAATACCAAAGAGTGAATTTGCCAAGGGTAACCCATTACCGAACGAGCATTTGGAACATCTAAAATTCCAAATTCCATTACTGGATTTCTAGGATGGAATATTTTTATCCCAATTCCTCATTATTGTAATCTCTAGCAATAGATTTTGGATCTAGCATTCCCAATGTATTTTCTACATATATATATATATATATATATATATATATCACTAAGGATACATTCTCATATAAAAGAAAAGAACATAACATATCAATAGCATCATACGATGTGATATGACATAATCCATGGAAGTATATTAGGTCGATATGTCAATAGTGATATGGATTTGTATGATATACATAGCATTTAACGGATCTAAATGATAGCAATATATAACCTATCACTACAACATAACATTTCTAACATGTAATAACCTATGTATATTATAGTAATCTAAGCATCTAGCATTGTAGATCCATTATTAGAAGTTAGTTACTCATATCTGTTTAGACTACTAATATCTAATAATAAATAATCTAAGTATCTTGTGAAAAAGGAAAATTATGTTGAAATCATATAAAGTTTTTGATTATATTTATAAATGACTTTAGGCATTTACATATAGTATACACTATTTGAGAACTTGTGTACGGTACATATTACAACTATATTTAGTATGTACAAGTGCTTGTATAGAGGAAATATATCTACATATGGACTTAAGTATTCATATAAAAATATAACATATATAGGTGTATTGGGTCATATGCCTATTTATATAATTTAATGGATTGATAAAAGAAGTCACAGGATTCTGAGGGACAAGAAAATATACCTAAAAGAATATAGTCTCCTACAAATATAACAAGTAGTTCTAACAAAATATTATGTTCATATAAGGTATAACTTGGTTATGAGTAATCTAATTCTATAAAAATATTATGACTAACTATTGGTATATATACATATAGTATTCAAAATTTGTATGTGGTATATATTATGAGTATATTAATATGTACAAGTGCTTATACGTATATAACGTATATTAGTGCATCGTGATGTGTGCCTATAATTTATAAATTTTTGAAGAATGGAAAACTATTTATATATGCATACAACCTCCTAAAATATAACAAATTTTTTAAATGAAAGATTGTGTTTCTGTGATAATTATGCCTTATTATTTGATGTATTAGGTAATGTCATTTGTGGAGATTTTGTTTCTCTATTAAACTATTATCATGACTAGTTGGTTGTATTTGAGTAATGTATACATCAAAGGATAGACTATGATATTGGTGTTTGTCATAGAATGTATTGTATTTGTATCTACTTATGAAAATTAGAAATATGTAGTCTAATATGTAATATATCCAGAAGGTATGAACTATATTTATGTTGGTTATTATTATTTATGTGACAAATAATATAATGGTGATTCATTTAAATATTTGATGGACTAAATGTATGCATTTTGATTATTCCTATGTTTAGCATGTTTTATGCCTATTAGTAGGAAATAATATTTATGAATATGTTGGTTATATTTATATTAACCAAATCTCACATTGTTAGTACTAAGTAAGTAGTGACATGGACTTCACTAGCTTACTAGTATCATCAATGCTAGATGAAGGTAATTCGATCAAGTGGTGTGTATAAAATTGACTTATCCTAGAGATCAATAAATATTGAAAGCTTTGGCCAAATTAAGGTTAGTTAGATATTATCATATCATATGTATGATTTACATGTTTGTGTAATATCATGTTATAATGGATTTATTTATGGTACACTACATATTCATAGAAATCATACAAAACATAGGTACTAGCTTGTCTTTCTAGATTACTGCACCATCACTATCTACTCATCTATGAAGGGAGGGCTATTCCCTTATGGGGGATTGTGTAGGTGACTGATGGTCCATGGTTGGTGTGTAAAAGTGTTTAGATGATGCTCTCCCTCCCCATAATAGTACTTCTTTAGAGATAACACTTGAGATTACCAAAGATATTAGAGTTTTGGGAACTCATGTTTCTCGGAGATCTGTATCTTATACATTGTATTATATTTATTATTATTGAGACATTATTCTGATGAGACATAATTATTTAATTATTGTACATCAATATCAGTGGTTATATTTTCATACCAATTATGGCTAGACATATGTAATGACTTTTTATATTCAGTTATGTTTTGTTTCATATGGTTCTAGTGATCAATAATAGGTAGTTGTTACATGCTTATTTTACTGTTAAGATACTTACTATGTTATAGTTGGATCACTAATTAGATTCTTATGGTCAAATATAATAATAGAATATGTTAATTAAAAAAAATTATCACATTATTCTAGGTCAAACCTAGTGGGGTTGTTATAATGTGTCAGTCTCTCGATCTTGATAAAAATAACATAACTCAGAGAGCTCAACCAATCAAATCTTCCAATTGTCAGAATCATCAGTATCCTAGACTTGATAAACATGTTAGATCTTGAAAGATATTGATTGAATGATAACACATTGCATGGCCCTAGTCACCAAAAGGGATATAACTTGACCAATTAGATGGCCTCAATGTTAGACACATCAGTATCCTAGTCCTAACAAAGAAGTCAAAGCCCAAGAGATCCTGACCAAATGAAATTATGCCACATGTCCCACTATCAAAGGTGTTAGTCTCTTAAAACTAACAAAGATGTCAAGTCCTAAGAAAGCCTATCCTAATAGAACATGTCACGAGGCACTTCCATATATATTTTGTAATAAAAACCTAAGAAGACCTAAAGAAATCAAACTAAAGTATACTTAAACTTAATGGGCTAATAAAAATATGCCACATGTCACTTCACTCCTAAATCTAGCTACTCCTACTCCTATAAGTATAAAATTGAAGTGTCAAGTTATGCCTAGGTGGTAACCATTGTAGTGAGCACTAATCAGTTATGGACATATAGCATAATAAATAGGTTATCTAGGATGCCATGGGGATTAAATGATTTTGTACCTACCACACTCATAGAATTAATAAAATGGGGAATTAGGCCAAGATTGGACAAATTAGAGTGTTGCATCACAATCACCAAATCTAGTAGGTGGAACATTTTTGAAATCATTGATTTTAATTCCATATTGGAAAATAAATGGAAAACTATGACCACCAACTCAAAATTTAATTCATGATGAGTGAGCTATCATGTGCCATCAATATAAGAGATATTTACAAATCCCTATAAGTTCCTCTAGGTGAGCTCACTTACCATTATTGTTCCTAGTTTCCTAGTCTACATTTTTGTTTTTTATGCATTCATGTACCCTCCATGCCTCCCTCACTTAGAACTCATTGTCACAGGAGAGATAACCCTTTTTTTAATATCCAATTCTTCCTATTCCAACCCCAAAGACAAGCCTGAGTGTAAGGACACCACATTCATAGATGGACTAACACATTTCAATCACTATAATGAGATCTTCAAGGTAATCAACTTGGTGCCAAGATCTTTACTAGTGAAGATGAAGATGAGGTCGAGTTCAAAGATTCCATATTGGCATATGAAAATTATAGGTTATATCAAATAATAGCCAAATCAAAGGTCTTTCCTTGTGTTGATTTATTTATAAATTTGTTACTCACTACTAATCAAGCATAGGATGGTGTTCATAACATGGTTTATTTCATGATTTCTTAGCACCATATTTTAGATATCTCAAGAGTCACTTTCAAAGCTTATTATAACCTCCCAAAGTATATAGTCACCTATGATTCAGCTACAATGAGCACCTAGACCAAAACTTACCATATATATTGATGTCCTAAAAGATTGGGCAGAGAACCTAGACACAAAATTGGTTAAAAAGATAAATGTGAATGCATAAACTATTTGTACCTTTAAAGAGGGATTTTACATCAGGATGATACTATTGGACTAATTATTAGGGAAAAGTGACTGCCTACATATCCACCTCTTATGGGTTCCCCTAATCCACATAATCCTTAAGGGTGATCAGGTCCCTGACCTTGGGGAATGATAAATTTCAAATTGATCAATGCCATGAGATATGCTTGGGGAGGAGGTAACTTTTAGATGATAAACTACTTGGTAGACAAGATCTGCACAATGCTCACATTCAAACCTTATACCTTTCTAGCATGGGTTTTTGGAGGCATGGTTATCCATGTAGTTTTTTACAAACTATATGGACACCATTATCAAAACCATGTATGATAGATATGTTATTACTTATACCCAGTGGCATATATGGCCATTAATGAGGTAGTCATACCTCAACTATCAAAGAAGATAAGGGACTCTCTTGCCCCCATTAGAAACTACTAGTATTATAGGGATGACACTATCATTCATTTAGTTATCACTCTCAAGTCCCCCTTCCACCTATGTTATCAAGTCTTGAACCACTTAGAAGATTAGGATATCACCTATCAAATAGTGGAGGGCATCTTCAATCATTTCATTAACTACCAACAAAAGGATTGCCTACCTCTCCCAATCACCATCAAGCACCATGTGTATATAGATTTTCCCCCTTTGAAAAATATGGTAGTTGGAAGGGACTCATATACCCTAGGTATGGCCAAACATTTAGATTCCAACATGCATGATGTTATCCAATCCCATGTGTTAAGGTACCAAGCTTGGCATAACGTCAATTATGGCCACTAGCCCCATGAAGATGATGAGCTCTATCTTAACCTAGCTAATAATCATGAAGTGTTTGCCCTGATCAAGGTGAATAAGAAGAATAAGAAAGGAAAGTAGGCTTAGCCTAAACCATCTACCCAATTTATACTTTCCTCTTCCACATTGACTCAGCCTAGAGGATATATTTAAGAAACTCCCCTAGATCTCTAGAATAAATCTACAAGGGGTCTAGGTTCCTTATCCTTCTAGACCTTCTACTCTTTAAGTTTAACCTCCACAACCTATTACTCCAATTTCACCACCTTCCATGGTATAAGTAGCTCAACCTCAGGTAGTACAACCCAAAACATCTCATCTTCAAGAAACATGAACTCAGGCTATGCAGGCACTCAGTTTCAATATTAGTAGTAGCCATGAGACAAGCCCAAGAAAGGACCAATAATTTACACTAATGTAGATCCTTCCCCCTATTCCTTCCATTCCTTAGTAACCTGTTATAATGTCACTTAGTTTTCCTTCCCCATAACAACCCACTCTAGTTGTGCCCCCACTTTTATCTATTCTACCCCTTCTATAATTCACCAAGTGCCACTAACTTTAGATATGCACAACATTCTCACCTCAAAATTATTATATTCACAATACATCTCACAAGTAGGTGTTGAGTTGTGGAGCTAAAAGCTTCAACTCTTTGCAAATAGAAGGAACAGAAGGTTGCTGAGATCCAGGAGCACCGGCATCGGTAGCAGGACCGACATCAGTCGTGACCAGTGCAGAAGGCCACCAGCGACGGCAGGGAGTCGGCAGAACTAGGCAATTAGGGACCGGTGTCGGTTGCCTGTGTGTTTCAAAATTGTTTGTTGCATGGATAGTTAGTTAAGTGAATGAAGTGTTTGCATGTAAAGGCCAGTTAGAGTCTTGAGCTATGAGGATAATTGTCTAAATTAAGAGTCTAAGTTATTGTTTAAGTCTGGGATCTATTTATAGACCCATTGGCATGTATTGTAATAGGCACAAGATAAGGAAGGCAAGGAAGTTCCTTCTAAGTGTAAGATCATTGAGTTGCAAGTTGTTGCAATCTCATAGGAGATCTACATGTATGAGTATGGTCTGTTGAATTGAATGTTACAGGTTCATGGGAGATCAACTTGAAGTACTATAGAGTGCTTGGTGAACTAGCAGGATTATTACTGACTAGTTGGAGAGGTGAACACCAATTCTGTTTATGAGTTGGTTGTTGGGACCATTTTTTTGGGTAAGAGAGTGTTGTAGAAGAATTACTATACACTTGAGGTGTGGGAAGCCTCTGTAAGGTGGAAGAGTGTGGCAGCTCTTTATTGTATTCTTTTCTGTAAAGTGTTAATACAAGATAGTGTATTGTCTCTCATATTCTGTGCTATTGGTGAATTCTAGTTACTTGTATTTCTAGTTATTTCTGCATTTATAATCGCTTAGGTTTAGTAATCATATTGTGCTCTTTCTGAGGAGCAAGATCCTAACAAAGTGGGATCAGAACAGGTGTTGTTCTTGTGATCCCCCAACAAAGTGGTATCAGAGCTGTTGGTTGGGATACTAACAGATTGGATTAGATCTGATTAGTGTGTTTTTTTATTACAGGTTACTCACAGGGTTTCTGTTTGAGTGGGAGTTAAGCAATGGCAGAAGACAGTAAGCTATGAATGGAAAAGTTTAATGGCAAGAACTACCAACTGTGGAGGATGCAGATTGAGGATTATCTGTATCAAAAAGATCTGTACTTACCATTGGGAGGGGTTAATTTCAAACCCTCGAATATGAAAGATGAAGAATGGGAGGTTCTTGATCGGAAGGCTCTGGGATCTATTAGATTGAGTCTTGCATCATCTGTGATTTCTAGCTTATCACAGTGTAAGACAATGGTGGAGTTGATGGAATCTTTGGCAAATTTATATGAAAAACCCTCATCTTCTAATAAGGTATTTCTTATGAAGTGCTTATTTAATTTGCAAATGTCAGAAGGTGGATTTTTTCATAGCCATCTTAGTGATTTCCATGGTTTGGTAAACCAGTTAAGTTCATTCAATATTGTATTTGATGATGAAATTAGAGCTCTCTTAATCTTGTGTTCATTACCTAAAAGTTGGGAAGGTTTGGTAATGGCAGTTTCTAATACTGTGTCTCCTTCAAAAGTCTTAAAAGTGGATGATGTTGTGAGTGTGATCTTGAATGAAGAGATACGCAAGAAAAGCACAGGTGATTCATCAGGGAATGCTTTGAGTGTTGAAGGCAGAGGAAGGAAAAGAGAGAAGATAGAGCATGGGAGATCAAGGTCCAAGATAGGCAAAAGATCCAAGTCCAGGTATGGCAAAATAACCTGCTGGAAGTGTGGAAAGCAAGGGCACTTAAAGAGAGATTGTAGATCAGGTGAAGATCAGCATGAAGGACATGAAGAAGAAGCAGATGTTGTAGATTATGCTACACGAGATGCTCTGGTATGTTCTTTGGATAAAGTAGAATCTTGGGTTTTAGATTTTGGTGCCTCTTTTCATGCATCCCCACATAGGGAATTTTTTCATGAGTATGTCCAGGGAGACTTTGGAGAAATTTATGTAGGGGATGATAAGCCTTGTCAGATTGTTGGCAAAGGGAAAGTGAAGCTGAAACTGCAAATAGGTAACACATGGGTGTTAAAGGAGGTCATGCATGTCCCAATTCTAGAGTGGAATTTGATTTCTATTAGAAGTTTGGGTGATGAGGGTTGCACAGTAACTCTCACAGCGGACTCCTGGAAGGTTACCAAGGGTACACTTGTTGTAGCTAGAGGTAAGAAAGTAGGTACACTTTATCTATCTACTTATATTACTAACTCTCTTTCTGGGTTATCTACTTCAGCTGTAGATTCAGAGATGTGGCTTGATAGGCTTGGTCACATAAATAAGAAGGAGATGCTTGTTCTTGAGTCAAAGGATATGCTTTCAGATTTGGAAGGTATGGATCATGATTTTTGTATGCAGAAGAAGGTGACATTTCTTGAGGAATCTAATGTTAGTGACAAGAACAGGAAATCCTTGGTTTTCAAGGAGAAGGTGATAGACAGAGTTCAGCACAAGATGTAGAAGAATTTTGGGCAGAGCAAGGGTGTTTTGGAGAAGAATTTGATCCAAAAAGAGCTCGCAAGAAAAAGTGAGGTCTCACTAGAAAAACACAAAAGCCGACATCGGCAGGAAAACTAGCGTCAGCATTTAGACAGGGACTGACGTCGGCTATGTGCAGCCTGATGTCCATGACTCAGGGCAGATAACTACCGGTGTCGGCCAGGGGAAAACAACGTCGGCAAGGGGGCAGTCATAGGGATCTGACATCGGTCGAGTGTAGACTGAAATGTGACTGACATCAGTTCTTGAGATGAATTTTGGGTGGACAGCAAGCTGTCAAGGTGTCTCAAGCACCCATATGGAGGACTGAAGGTGTAAGTAAGTTCTTAAATTCATCATTTCCCTTCTTTACACTACTTGTTGCTCACTTATGGCATAAGACCAGGAAGTTATTGAAGAAGCAGAATAGGTAGATCCAGGAAATAGTGGGAGCTTGGCATGGATGAGGATGTGATTCCTTGGAGGAGAACCAAACAGGTGTTTTGGGTAGAGTGGCCAGCTGGAAGTAAGCATTGAGAGACGAATGGATGTTCAGGATGAAGAAGAGCAGAAATGGATACGTGAGATGGAAGATCAAGGTATATGCTCTTGTATAGCTACAGGGCAATGGAGGTTTGATCATTATGTTTCTCTTTACCAGGTTGGATAATATTAGCTACATTATCCTATTACTGTATGATGTGCTTGTCGCAGGGTTACATATACAGGGTATTGCTAAACTAAAGGTAAAGCTAGTTCAGGTGTTTGTCATGGAGAATCTGGGAGCAGCAAGATTCTTTGGCATGAGTGTGTTCTAGAGACATGGTAGGTCATATGTTGACTTTGTTTTAAGATGATTGTGTGAGACCGGTTAGCACACCGTTGGTTGGACAGTTCACAGAACAGGTTCTTGATTCACATAATGAGGTTAAGTGCATGGTATGTACTAAACCTAAGTTTTCCCAAGCAGTGGGAGTTGTCACAAGTTTGGAGCCAATCCGGGAGAGAACCATTGGAGGATAGTTCAGTGGATTTTTATAGGGACTAGCAGCAGGTGCACATGTTATACAGGCTCAGGTTATTTTCTACACAGTTTGTAGATGTGGATGTGGCAGGTGATTTGGATGACAAGGTTTGCACTACAAGTTTGTGGTGATTGGTCTTCAAGAGTGATCTTGAAGAGGGATACAAAGCCAAGGGAACAAACTAGATAGAGTATATGTACAGGTACAGGTTGCAACTATTTATCTCTAAGTGGGAGATTGTTGAGTTGTGGAGCTAAAAGTTTTAACTCTTTGAAAACAAAAGGAATAGAAGGTTGCTGAGATCTAAGAGCACCGGCATCGACAGTAGGACCGACATTGGTCGTGACCAGTGCAGAAGGCCATCGGCAATGGTAGGGAGTCGATCGACATCGACAGAACCAGGCAATCAGGGACTGGTGTCGGTCACCTGTGTGTTCCAGAACTATTCATTACACGGACAGTTAGTTAAGTGAACGAAGAATTTGCATGTAAAGGCCAATTAGAGTCTTAAGCTATGAGGATAATTGTCTAAATTAAGAGTCTAAGTTATTATTTAAGTCTGGGATCTATTTATAGACCCATTGGCATGTATTGTAATAGGCACAAGATAAGGAAGGCAAGGAAGTTCCTTCTAAGTGTAAGATCATTGAGTTGCAGGTTGTTGCAAGCTCATAGGAGATCTACATGTATGAGTATGGTCTATTGAATTTCAGGTTGCAGGTTCATGGGAGATCAACTTGAAGTACTATAGAGTGCTTGGTGAATTGGCAGGGTTATTACTGACTAGTTGGAGAGGTGAACACCAATTCTATTTGTGAGTTGGTTGTTGGGACCCTTTTTTTGGGTAGGAGAGTGTTGTAGAATAATTACTATACACTTGAGGTGTGGGAAGCCTTTGTAAGGTGGAAGAGTGTGGCGGCTCTTTATTGTATTCTTTTATGTAAAGTGTTAATACAAGATAGTGTATTGTCTCTCATATTTTGTGCTATTGGTGAATTCTAGTTACTTGTATTTTTGGTTATTTCTGCATTTATAATTGCTTAGGTTTGGTAATCATATTGTGCTCTTTCTAAGGAGCAAGATCTTAACAAAGTGGGATCAGAACAGGTGTTTTTCTTGTGATCCCCCAATAGTAGGGATCTCCATGATGCCCTCACCAATTTTTATATAAGTTTATATACTTTGAAGTGCCCTATCTTCATCAAGTTCTGCTACCTCCCTAGTAATAAGTACACATATATACATAATTTAACTGACCACATCCATAACAGTGGTACCTTCAATTGCCTAGTAGATTATTTAGTTAGTCACCATAGCCTTTGCTACCCCAGATCTCTCCACTACAGTAGCTAAAGTTGATTCGATAAAGAGGCCCACAAAGAAACAAAAGGTGACTTATCTTCGACCTCCTACACCGCCTCTTATTATTCCCAACATCATTCTTAGGCCTTCCTTATCTATTATCGTGGGTACCTAGGGACTTGGTTTTAACCAACTGATTTCCTCCCTTATGTTAAACTCCCCTCTCTTTGGTGTTATTACACCACAAGTTAATTTGACCTAGAGCTAGTGGGAGGTTTAGATTTTCCCTTAGGCCTCCCCTTTCATCCTACCCTATTCACCTCCATGCCTCCTCCTCCTCCATTACTTTATTCCTTCATTTCCGCCATTCCATATGTTCTACCTCTACCTAGACCTCCACTTGTCATATCCATCTCTATCACCCCACCAACACCTCCTTTTACACTGGGAGTAGCCATGGTGTTGTAGTTACCTAAGATGACTATGCAGGGTAATCTTGAGGTCTAATGGGAATTTGATCACATCATAGGCAACATGATAAGGATACTCACCCAAAATTTCATCTAGGAGGAAAACCCTATGGTCTAGAAAACTCAACAATTCCTATTCTCCCTCACCAAAGTGAGGACATCCATAGGGTAATAGAAAGTGGCTGAGGACCCAGTCTTTGTGCTCTAAGATACACATGATATGTCAAAAAAGATGATAGAGGATATGTAAGGATAGGTCTAAAACCTAGAATCACAAGTAAAGAAATCTCTTCCTATGTATTTAATTATATGAATAAAATATTCCCTTTTGTAACTTTTCTCAACTCTGGAAGAATTGGTTGAGACTTCGATGAACAACAAAAGACATCTTCTAAGGGGCCATGCATATTTAGAGAGAATTACTCACATGGAGAGCAAGTGCCTAAAGCTGATAGTAATTATATAGAAGGGAATGTTCCCAAATTTTAATTTCATGCCCACATCAAACTTGAGACTTTATCAAACATATGTTGGGAGTATGATGTCTATGATTGAAGAATGGATAAGCTAGTGTAGATAGTGGTAGAGCCTCTATAAAAAGGTAATGAAAATATGTTGGCATATTTCAAATAAGTCAACATCATTACATTATTCCACATACATGGAACCCTAATAGATAAGGACGAGTTTATATTTCATCTCAGGTCACTTTAACTAGGTCATGAGGAAGAAAGTGGTGAAATCCAACAAAGTCTAGAGCTCAAGCACTACTGTGAAACTCTCTACTTAGTACCACTGTGAGCATGTCAACCAAGTTTCAAAGGTCAAAGTATCCATAGAAGGCCCCACTCCAATTATACCAAATTACTAGGGGCCCAATCAGAGGTGATATTTTGAGACCCACCAATGAATTTGGCCAAGCTAGATTAATAAGTTTATACCTGGTGGAAGTCGTGTTGGCCACCATAAGGATGCTCAGTCAAAGTAGTTAGGAGGTAGTCTCATTAATGTGACTCATCCATGTATTATTTAGGTGTGCCCTCAAGTGTCTTTTGACAGGAATAGTAGGGGATATTATACCTATTTATGAATCTATGCAGTTGTAACAAACTTTGATAGTCCATCATGGCCAAGGATGGGAATCTCATACTATTTGGAGGTGAGCCCCATCTTCTATATATTGAAAACCTATAATCCTTTTGAAAGGTTAGAAAATTTGGTCTCAAAGTGATATGTGGGAATCAATACTAGGATTACACTTGATAGTCCTTCACCCTTTTGAGCTTTAAGTGTCTACCATGGTTGGCAATTTTGTAAAGAAAACCTTAATTTTAATGAATGCAATTTCCCAGTTTATGTTGAACTGGTTGGTTTGTTTGCTAATGTGTCAATCATTTCAGTTTTGAATAGAGTTTTGATGTTAAATAATTCAAAAAGTGATTTTGTTACTAAAATGGATTTAGTAATTATAATGCACTCACTATTCTAACTCATTTGCAAATCTTTCTCACTTATTGTTTGTAACACATGATAATTTTTGTACTTGAGTTACAAATTATATTAAAGAATCTGTGTGTTATCATACTATAAGCTCTTTCAAGTGTTGATATTTAGTGAAAGAATTATAAATTAATCATTCCTCTCTTTTTTCCTTAGACCACTTTCCTTATGTAAAGATGATTCATATCCCTTGGTAAAATTTGGCACACATTGGTATAATTGTGGTAGGGAACACATACAACTCAGTTCTTGAAGCATTAACACCCTTTTAAGCTTGAAATCATTTCTTTTCTGCCCTACCTTGCCTTCCCATTTTATGTTTATTTTGGAGTTAAAATACCTCTCCCATGTTTTAAAAATAAATGAGGTCTGACTTAATGGAAAATAATGAATAAAGTTTCCTTCACCTATTATTAAATGTTGGTGTAACTGTACATACATTAAACCCTTGGTGGTAATAACTACTGCTTTATGACTAAAATAAGGTTAAACTACTCAGTCCTTAGACTAAACTAGCATCAATCCTAAAATTAACAAGTGGATAGTTTTATCCCATGCAATATCCCCTAATTTATTATTAAAAAAACTCAATCCCATGAGTGCCTTCAGATGCATCAAGATCCTAAGGCTAACAATAGTTGGTTCTAAAAGGAGGGATTAAGGGAAATTATTAGTAATAATCCTATCCTTAAGGGAATATTATATTGAATTTCTTTTTATTGCCCTTACTTTACATTATCTCCATTATTGTGTGCTTCAAACACACTTAATAGTTGGCACGATAAGGAGGGCTTATGTTTTATTCAATATTATTGCTTTCTCTCTAACATTTTCTTCCATTTTTATAAACCTAATTATTTCACCCCTGCAAGTGTATAAGAGATCCCAGTCTCAAATAAATATACCTAGAGCTATCATTGATTCCAATAGCTCATCCTCCTATTCTCCCCCAAACAGACCACCCATAATGGCTCTTCAAGTAGCCTAGTTAGTTGGGTCAGCTATTAATATTATTGGCATTGTCCATAACTTACTTAGGAACCCAAAAATGAACCGTCCTCATTTCACTCCTAGCGTAGGATAAATAGTTGAATAACATGTGACCTCATATAAGATTATCCTAAGACTTCTTAATGTGGAGAATGAATATGTGGTGTGCAAGCTTTTCCCCTTCACTTTGATGGATTTAGCCTATGACTAGTTCCTTATCCTCCCCAAAAACTCAATCACAAGTTGGGACTAGTTTAGTAGTGATTTCTTGGACCAATTTGTGGAAGTGATTGACCCTAGAATCCTTTACCAATAGTTCACCTACATAAAATGAGAACCTCATGAGCTTATCATAAACTTCAATGTTAGGTTTCAAAAAATTTATAGCAAGTTCATCTTGCTTTATCATCTTAATGCCTAACTAGAACTTGAGATGTATACGAATTTTTTAGACCCCTAGATGGCCATGAGACTCCCCTGGCTTATGTTGAAGCCATAAAATTTGATAGATAATTGAATTGTCAAGGTTAAATGATGGCTCCCATTCCCAATGCATTGTCACATATGTCTTGTATAGCCTATTTCCCAATACAAGCTAGATTATTCTAATGATCTAACCACTTACCATAATGAACTAACTCCCTTTGAGTCATGTTACACTAAACTAACACTTGGGTTTTATAAACCTAGTGAATAATGGTATGGTTCTTTAGTTACAACATCAAGTGACATTAGTAGTGCCTAATAAAAACTAAGATATACCCCAAGAGTATATAAAAAATGAATTGGATGCCATCTAATGAATGTTCCAAAAACTAAGTGATCACTTCCTTGGCTTTCAAAGACAAAATACCAACTCTAATGCTAAAATTTCAATCAAGAACTTTACCTATCAAAGATAATAAAAATTATAGTCATCCTCACAATTAGTTAGATCCCTCCCCAAATAGGCTACCTAAAGTCAAATCTATGAAATAGCTCTACCTAATGGTGTTGAGTGTATAACATAGCCACTTATAGGGAACTTGACTATATATAGTTATGTATCTATTTGAGATATTTTAGAGAGATGGACAAGTATGAAGTGGTCCCAAATCACCCAGAATCATCCACCATGAGTAAACCCCCTAGCATAGCCATGGTGCTATAAACCATGTAATTTCTCAACCAAGAATAAAATGGATAGGATGAAATCATGAGTGAGGTTCATGCATTCCAATAGTTATAGAGGAGAAACTATGCCCTTAAGAATAGGTAATACTCATAGCCCCTCACTACCTCAGCTCCCCCAAATAATGGTACAACCCCACTAGATCATAATGCTAAAAATTACCCTCCATCCCCAAAACCTCATGAACTAAAAGCTCTTATAGAGACCTAACCAGTCTAAAATAAGGTAGGTTATAACATAGTAGAATACATGAATAAGATTAAAGAAAACATCACCCTTCATGAACTTGTTTACATTGCAAAGCAATGTGATCTTATACTAAAGTCCCTAAATGAAAATCTAACATATCTTACTCAAACTAAGTAGTAAACATCCCATACCAATTTTTTCATCAATAAAAACAAGACTGAAGTGCCTCCCTTTCTCCTAACCATTAGGTTATTTGGAAAGAACTTAAATAACAGCCTAGTGGATTCAAAAGCATTAGTAAACATAATGCCTAAAAGAATTTGGGAAAAGCTAGGGTTGGTCCCCATAAAGTTAGAAAAGGTATCGGTTTAGCCAAATAAATTAGAGGTTAAGGTACTAGGTAAACTTTTAAATATCCACATCCAACTAGTGTTTGAACCTAGGATTCAGTAATTTATAGACATCCAACTAGTAGAGATTCTTAAGGCCTATAGAATGCTCCTGAGTAGGGATTAGTCCAAAACCTTAAATGCATAGATGGACACCAATTTCTATCATATTTTATTACCCTATAGAGGTGTAGCCAATCAAATTAAAATGGATAGGGAATCCCACATAAAACATATGATAAATAAATATAATGGTGTCAATGAGAGAGTGAACCTAGTGTCATCAGACTTAGGGATTATACATTGAGCATGAAACTTGTCAAATATAAAGCTAAAAATGAACCAAAATTATTAGGCTTATGGTCCTTATATGTATATGGGGCTTGTTCTAAAAAAGGTAGTGGAGTAGGTGTTCTACTAATTAACCCATAAGGAAAGAGATACCTAGCTCCATATAGGTTATAGTTCCCCTACACCAATAATTTGGTGGAATATGAGGCATTAATCCTAGGTTTTTAGTTTTCAATAAAATATAAATTGAAGGAACTGAGAGTATTTAGTGATTTTAAATTGGTAGTCAACCAGGTTAAAATTAAGTTCTAAAGTAAACTTTCATGCCTCATAAAGTATAACCATGGAGCTTAGGACTTACTAGATAAGTTCAATCCATTCAACCTCATCCCTATCCCTATGGAATAAAATCAATTCATTGACTCTCTATCATCCTTGATCATGAGCTTAACTCCCCTTGATGATGATAAATTATAGGAGTTTTTTTAAAGATCTAGTCCCTTATCCCTCTCTCTTGTATAATGCAATAAATTTTCAAGTATTTGAGGATGATTAATACATTATCTAATTCCTTAATAATGTTGGGGTATTTGAAGCCTATATAATTGATGAGGTAGATAGATACAATCCTAGAGGTAAACTTGATAAGGATGAAATTTTCAATATTTAGGGGAATTCCATCTTAAAAGGGATGATTTCACTGAAAAAGTCATTTAATACATTCATCCTTGCACCCTAAATTAATATGCTTAAGTTTTACAATAAAAAGTTTTGAACCATTATTCTTGGTTCTTTAAATAGACCCCAAACTATTAATATAGGTCATGATTAGATAGACCTAGAACTTGAGAAAATCTAAAAGATGATGCTAAGCTATAAAGATGTGATTTATTGGGTTTATAGAGACCTCAAATTCTTTGACATGAAGGTAATTACTCACACCATCCCATAAAAAATAGACTAAAAGTTATTCAGATAGAGGCAAAGGCTTGTGAACCTAATCATGGAACCCTTGATACATAAAGAGGTTCAAAAACTACTCTTGGTTGGAATTATCTTCCAAATACATCACTCTACCTAAGTTTCCAACCCGGTATCTATGTATAAAAAGAACAAAGAAATCCACTTATGTATACATTTTATAAATTTGAACCAAGCTTCTAATAAATACAACTATCATTTGCCTTCTCTTGATAAAGATATCCAAATGGTGAGCAAATCCTAGATGATGCCATTCTTGGATGAATTCTCAAGATACAATTAGGTCTTGGTAAATTTAGAAGATCGAGCCAAAATTGCATTCACTACCAAATGGGATATTTTTGCCTATAATTGAATGTCATTTGGATTGATCAACACCTAATCAACATTTCATAGGGCTATAGATTTTGATTTTGAATGTTTAAGTGGAAAATTCATAATAATTTACATGGATGATTTAACTATGTTCTCAAAATATTGGTCAGATCACATTCACCATTTACATAAGGTATTTGATAAGTGTAGGAGGTATGACATCTTTTTAAACCCAAATAAAAACATGTTTGATGTCACTGAAGGTAAGCTTATCAGTCATATCATCACAAAGGAGGGTATTTCTATTGATCTTAAAAGATCTGATGTGATTTCCAAATTACCACTACCTAATATCAAGAAAGAGTTAAAATATTTTTTTGGGAAAATCAATTTCATTCACACGTTCATTTCTAGATTTACCAAAATTATAAAGCCTCTAAATGCTATGTTGAAACAAGATTCAAAAGTGGAGTGGCATGCCAAATCTAGAAAGCTTTCCAAGATATAAACTATGATATCATGGAAGCACCTGTGTTGATCAACCTAGATTATATGAAGGATTTCTACATCTATCCTTTCACTTTAAAGCACACCATCATTGCCTATCTCACACAAATATTGGATGAAGAAGAACACACTATTATTTTTATGAGCACAAATCTCAAAGATGTATAACTAAAATATTCCACCTATACAAGCATTCATATGTGCTCATCAAATTACTAAATAAGTTTTAACATTACATTGTAGAAACCCGTGTAGTAATGTAATTATATCTAGTTATATAAATAACATCATTCACCCAATGGGGACTCAGTTTTATAGGGGTCATAAACCCTAACTCTTTAGTAGGCCATAAGTTTGTTCTCATGACCACATATTACTACATAACATGGATTTAGGTAGTGACAACAAAGAAAAACACCATAACTATAGTCATCAAATTCATGGAGAACAATATAACCACTCAATTCAGAACCCCTATCTCATTGATGTGTGATAATGGTCCCACATTCCAATCTATGGAGTTCACTAAATGGGTGTATGATGAACAAATCACCTTAATATTCTCATCCAATTACTACCCACAATGGAATAAGTTGGTATAATTGACTTAAAAAATCCTAGTTGATGTCATTAAGAAGTCTACAAAGAAGAAACCCTAAGAATAGCACTTATTGATAAAATTTACTTTGTGGGTTGATCACACCAGATATAAATAAACACTAAAAATCTCACCATTTTTATTTTTATATAGATTGGATCTAGTTCTACTAGTTATGCATAGGCTCCCTACCTATAAGTTTATATAGCAGTATATGGATCATGATCACAAAGTGAATATAGGGTATTGGACATTGTCCAGTTAGAATAAGCCTGAGATGAATCCATACTGAACTTTAAAAAACATTAGGGCACTTGTCAAGTGATGGTTTGATAAAAAGGCAAGTTCAAATCCTCTAGGATTTTTGATATGGTATTTTTGTGGGATAAATTCCATGAAAAGAAAGGATAGCATGCCAAATTCTAGCCTCTTTAGATCATCCCGTACCATATATTTGAGCTACTTGGGTAGAATACATTTTACCTGAAATACCTTAAGGGCAATGACCTCCCACTATCTATGAATGGATAATTCTTAAAGCATTATTTCTCAACTACCCCTTTTGATTTGATTTTAGAATAACCCTGATTGAGATGGTAATGTATATATTAGACTAATTTGCTTTTGGTTGTGTGTTTGATTTTATTTGTGTGTTTTCTTTTGGTTTTGTTTTTACTTGTTTGTTTGTCTCCTACCAACCTTGCCCCAATTTCCACTTTCCAAGGATGATGTTATTCAAGAGAAGGAACCAAGCTCAGAAAGGGTAATACCACTTTAAAAAGTGATGAAAGCACATTTAAATGGTGATCTTTCATTTTGAAATAATTCAAATATTGTGAGTAATAATTTAATTTTCAGATCTTGAAGGCCAATGATTCATAATAGAACAAGTCAATTTTAGAATAGTTGCATTTCTCAATAGAAGCCATCAAAACTGCACTTAATAAAACATCATGATGAAATGAAGGATCACTCAACCAATCTAAGATATTTTAGGTATTCAGAGCTTTTTAAACATCCCATCACCTATATATTGGTCATAAACCCTTAATGGATAGAACTAAAAAATATTTTCATAATAAATTTTTAAAATAAATATTGGAGTAAAAATATAAAATCTCAATTTTAATTCTTCCTCAAAAGGGTTATTCAGGCAACCTCCATCATAGGATTTTTGACCTGGTTGGAAATAGAGCAAGGCCTTGAGTGGTAATAAAGGTATCTCTATCAGGGATATGGATGCATAGATGGAAGTAGAGAAATTCCCATACCATTTCCCTCTAATCCATTTAGCCAATCAATTCCCCTTTCAAAAATTCTAATACCTGACTTGATATAAACTTGTTTGAATGAAATCCAAATTGAATTAAGCAAAAATTTATCACCTCACACACACATTGATGGTATTTTATAGATATAAATATTAATATGTCACTTAATGCAATTAAATTTAGTGTTTTTCCTCTATCTATGTCTAAGGATTTGCTTACAATTTATGTTTTGTGTAGGAACAAAAATTTATAGATTGGGCTCTAAGTACCTCACACCACTTTCCCCACATAAGTCACCATTTGTTATGTAAAACACACCTCCTTATTTTGAGAAGTGGTGGACCCCTCTTTTAAGTTTCTCAAATGCAAGTTCTTCATAATTTTAATCTCTTTGATCAACATCTTTCTTTTTTGGATCCTCAAGTTTTTGTTTCACCTTGGTTTTGGTGTGCATCTATTATATTCATAATAGAATTTTATCCCTATTGAGACCCCCCATGTATTTTGAGTTAAATCATAATTGAGGCTTTATCAAACACTAAATATAATAGTGTAATTTCACACTTGGAATATTTTTATGACACTAACATTATAATCTATAAATTTTGACTTATTTTGAAGTTCCCAAAGTCTCAGTACCCCAGAGTATCAATTTATCATAGTCCTACATGGTAATTTGTAAGGATCCATTGGTGAGCAGGTGAGTTCTATTTTATTATGTGGCTTCTTTTTTACTTAGTCTCTTTTTGTACATTTTTTCAAGTTGAGTGACCAATTCAGAAAGTGTTGCATGGTTTTAACTATCAAAACACATCAATCTATCAGTCCTAATAGAGATGTCAGAACTTGGGAGAGCCTAAAAAATTAGATCTTCCATCTATCAAAATGGTTAGTCTCCTAGACCTGATAGAGATGTTAAAGCCTAGGAGAGCCTGACTAAATGATAACATGTCATATGGCCTCGATGACCAAAGGTACCATAACTTGACTAATCAAATGGCCTTAATGTCAAAAGTGTTAATATCTTAGTCCTAATATAGATGTCAAATAATGAGAGAGCCCAACCAAATGAAATTATTCCATGTGGCTTGTTATCAGATCTATCATTCTCCCACACTTGATAGGGGTAGAGATGTCAGGGCACAAGAGAGCCTAAACTACTAGACAATGCCATGGGGCACTTTTGTATAGATTGGTAGAGGAAGCATAAAAATCCCCCCAAGTGATTAGAATAAAGTAAATTTATACTTAAAGGTTTTATCAAAATATTCCATGCATCACTTCACTCCTCCAACTAGCTACTCTTACTCCCACAAGTATAAAAGCAAAGTATCAGACCATGCCTAGGTGGTATCCATTATAGTCGATACCAATCAACAATGAACACATGGAATAAGAAATAGGCTATCTGGGATGCCATAGGGATGAAATAAGCATGCATCTACCACACTCTTAACATTAATGAAAAGGGTTATTGGGCCTTGATTGGAAAAATTAAAATTTCATGTCACAATCACCAAATCTAATAGGTAGCACATTTTTTATATTATTGAGTTTAAGTTCAAATTGGGAAATAAATGGGAAAATTTGTCCATAAACTCAATTTTTAATTCATGAGTGAGCCACCATGCACCATCAATACAAAATATATTTTTGGATCCTTATAAGTGCCTTTGGGTGAGATCATTTATCATTATTATGCTTGATTTCCTAGTTTGCCTTCTTATTTTTTATGCATTGTTATGCCATCTATGCCTTGCTCACTCAAAATTAATTATCATAATAAATTTAACCCTTTCTATAATGATCACTTCTTATTCTTCCAACCCCACAGTTGAGCCTAAGTATAGGGACACCATGTTCTTAGATGGCTTGATGTGTTTCAAACACTATAATGAGATGTTCAAAGAAATTGACTTGGTACCCAAATATTCTAGCAGTGATAATGAAGAAGAGGTCAAGCTCAAAGATACCCTCTAGGCATATGATAAGTGTAGGTTGTACTAAGTCATAGATAAGCCATAGGTCTTCCCTTGTGTTAATTTATTTGGTAAGTTTATATTAACTATTGAGCGAGCATAAGATGGTGTTCACAACATGGTCTTCTTCATGAGTTACTATTACCAAATTATATATTTCTTAAGAGGTTCTTAAAAATTTTACTATAACCTCCCATAATACATAGTCACATGTGATTCAACTATGGTTAGTACCTAGATGTGCACTTACCAAATATATGATGTCCTGATGGATTGGGTAAAAACCCAGATGAATAATAGGTCAACAAGATGAATGTGAATGGCTAAATTATTCACACCTTCAAAGGGGGAGTTTATTTTAGGATGATATTTTTAGAATAATTATTCAAGGAAAGTTATTACCTTCACATCAACCTCTTTTGGGTTTCCCTACTCAACATAATCCTTAAGGGTGATCAGGTCCCTGGCCTTGGGGGAATAATCAATTTTAACTTGATCAAGGCTATGGGATATGCATGGGGAGGAGGTAAATTTTACATGATTAGAAAATTAGTATAGATGGTATGTGTAACACTCATATTTATACCTTACACCTTTCCATCATGGGTTCCTAGAGGCACAGTGGTGGATTTAGTTTTTTACAAACTATATGGCCACCATTATTAGAACCATATCTAATAGATATGTGAGTGCTTATATCTAATGGTTTACATGGCCATTTATGATGTATTCATGCCTTGACTATCAAAATATATAAGGGACTCTCTCTCCCCTATTGGTGAGCACTGGTATTACAAGGATGATGTTATCATTCAGGTGGCTGACACTCTTAAGGTTCCCCTCTGTCTGCCCTATCAAGTCTCAAACTACCTAACAGAGTAAGAGATTGCCTATCATCTAGTGGATGGTGTCTTAGGGTATTTAATTACCCACTAATAGAATAAATACTCTCCCCTCCCAATCACCATTAGTCATCATGTGTACAAGGATTTCCCCTTTACATAAGATGGTAGCTGGAAGGGATTCATATGCCCTAGGTAGGGCCAAACACTAACATTAGGACCTACATAACATTGTTTGGGCCCATGTGTTAAGGTAACAAACCCAAATTAACATTAATTATAGATTTCAACCCCATAACAAGGATGAGATATATCTTAAACTAGCTAATGATCATAAGGTGTTCATCTAAATTGAGGTGATTAAGAAGAAAAAAGGAAAGAAGGCTCAACCTGGGACATTCGCCCAAGCTGGGCTTACCTCCTCCATGTAAAATTAGTTTAAGGAGATGTTTAGGCAACTTCTATATATCTCTATGATAATTATCTAATAAGGATTCCCTACTCCCCCTCCTAAACCTTCTCTTACATGAGTTTCAGCTACATAGCCCTATACTCTAGCTCTACCACTTCTTGTGGTCTAAGAAACTCAACCTCAAGTAGTTCAACCCTAAGTGGCTTAACCTAAAGTATCTCAACCTCAAATGGCTCAACCTCAATAAACTTAAACTCATGTTATGTAGGAACTCAATTTAAACATTAGTAGTATCCCTTATATGAGCCTAAGGTGGGACTATTAATTGGCACTAGTGTAGATCCCTCCCCCTACTCCCTTCATTCCTTAAAAACCTAGTAGAACCCCTCCTAGTTTCCCTTCCCCATAAAACCCACTTTGATTATGCCCCCACTTTTCCCTATTCTAACCCTTCCATAATTCACCTGAGTGCCACTAGCTTTATCCATGCATAGCATTGTTACCTCTTAGTTCCCATCTACACAATCCATCCCACAAGCAAGGATCTCCACAATGCACCAACCAATTCTTACACAAGTTCAAATACCTTAAATTACCCCATATCCATCAATATTTGTTTCCTCCCCAATAATAAGTGTACCCATGTTCATAACTTAGTTGGCCCCAACCATAGCAATGGCACCTTTAGTTCTATAGAAGATTCTTTAGTCAGTCCCCACAACCTCTAACACGCCAACTCCCTCCACTAAAGTCGTTGAAGTTAATCCAAGTAAGAGACCCATAAATAAACAAAATATGAATCATCCTTGACCTCCTACACCACTCTATTTAACCTTAAAATGTAATATAAGTTGTTAGAGTTAGCCTTAGATTACTATTAAAGGGGTATACATAAATGAAATGGCACAAGGGTGATATTAATATCTATAGTAATCCAATTAGATACTAAACTTATATATAAGTATACACTAAATTTATTATGTTGAGATAGTTTAAATATGGAAAATGAAACTATGCTAGATATGGAAATGATAAAGAAGTGAGTACTTAGCTTTTTTTATGTTAATGTCGTTATAAATTTGGAATAAATAGAAATTAGGCTAAAAGGAGATTCTAGAATAGTCATCAGATTTTATCTCTAATACATCTAGTTCTTTAGACAATAACATCATCATTGGATGGTTGTATCAACACTACTATCTAGGTTTGATGTTAGTGCCCTATATGGAATATATGTTGAAATAAGATGTCACCACTTAAATGCTTCTAAGTTTTGATTCACCTTTATTCTAGTGCATTTAGATATGGTTCATGGGATATCACTTCTTATGAAATGATAAAACCCTAATTTTCCATCTTCATAGTAACCTTGAAGGAAAATGGGTTAGGGGTCACATGGTGTCGAGTTGACCCCAAAGACCTTGCTATCAGAGGGCACTACTTACAAAGCCAATACTCTATAAGAGGACTTCAAACTTATATAGTTTTCCTCTATATGTTGGATTATGTGTGAATCATGAAATATGTGCAAAGAAATTACAATAATTACCTAAATTATAACTTATAAAATCAATCTCTTGGGATATTTTTTCAATGCTTCAAACCTCTAAATGTGCAGTCCCTATGACTAGTATGGAAATAAGAATAAATAGGGAAACTTTTTTCAATTGAATGTTCTTTGGTGTTTTTTTTAATGTGTAATTAGGTGTCATAGTTGAGGAATAAATGAGGGTTGATATTGTATTTATATCAATCCCTTTTTATTAATAACTCGCATTAAAGCACTTAAGCCTACCTAGGTTTAGAACTTGTAGATATGGAAGATAAGTAAATTTTAAGTATTTTGGGTAAGAGAGAAGACCTGAGTCATCAACATAATATTGGTTGGACTAAGATATATAGGCCAATGGGTATAAATATAAATTATATGTGAGGCTTGTGGAAGAATGAAAGGTAAATAACTAAGAGGAACAACCAAGGTATTATTTTTCCAAGTGTATAAGATTAAGGTGTTATATAAGTAAAAAATATCACCTACATTTTCCCCCATTTAATCTAGTAATGAAACTTATAGTTTAAAGGAAAGAAATGTGCACCAGGGTGTGTATTCACCCCTTATCTTTGTATTTACCCAACTTAAGTGCCTTATTGGTGACTAACTTGTGTGTCGATGTAATCACCTTGCCTATTGGCTTGCCTATTAGTAAGTTATTTTAAAAAATATGTATCATTATAAGGCTATAAAATTGAGTTAGGATAATTATAGATAAATATTTAAATTACATGTATCCAAGGAGATAGAGAGAGATATTTGAAGTCACATGCCCCCAACTTTGGAGTAAAAGTGTGCTACCACCTGGCAGTTGAGATTAGCTCAATTGTGTAACCTAGTGATACTCATAACCTACTAAGGTTGGATGATAAATTCTAACACTTGTCAAGATGGAGTGATTTTTATCACCTCATCCATACCAAAATTTGAAACAACTACTACAGTACATTGGCTCAATAAAAAGTCTATAAAATTCCATTGGGTATCAATAAGAAAAACTTTGTGATATGGTAATAGTCTATAAAAGAGTTTTAGAATCTAAAATTATGTTGGATTTTGAAATATTAAGTTACATAGCATATACACCTTATATATACATATATATATATATATATATATATATATATATATATATATATATATATATATATATATCATATGCTAAAACTATGTATAACAATGGTACCAATGTATAGAATTTTATCACAACTATGAATCTAAATCATATAACTATGTACTTTGGCCAATTCAAAAAATTGTGTAATTATGGGAAACATGCTTTTAAATCATGACCCCACTATATATGGATAAATCTAAAAATTTATATAAGTACCTCTAGTCATATAAAATGTCACTTGAGTGAAATGAGTGTCACTTGAGATCACCTATCCGTGGCTTAACCCTAGACCTATCTTAGAGCCTCTTTCAACCCTTATCTAGTTTTTTTATGGGAATTAGACATCCCTAGACATCCCAAAATCATTCTTAAACCTTTCCCTATGGATCCAATCCCCTATTTCCCTAGTTTTTACCATTTGGACACTAGCACGGTTCTTTGGAAACTAGCACATTGTGTTAGTAACCAAGGGATCATGCTAGTGTCCCTTGCCTAATTTCAACCCCAATGAATATATTTTAAATTCCTAAGACACCTATGGTTATCCTAGACCTATTTCTCAGTCTGTACAAGCACCAAATCAATATAAATACATGAATTTTATCCCTTTATCCACTAGATGGAAATCAAATGCAAAATACACAAACAATCTTAGAATAAGTTGTGTAAAATCAAGGTTATTGATCCCTATTCTACCTAGCTAACATCACACTTTTGATAATTATGATTCTCAAACACCCTAACAAAATGTATATCTAGGGTTTTCATACAAAAATAATCTAAAATAGGTCATAAATAGTGAATTAGGTTTCATCTACACAAGAACAGGCCTATCAAACTCAGACATAACTACTCTTAAAAGTTCACATCAATCCTCACACAAGGACACTAATGTTGAATAAGAGGACACTATCATGGTGCACTATTGTATAAGGTACCACACTAATTTTTAAGAGGATTTTTGACACTTACATCTTATTCAAGATACCTTGATCAGCTTTTGTGCTAGTTTTTAACCTCTAGATCATCCATCTCAGTCACTTTTTAGTTAATTACTTATTTGTGTCATTTATTGATTTTTTTAGAAATATAATATTAGGTTAATTCTTATAAAAATAAATGGTTATATTTATTTCATGTCTCTCCCCTAATTTACTATAATTATAACATTCAACAACCTAGGTTTTACATTCTATAATCTCTTAAAAGTTAAATCAATACCAATGTGAAGGAACAAATTTTCAAAACATGCCCCCACTATAATCTAGAGATGTTGAATATTGAATAGGTACAAAAAAATGCTTCCAAAGCATGCCCCTACTAAATATTAAAAAAATTAATAGTGTGGAAGCCATTTTTATATGGCATGCCTCCACTGAATCTAAAAACTAATATAAGTACTACATATTGAACGAGTGTGGAGAACATGATTCCAAAGTATGCCCCTAGTGAATCTGGAAATTGTGTCAAGTGTGGAGAGTATGTCTCTATGACATACCCCCACTAATATGACCCCCCATTTAAAGTGATGGGAAGATGATAATTATTATTTATCTCACCTCAAAAGGATAAGAAAACTATATAATCTAATAATATAACCATATATCATTTAAAAGGAACATGTCTAAGTAAATATAGCATTGAGGTGCATAGAAACAATGTGATCACAAGTAGGGATAAGATGCATGATAAGTATTATCTAAATGTCTATATGGTAATAGTATAATATCAATAAGCAAATAATCACACACATAAGATCACTCAAAAGCAAGTAAAAAGGAAATGGTCCAAGGATACTGCAAACAAGGGGCATGTTCAAATGTCACACAATCAAAGGGACATAACTTAGTAAAATATCCATAAAGGCAAGGATGACATATTCAAATGTCTATAAAATAAATAATGACATATTTAAATGTCAAATAAATCATACATGGTCATCTGGGCTATAATAAAAGGAACATATTAAAATGCTCAAACAAGGAAGATAATAGTAAGGCAAGACACTCAAGGAAGCGCAAAAGTAAAGTATAAGCAAACAACATAAAGATGTCATAGTATCCCATGGATTTAATGTGTTATGAAAAGTATGTCAAGTGTATAGCATATCAAGTACCTTGTGTAAGATATAATCATAGATAACAAGCATGTGAAATTACATATGTAAGCTCAAACATGATAATGTAGAGTAATCATTGAAAGTAAATATGTAAGCTCAAACATGATATAGTAGAGTGATCATTGAATCATATAGCCTTTATGTATCATGATAAAATAAATAGATGCCCCTAATTTCCATGTGACATGAGTAAAGGGAAAACCCAACATCTGAAATAGGAATGTATCATGTATCATGTATATATGTATGCCTGTATCACACTCAAGTAGAAGTGTGACACATATGTGTATGTAGGAGTAACTAAGTATGTCATCCATCAATATGGAACTAACACAAGGATGTCAATGAGCAAATAGAACATGTAGGTGCAAAAAGTGTCTTTGTATTTTTTAATGTTTTTTTGGGGTATTTTTGGAACATTTGAAGTGGAAATATCATACTATGATGTCATCCAATAGATGGTCATAGATACCTCCCCAATGTGCATTTGGTGTAATACCTCATTTATGCTAACGAAGAGCATGTATAGGTGTAGTATATGTCACTTTGGTATTAATGGTGATATAGGTATGTAAAATAGGACTCATTTTTCATGAAGTAATAGTAGGAGTATTAGTAGTATGGGTCATTAGAGCCCATCACTGAGTGTTATGTGGTTTCTTTGGCATAGTAGTAATATGTATATTTTGAGGTGATTTAGATATCTAAACATGATGCATAGTATAAGTTTGGGAATATGTATGATCTATTTTAAGTATCTGAGGTAATGGTCTCTCAAGTATTGGCCAATTAGTAAGTGGGATTGCCTATTGTTTACCCTTTTGTGGTGAAGTAGCCTTAATAGTCTTGATAGTTATTTTTATGGGTATAAGTTTCTTTTGTTCAAGAGGATGATCATGTGTAATTTCAAAAATTGTAATTACCTGATTGGCAAGAATGTACTTAACACACCCATACACTATAAAAGGTATTACTTGTAGTGTGTATCTGAAGTCTTCCTAATAATATATCAAATATGCCTATGGGAGGAATAACTAAGAAGGTAGTAACCACATGTGCAGGACCATCCTATAAATGTAAGTCAATCTCACCAAGAATATTCTAGGAGGTTACATCAAATGCTTGAATTGATATAGTAGATAGGTGTAAATCATGATGAGTATAACCTAAATGCATAAGTAATGTCATGGTACAAACATTTTCACTTACACCATTATCAATCATAACACTATGTATGCGGTGTTTTTTAAGGTATGCCCTAATGAATAGATAATGAAGATAAAAGTCATCATCCTTAATTTCACTATCATCAAAGGAAATAAATGGTCTTTAAACCACATAAGGTATATATCACATGTAAGTACCAATAATCCCATCTAATGGGTGTTTGTAATGTGATGGAGGAGGATATGAATTATATACCATTTGCACTTTTGGTTATTTCTTATAATTGTCTTACAAATGATTTTTAAATATTTTATGTTTATGGTTATCACTAGGTTATGAACCTTATTCCTTTGGAGGATCCTCAAATGTAAGTTTTTGGTCATCAATAATATCTTGGATCTTGTGGTTCAAGGTAAAGCATATGCCTATATAATGTCTTAGTCCTTGATGATAATCATAATAAGAATTAGCATCATACCCTTTGGGTAAAGGTCAACTCATATCAACCTTGATAAGATGAGAGAGATATATAAGCTGACACTTTAGTAACTATGGGAGTAATGAAGTTATAACTGAGGTAAACATGTGTATTGTCTCCTTAGTGCATTAGATAATACAAAGCAATTAGGATACTATGAAAATATATTAACCATAATGGATGTTTCCTTTTTAGGCTCAAGAAGCCTTACCTTATAACTTGATTTGATTGTAAACTTGGTACTAGATGTAGATTTAGTGGTTATGTTTACTACATACTTAAGCTTATTCAATGTCATAAGATTCATTCATGGTCACGTACAACATGGCATAAGTTATTGAAATATTTGAACTTCTTAAAACAATGGACTCATGTAAAAGAGCAAGAAAACTTTGCTTTATTATATCTTACAACTCTTTGTATGCCATAGTATTGGTCATTTTGTCTAGCATTGTCTTATATCTCAAAACATATTCATTGATAGGTTCATTGGTTCCTTATTTGATTTCACTAATTTAAACATAGGAAAAAAAGTTGGAAATATTAAATGAAAAGTGTGTTAAGAATTGGTCTACAAAAGGTTTGAATGCTTTTATGGATTGGAGAGGTAAAACATAGAACCACCTCAAAACATAGTCCTTGAGGCTTCTTAGAAATAATTTGGTCAAAATTTTAACATTAGAAGCATATTCAAGACATGTCGCATAAAAGGTTTATATATGTTGTTCAGGATCACCCTTGCCATCATAAAATGTAATCTTAGGTGCCAAAAATATAGTTGGAAAAGGGTGCAAAGATATTTCAAGTGCCATAGGGTTATGCAATACATCTTGTGAATATATAGAATGAGGGGATTATAGATATTTTTGTTCAATGTTTTTAATCTTATCCTACAAGGTCTTTATAACTTAAAGGAATGATTAAATTGTAGGCCTAGTGAGATTTAGATTTACAAGTTGAGTAGTCACCAAAGGGGATGTAAACATGTTCTGAGTAGTAATAGGCATTGAAATCGGTATTTGTCTTAAAACAATTACTAATTCCATAATATATGCATTAAAAGTAGTTTCAAAAATAAAGGTTTAAACACATAATTTGTGCCTCCACTAGATGTAGGTGGATTGATAAGTGTGGGCTAAGTTTTTTCCACTATCATTTTGAAATTTTTTACTTCAAGTATAGTTTTTAAGATCTTATCAATATATTTAGGGTTTTATGGAATGCATTCATAAAATAATGTAATTTCATGTACTTGATCATGGTCTATTTGCTCATTTTCATTTATTTCATGGTTATCATTATCAAAATCTTATTCTATGATAACCCTATTGATATTTTTTCATTGTTAACATGGGTATCATCATGATCCAAGGTATGAGATCCCTCATTGGTTTGAGACAAATTATATGGTTAGAGGGGAAGCTTAATATGTTCAATAGGCACACCTCACAATATAGGGATATGCATAGGTTACATGCAAAATAGTAAAAGTAGGGAATTAAAAAGTATAATAATTTCAAACCTTGGCCGGTTTAAAATCCTAAGAATCAAAAAAATTGCATTCACACAGATTAGGTTCACCAAATTTTTAACCCTAGGATGTAATATAAGTGTTTTTAATTATCAATAGATTATTATTAAAGGGGTATATATAAATGAAATGGCACAAGGGTGATAATCAGATCTATAGCCGACCAATTACATGTTAAACTCATATATAAGCATACACTAAATTTATTATACTGAGATAGTTTAAATATGGAAAATAAAACTATGATAGATATGAAAATGATAAAAAAGTGATGTAGTTAGCTTGTTTTGATGCTAATGTAGTTTTGTATATGGAATAGGTAAAAATTAGGTTGAAAGGATATTTTGGAACAATCATCAAATTTTAGCTTTGATACTTTTGGCTCTCTAGATAGTAATGTCAGCTTGGGATGATTATGTTGACACTATTATCTAGGTTTGATGCTAGTTTCATGTACAAAATATATATATTGAAATAAGATGAAACCACTTGGATGATTATGGGCTTTGCTTCACCTTTGTTATGGTGCATTCAGATCTGGGTTATGGATTGTCACTCCTTGTGAAATGATAAATCCCTAGTTTTCCATATTTATAATGACATTAGGGGAAAATGGTTTGAGGGGAACATGGTGTCAAGGTAACTCCAAAGACCCCATTATCATATGGTGTTTCTTACATATCCAATACTCTAGAAGAGGGCCTCAGATTCATGTAGTTCTCCCCTATGTGTTGGTTTGTGTGTCAATCGTGTAATATGTGTAAAGCAAGTAAAATAATGCCTTAGTAAATTAGGCTTTGGGGATGATACTTTAGTACTTTAGACCTATATATGTGTAGTCCCTATGACTAGTATGGAAATAATAATAAATAGGGAAGTTTTATTTAATTAAATTATCTTTAAATGCTCTTTGGTCTTTTTACTAGGTGTAGTTAGGTGTCATGGGTGAGGAATGAATGAGGGTTGATATTGTATTTATATCAACCCTTTTTTAGTAATAACTCACATTAAATCACTTAGGTTGACCATTAGGATATGCTTAATTTTCAAATTGGATGACTTTAGGTCACTAGACACTTGTATCAAGATATGATAGTAATGTTGACACTATTGTCCATCCTGAATGTTAGTGTTTAGGCAACAAGAAATGAGGTACATGTTTAGAACTTGCAGAGATAGAAGAAAAGTAAATTTTAAGTATTATAAAAAAGATAGAATACCTAAGTTATCAACATAATATTGGTTATACTAAGAGATATAGGAAAATGGGCATAAAGATAGAGCAGATGTGAGACTTGCAAAAGTGGGAAAGGTAAAGAATGAAGAGAAACAACTAAGGTCTAAGTTTGCCAAGTTTACAAGATTGAGGTGTTATATAATCATAAAATGTCATCTACATACCCCATGTTTCTCCCCACATCATTATTGAGCCTCCCTTATCCATTATCTTAGACATATTAGGACTTAGTTTTAACCAACCAATTTCCTCCCTTCTACTAAATTCCCCTCTCCTTGGTGTCATTACCCCATAAGTTAATTTGATCCAAAGCCAATGGTAGGCATAGATGTTTCCTTGGTCCTCCTCATTTTTCCAACCCCCTTTCACCCCCATACCTCCTCCACCTTCATTTCTTTCCTCCTTAATTCCCTCCATTTCATTTGTTCCATCTCTACTTAGAACTCTACCCATCACATCCATCTTTATCACCCTACCAACACCTCATTCTACCCTAGGAGTAACCACAATGTTGTAAGCACCTGAGATGACTATGTAGGGTGATCCTAAAGTCTAATGGGCCTTTTAATACACCACAAGGAACATGAGAAAGAACCTCACATAGAATTTCATCCAAGAGGGAAACCCTCTGGTCTAGTAAACTCAACAATAAATCTTCTCCCTCACCAAAGTGAGGACATCCACGAGAGAAGAAAAAAAGGTTGAGGACCCAGTCTTTATGCTTCAGGCTACACATGATATGTTGGAAAATCTAATGGAGGATATGAAATAATGGGTATAAACCATAGAAGTGCAGGTAAATAGCTCCTTCCATATGGATCTGATCAGACAAGTTAAGGATGCCCTTCTACAACTTTGCTTAGCTCTAGGAGAAGTGGTCAAGACTTTGGTGGATAACAAAGCACATCTTCTAAGGGCCCAAACATATTTAGAGATAATTTATCTCATTGAGAAAAAGAGTTAGAAGTTGGAAATAATCATACACAAGGGAATGTTCCTATAATTTAAACTCATTCCCACCTCAGACTTGATCCCTTATCAAACATATGCTGGGAGCATGAGGGTTGTGATTGAAGAATGTTTGAGCTTAGCATAGATAGTGGTAGATCCTCTAGAAGAAGGTAGGGAAAATTTTTTGGCCTATTTCAAAGAGGTTAGAATCATTTTATTATTAAACATATATGGAACCTTATTAAATAAAGGGGAGTTTAGAGTTCACCTAGGTCACTTTGACTAGGTTATGAGGAAGAAAGTGGCAAAATCCAACAAAGCAAGAGCTTAAGCAGTGCTTGAACTCTCTACTCAATAAATTACGAGCATCAACCAGGTCTTAGAGGTCAATGTTTCCATGGAGGCCCCACTATAAGTATATCAAATATTAGTTTCCCAATTAAAGGTGATCTTTCAATAGTCAATGAATTTGGCCAAATTAGATTGGGAGTTTGACTTATGGTAGTTGCATTAGTTGACAAAGAGGCACAGTCCAAGAATTTGGAAAGTAGTTCATCTATAACTCATCCATGTATTAGTTAGGTAGGCCCTTGGGTATATTTTGAGATTAGTGGAGGATATTCTCCCCTTTTTTAATTCATGTAGTTGTAACAAACTTTAGGAGGCCATCATGGCTAAAAATGGGAATCTTGTGTTATTTGAATACGAGCCCCATCCTTTCTATATTGAAAAATATAATCCTTTTCAAAGGTAAAAAAATTTAGTCTCAAAGAATTTTTGGAATCAAGCCAGGATTACACCCGATATTCCTTCACTCATTTGAGCTTTAAGTTTCTATCATGGTCTGCAATTTTATAAATAAACCATGTTTTTAATGAAGGTAATTTCTTGTTTTCTACTGAACTAGTTGGTTTGTTTGTTAATGTGTTAATAATTTTAATTTTGAATGGATGTTAATGTTAAAGAATAAAATAAGTGATTTTTTAATAGAATTAATGTTTTAGTTATAATGTGCTCATTTGTCTAACTCATTTGTAAATTTTTCTCACTTCCTTTACAACATATATAATATGTGTACTTAAGTTAAGAAATTATATTGAGGGATCTATGCTACATACTATAGGCTCTTATAAGTATTGATATTTAATGAAATATTTATGAATTAGGCATTCTTCTTTATTTTCCTTCTACTATTTTTCCTATGTAAAGATGATTTGGAACCCTCAATGAAACTTGGCACAGAGTGGTATAACTATGGCAAGGCACACATATAGCGCAATTCTTGAAGCGCTAACACCTTTTTAAGCCTAAAATAATTTATTTTATTCCCTACCTTTCCTTCACATTTCATTTTTATTTTATATTTAAAATACCTCTCCCCTATTTTAGAAATCAATGACGTTTGGCTTAGTGGAAAATAATGAATAAAGTTTCCTTTAGCTGGTAGTGAATTATAGTACAATTGCACATACATTGAACTCCTCATGGTAACTATTGTCACATTGAATTTTCACCCTTTTGAGAAGTGGTTTCAAATATTCTCCCTTTAACTAACATAAAGGAAACACTCCTTAGGTTAAGGGTGACCTTGTGTGAGGAGTGAATAACTAGAGAAGGTTGGTTCCTTGGTAAATTACCTAAACTAAGAATAATTTAACTCTATCCTATCTACTCTAATTGAAATAATAAAAATGGAGAAGGAGATGGTGTGAAATAAACATGAGGTGATGAACCAGAATGTGTGGTCTCCTCCACTTGATTATGATAGCACAATATGACTAAAAAAGAGACTAAATTTGTCTTACACACTCTCTAAATCAGGCTTCCCATGTATCAATATTTCATATGAAATAAATAGATTATGATAGGATGGGAAGGGGGTATCTAAAATATCCTATTTGAGACACAATCAACCAACTTCCATAACCAATCACCTTCATAGCCACTTTAACACAACATATGATCTATAGAGATGAACCTTCTTGCTTCAAGGTGAAAGGAAATGATATATACAAGAGAGAATGCTTTCTTATACAAGTATAAATCTAAAAAACTCACATATTAAAACAATTATAGAGAAGATAAAATCAATATTTAATTAATCTAAAGGCTTAAAATCTAGTTGTGCAAGGTAGATTTTCATTACAATCAGTAAAGGGATACAAAAATGGTCATTCTTAGACCTATATATAGAAGAATGAGAAGAGAGAGATTGTGTGTGTGAAAAGAACTAAAGGCTCATGAATTATATAATTTACACCATAATTTAAGTTAATATTAGAAATATACAAAGAAATCAAGGTCATAAGTCCTCTTTCAATGCATTTGGATTATTTGATTGATGATCTCTAATAGGAGTGTAGTGTAGAGGGGCCTATTTTTAGTCTTATTTGACTTCTAGAAGTTATAGGCATGATAACTCACTCAACTACCACCTTGATATAGATATATTCTAGGAAATCATGATCTCCTTGTGTTGGGGTTCTTTTAATAGTTTTAGCTATGGTGCTAAAGTCTAGCTTAATAAGCTAGCATGCTAGCCTTTTCATATGAGGGTTAGTTCTCACATGCTCACCTGAAGTGCACAATAGAAGACCAATTCCCATAGGTTTTGAGGCATAGTGTTGATATCATATTCATATCCTTTTTATGTAATTTTAGGCAAGGATGATGCACAAATAGATTACCCTGATCCTTATTCTTAGGTTGAATAATACTATTATGTAGATTCATATAATCTTATAACAACATTAGTTACTAGAAAAGAAATGGTATAATGCATATATATATCACTTTACACACATTCCACACTATCATTCTTCATAACACAAGTTTTATCAATCCTACTAGTCATATATTATGCTTAAAATAAAAGGGGCATTATAATATCATTCAAAAAGGGTAAAGATTCATCACATTGTTCTATCCAAAAGGATTCATCCCTATAAATAGATTACATTAGGGGTATTTATACTTGTTTTTCCTTGACTAAGTGTGACCAAGTGTCACAATCATTTATGGCCTAAATAATTGGCACATAGACTCTTAACAAACTAAGAGTCATGGCACTTACAAATGGTTCTTCCTAAAACCCAGGCCTCAGTTCCCCCTAGATCCTTGCTCTATGTTATAACTTGGTGGTCATTTTCTCCTTTCCTTATGGGATAGTGCAAAACTTTTGATCCATAAGGTCAGAGTGACCCATGTGAATCATTCTTCCAACTACTTCCTTCTTTCCACATGTTCCCCTAGTCTTCTATTTCCATTATCAATCCTTTGTTCTTGGGTTCCTCATGACTTGTTCCACTCTAACTGGGTCCTCTTATATTGGTTTTCCTATGGCATTATCCTCTTACACTGATTACGTTATGTGTCATGATGCTTCTACACTTGTCAGCTATGCACCATGGTTCCCCTATGCCATGATCCTTTTGTGTTGTGTCAGTTCTACACTAAAATGAGACAATGGTTCTTTCACACCATGTTAGATCCACTCCAAAATGGGACAACACTTATTCAACATTCAAGGTCCAACATCACCTCACACTATGTTCTTAGTCCATCTCAAACTAAGCCATGTTAGTATCCTCCAAAAAAATTGGGCCCCTTTTACTCAAGTTCCTTATTCAATTTGTCCCAAGATAATGCCTCTAGAACCTTTGTATTATGGTTCCCTTTAATGATTTTATCTCCTCAAGTTGGGTTAGAGTCTCCCTATTTTTATTCACCTATTTGTTTAGGTGTGTGATGGCATCTTTTTAGACATCTTCGAGGGTAGAGACCTCCTATTCAACCTATCTTTAACGGACTAAAAAATTAGAATTTAGCTATTGATTAAATTTATCAATGGCATACTCCATCATCTCTACATCCCTAAATGTTTTGGCATACTCAGCATGATCCTTTATTAAGAGTGCAGCATCAGTTGTGTGTTGTCTTAGGTCCTCTTCAGCTTAGAGCTGAGCCTCTAAGAATTTATTTGAGCATGCAAGTTGTGCAAAAATGTCATCTAAAATGGGGATAACTTCCCTATCTCTCTCCAAATATTGCTTGCAAATGTCAACAACGATGGTGAACTATTCATTTAATTCCATTCCTTCATCTTTTGATGTGGGTCACTCCTTGAAATTTTTAAGTAGTAGTTCCACCAAGGTCTCTATCTTTCTTACGGCATCCTCATTGAGAGGTATGCCATCTAAAAGTGCTAGATCTTCTTTAAAAATTGTTTTATAAAGGGTTAATACCCTTACTTTTGCCTCTATGTCCTCTTGGATATTTTGTTTCATTGAGGTCACTTCCTGAGTGAGCACTTATTTTTTTGCAAGTACTTGATTATACATGCCTACAACCTTGGCATGTTTTTACTTAGTTATGCACACATCAAAATCCAACAAAATATTTTAGCGTGTAATCTCCATGCCTAGTTTCAAAAATATATCACTTGTTATAAGTGGAGTGAGCTTTTGTGGATCAACCTTCATTAATTTTGGTAGTGTTAGGTCATTTAGGCCCAAAGTGAGGCTATCATGTGGGAGTTCAAACTTGCACTCCTAATTATACACCTCAAGTAGGAAGGACACTTGCTTTTGGTTTCAATAGTCACCTCCTTAGGATGGAAGTATAGCCAAAGATAGAGTCTTTTGTATTCAACACCAAACTAGTAACATTCACACATAGGACCCACCATTCCTTCATCATTGTCCTTTTGTTTTAATTGGATCCTTCCCCTTATTTGGGTTGTGCTCAAGCTCAGCATCCTCATAGCCATAAATGGCCATCTCAATATCTTTTTCACCATCCTCCTTGTTATACATTATTTTAGCATCAAGCAAGGAATCATTATATGTAGCCTTCTCTTATATTTGGGAGGGAGTTCGCTTAGAATCTGAACCTAAACTATGAATCTACATCTCAAGAATGTCTAGTTTGGGTTCTTGTTTTGGGGGCTACTAGTGGCAAGATCTTATAGTAGTACTTAGGGAAGATGGTGGAGGCAAAGAAGGTGAGGATGGAGAAGGTAGATGTGGAGGTGGAGAATGTGGTGGAGACAGAGGGGGAATTGGCTAAGGAAATCAAGGTTAGGGAATCAAAGCATGTGGAGGTGTAGAGTGTAAAGGTGATTAAGAAGTGTGGGGAGGAGATGGAGAAGTGTGGGGAGGGGATGGAGATGTGTGAGATGGTAAGGGTGTAGTATGAGGTGGAGGTGGATGTGGTGCATAGGGATGATAAAATAGTATAGAGGAGTGCACTTATATCATCTTTTTCCACTTTTGGGGGGCCTGTTACCCACTTGTACTTGCACCTACATCCGATCACTTCTTCTTTAAAGATAGAGATGAAGAGGTTTTTTCCTTAGGGTCTCTACCCTATGGGTTCTTACAAGGGTGTATCATGTAAAATAAATTATGAATGTGTTCCCTAACTAAATTCTACTTGACCTGGATGTTAGTCAAGTCTATCTCTAACATCTCCACATAGGCCTTCTTGCCTAGACATACATAAATTTTTCAAAGAGTGTGAATCTCCATGTCTATCCTCTCATCCTACAAAATGATAAGATATGTATCATATATCTGATTGATGGAGCCTATGAAGTACTACATAGAGAAGGCATAGGGTAGCTTGAGCCATGTTAAAATCTCTTTGGATGGATTCATATGGATTTGTATGAGGGAGAAGTGTTGCTTTATATCAAACTATGTCTATTCTAAAATCAAGGGGGGTAAGTCCTTGGGGATACACCACTCATCCCCAAACTTTGCCTTCATCCCATCAAACTAATACTTCATCTTAATCTTGTAAGATGGGGTGATGTGTCCAAGGCAAGTGAACACCTTATAGCACTTAGTGGGAGACTTATATGTGGGAGGGTATACCCACTTCAATGCTTCCAAACTAAAATATGGTACTCTAATCTCATCGAATACTAGTAAGAAGAGTATTACCCTTAGAAGAACCTATAATTTATCATCTAATGGGCCCTTTCCACATCTTTAATAATATTGTGGAAAAAGTACAAGGCCTAATTGTACTTTAGTCCTTGTAAGACCTGATGGGTAATGTAGATGTGTGTCATGTCCACCTCTTTCCATCGATTAGTCCTTTTGATCTTGGTTGAGATGATCCACACCACAAATCAGAGGGTGGGATCCTATAAGTTCTTGATGTGCATCACATTCCCCTAATTTTAATACATTGGTATCATGGTAGTCTTATGTATCTCTTCAATGTCATCCAAGTCATCAATGATGCTTAACCTCAAATATTGTAGCGCTGCGACTTTGCTAATCCTTTCAAGGGTGATCTTCATACTATGCCCAGTGAAGTAGATATAGTCATTATGGATACTTGAAAGTAGGAGTTGTATTGACTCCATGGGCTTACCAAAATAGGGTAATTTAAAGAGATAGAATAGTCCTATAGTATCTTGTTGGTTGAATATTATTAGGTCAATAGCACTTGGTTCCTTGTGTTCGCGGTTTTGACCTAGTAGTCATTCTAGAGCTCAACCTTATTCTCAGGCTAACAGTGATTGTAATAGAACACTATACAATTCAAAACCATAGAGACTTAGTTGTCAAAGTGAAATTATAAGTTTGGGTACTACATATCTTCTATTAATAGATATGGGGATGGGGATGTTTAGGCCTTCTACACTTCAGATGTCTATGCCTACTTTCCTTTCTACACCATTATTTCCTTCTCTTCTTCCATGCATTATCCCTCTTCTCTTTATATGCTATGCATTGTTTTTTTAGGTGTTTCACGTATTCCTAAGAATTTTCTTCCCTAATGGGGACCTAGTCTCCTCTGCTCACCTCTTCTTCTTTTGGTATCATTAACAATTGTTTGAGTCTTTTAGCCTTTTTCTTAGGCTGCATTACCCTTCAAGGATCCTAAAGTTAACATGTGGTCATCCTATGTTCCCAAATTAGTATGTAATTATAGGATATTGCTTTGGATTTTAAGCTTAAATATTCTTTAATGGTGGACCTACAACCTACAAATTTCAAAATTAAAGCTTTTCCACTCAAACTCCACTCTGAATCTCCCTTCTCAACCTTGGTGATGACCTCCATGATCTGCTAACAACTTGAAAACTCTTTTCTTGGCTCTGGATGTGATTAAATTGGTTCTAGTTTTTGCTTGATCTTGACTCTGGTAAATACAAATTAAACATGAAGTAAAGTGTGAAATACATTTAACTTGCCTATTTATAGGCTCCAAGAGGAGTTCACCTTCATTAAATCCCCTCCATCACCCATCGCTTTGTGGTATTTAATGTAGATATTTTAATGGATACCATATTTATATCCTTTTTTGTTCCAAATAATGTCTTAATAGGATTATCCCATCATGTTGTTGGCATACCTCTCACCATAACTAGCCTAGTTGCATTGATGACACATCCCATCTTGTGCCTTTCTTAGAATTGGGTGACAGTTGTATCCTACCCTTTCTATATGGTGGAAGATAGTTTTTGCATTTCAAATTTCTAACTTGTGGTGGGAACCTTACCCCTTAGTTCCATTAATGACTTTCACACCCTTATGACATGTGTGCCCACATAACTTATGTGACCATATATCTCATGTGCCCAAGTAACTTGCTCACTTTTCATTTTTACCTTTGTAAACTTGAGTTCTTAACCCACACTAAAACATGGCATGGTCCTCCATGAACAAAACATAAACTTAGAAAAAAAAATTATAGAAAGGGAAAATGGTGTGTAATAAAGGCAACACTTTTATTAAAAGCATTAAATCCTAATCTAATGGCATAAGCCTTATTGATTACAAAAGTTCAATTATTTTGAAGTGAAATATGACCAAAGTCAACTTCTGTTATAGTGCCCCGAGAGGAATTGACCATCCATCCTTTATAAATGACATGCTCCAATAAGTTGAATGCTATGTATTATAAATGGGCCATCCCAATGGATGCAAAGATTTCCAAGGTGGTGCATGAATTTAGAGTCATACAACAAGAACTTCAATCTTGGAGAAAAGACTTTATTCTTTATATGGTGATCATGCCATGCCTTTTGCTTGCATTTATCTACATCTTAATTATGATGAGTGAGGAACTAGGTCTCATCTAGTTTAATTAAAGTGTCTAAATGTGCTTTTAGAGATGTTTCTTCATCTAGTTATCCTACATGCATGATATGGAGGGATGGCACCAAGAATTCTACTAGCATCACTACTTCCTTGCCATACATCAAGTTGAACAACATGCTCTTATTTAGGTGCTTGTAGGTGGTTCAATAAGACCATAGTACTATAGATACCCTATCATCCCAATTAGTGTGACCAACATTTCAAATTTTAGTTAAAGTGGTACCTAGGATCTTATCGAAAGCCTCGACAGTTCCATTAGCTTTCAGGTGATATGGTGTTATTTTATGGTGTGTCTCCATGATCTCAGCCAATAATATGCAAATTATTTCATTCAAAAATTGGGTACCACAATCACTAATGAAACTTAGGGGACATCCAAACTGAGTTATGATGTTCTCCTAGATGAACCATATAGTAGTTGTAGTATTAGTAGTAGTATAATCCTTCATTGATGCAACTTTAGCCTAGTGTGTAAGGTAGTAAGTTGTTGTAATGATATATTAAGAACCCGTTCATCATCCCATTAGAGTAATAGGACCAATAAAATAAAAATCCCACTTTTCAAAGGGTTTTTTAGAAGGGATGGTTCATAATGGCATAGCATCTCTATGGTTAGGTTTGCCTATGCATTAACAAATGTCACATTTCCTAACATATGTTTTAGCATCTTGGAATAGAGTTGGCCACCAGAGTCCAACTAGTAGAACCTTTCACATAGTAGCTTCTCCAATATAGTGCCCTCCAAAAATACTCTTGTGAACTTCTCAAATTACCTTGAAGTGCTCATATTGCATTACATAATGTCAAAAGTCTTCGTCATAATCCATCTTGTAAAGATCACCTGCTATGAGCTAGAAGGGTATGGTGTAAACTGCAAGTTGATTTTTTTCCTATGAGGTGAGAGATTTGGGCATGAAACCAATAGTTAAAAATGTTACAATGTAATCTAGTATTTTAAGGATTCATGTTACTTATAAGATCTATACATTAGGAAGATAATCTTAAATGGTACATGATGGTTCTCCATTCTCGATTTAGGATAGGTGGTCAGGTCCACAGTTGGCCTTTCCATGTTTCACAATAACTAAAAACTAGAATTCTTGAAATAATACAATTTAGTGATAGATCCATCCATGTAGTATGAGTTTTTTGATAAGTTACTTCAAATCCTCATGATATGTATAAAAAATAAAAGGAGTGGCTAGAAGGTACTACCTAAACTTTTGTAAAGCATAAACCATTGACAAAGATTTGTGCTTTGTAGTGTTATAGTTTTTTTATCTAGTGTTGGATTTCTATTGGTAAAGTAAATTAGGTGATCTAAGTGGCCTTCACCTAGTTATGCAAAAATCATGCCAATGGCAATGCTAGATGCATCAACGTGGACATGAAATGGCTTTATCTAATATAGGAATTACAGAATAGGAGAAATGACCAACTTTTCCTTGGGTATTTCAAATGTTTCCTTACAAGAGCAAGTCCATATTAACTACTCATTTTTTTAATTTCTTTTATGGACATGGAAATCTTGTCATAATTGTGAATAAACTTTCTATAATAACCTGTATGGTTGAGAAAGATGTGGACCTCACACTGAGTCTTGGGCACTAAAAGGCAAAGAATAACAAATACCTTCATTGGGTCTACCAGGGATCCTTACTTACAAATAATATGCCCTAAGAGCACACCAAAAGGCATCATAAATAAGTACTTCTTAAAATTTAAGGAGATTTGTAATATTTGATAGTGCCCAAGCATGAGTCTGAGATTAACACAATGGTCTTTAACCGAACCATATACCATCCCATCATCTAAATAGACTTAGAGGAACTTGTGGATGAAGTCCTTAAAAGCTTCAACTGATATCCATATTAGTATAATAGTATAGGTAGATGATCCCCATTCTATGGTTAAGGTTGTTTTAGGCTAGTCTTTCTACACTATTTAGACTTGATGGTACCCCAAGAATCCATTTTTAAAAGAGTACACTTCACAACTAGCAACACCTTCAAGGATTTCCTTTATGAATGGCATTCTAAAGGGATCTATCACATAAGATGCATTAAGCACTCGATAATCCACATAGATACATATGCATCCATCCTTTTTTATACTAATCATCATGGGACTGACCCATTCAAATTCAATAATGAAAGTGATGGCTCTAGAGTGGAGTATACTATCAATTTCCTCTTTAACGCATGCTCAAAGGTTAGGATTCATCTTGTATGGTCATGTTTTCACTGGTTGAGCATTGTCAACTAACTTGATGTGCATCTTCCCTAAGGATGGGTAAACTCCCTTCATTTTATTATAGTTATTTAGAAAAACATCTTGATATTCTTTTAGCAACTCAAAGATTTTTGTAATCTCTGTGTTAGTCTAATAGTTTCCAATTACAGCCATCTTTGGGTCTTATTTTGTGCCAATGTTGCATTGAATAGTCTAAATAAGCCCACAATAGGGGTTTTCCATTTTAGCACTTGTGTTCTAAATAGTTTATGTACCAACATTCATAGAAATATGTAAATGGTTGGTCAGTGGATCAAGTGAAGTAGATCTTTCACCTTCATCTACTTGGAAGACAAGCTTTTGCTTTTCTAAGGGAATCTCTTCATGTTGATCTTCATCAAGGACTAGTGTAAGAACAAGAAATTGATGTGTTAAAGCCTCATTAAATAAGTGTAAAGGTTCCTTAGGCTCCTAATGGATATACCTCAAGTATTCCTCCATAGGACTTGGGTCTTAGAGAACTACTTCATGTATGGCCTAGAGAGTGAGTCACAAGTCCATCCTTGGTGATGAACAGGAAAGTGTCGAGGTCACAATCTCCTTCAATAACTACCAAAACTTAGTTCCCATGTGTCATTCTTCATGAATATACTAGGCCCATGGCAATGTGCATAAAGTTCCATAGAATGCATGCACCCATAGATACTCTGGTAAGTATGTTTCCTCATTTCTCCATATTGTCTCACAAGATTCAATGTGAGGTTTAAGTGCTTACATGCCATTGTAACTAATTATTCCCCTGATCTTATTATCATAATGTAATATATGATGTAAGGAAGAATGTACTTGATTCTAGTATAAAAGTTACCCTTTATGAGTACGCCACCACCTTACAATGGTGCCATCAAAAAGGTGGTCTAATGACCTCATCCAGTCATTTTTAGTGTCATAGAATTATTTTAGGTGATAGACAAAATCACATACCTATATTTATCCTTAAAACCATGGGGCTTCATCAAGTCTTTTTATTGGTGTTCCTACCAGTGGCCCTCTCATTATTAATACTTTAAGGTGAACAAACTTGTGATGTTTAAGAAGCGGGTACAAGAAGTTCTCTTAATTATTGATGATGCTACACATCCTCCCAATGAGATCATAGTCACCATAGGCCCAATAGTTACCAGCATTGATTGTAGTATCATAAATAGAATGGTTATTGATCTATCAAAAAACACCATCTAGGGTGGGGTCATATTGTTCATCACTTCTAGTAGTCACATTATATATGTGGTTGATGTCTTCATCAACAATGATGGGCTCTATATAAGGGGGTCCTTATACTTGATCCAGTTGGATTATGACATGTTGATCAGTGTTCTCAAAACTAATGTAGCACTTTTTATAGCTCAAGTCCACATTTTTCTCATAGCACCAAGGTCTTCCTAGTAGATCTGAGAATCATCAGATTTGACTAACTCTAGAACCTCAAAATTTGTTTTGAATGGTACTCTAAGTATTTCAACCATGGCATTCTTGAGAACCCCAATAGGGTGTGCACGAGTCTCATTTTCCATGAATAAGACATGAGGTGAAGGTTGTAGTAATAGACTATACATTTTTCATATAGTGTCATTATGAGGGCATTGACTTCTATGTCAGTATCTACTAATGTGTCTTGGATTACCCATCGGTCAATGGTAGTATTAACCAATATTTCTCTATCTTCTGGGGGGTGGATGAACTAGGATTATCTTGTTGTTGAGCATGAATTAAGCAATGATCTTTACTTTGATGAATGGTGTGAGGGTGAGCTTCATTTGGTAGTTGGTCTTGAATCTTAATCCAAGCACTGAGTTATGGTATAGTATCCTCATCCAACATCTACTTATATGGTTCCTAGAAGTCATTCGATACCATAGGTCAAATTTTAACTTCCGTTTCCATAGCAGCATGTTGCATTACATCCTTATCTTTGAAGAACTAAATATCTCCCTAAATTTCTCATATGATTTCCATAATATCCTATAGGACATCCTTTTTCTATTGAACATTAGGTTACTTTCTAGCTCATGGTTCTTCCTATTGTAACTTCTCGATCAGATTAGTTGTCAACTGGGTCTATCCCTAATTGTGAGTGGTAATTGTGAGTGGTCTATCCCTAATAGTTTAACATGCACTCAATTGTGGTTAATAAATTCAAATCACACCAATGCCCTTTTCATTTCACCCCTTGGTGATAGCTTCATATAGATCAAGACACTCTTTCAACCAATGGTCCTTTTTATAGAAAGCACACATCAGGTAATCTGGGCAATCTTGTTGATAGTGGTTTGATGACCCAAATTTATAATAGTTCTTGGGTGGGAAACGTCCACCTTCTCATCTTCATCCATGGTATCCATCATTTTATTTAGTATTAGTGACTTAGGTTTGGTACATTCTACGTGCTCGAGCTTCATGGATGTCACTGATCAAATGGTAGTCATTAGTGTCATGAGTGTAGGCATCACAAATCTTACAATACTTGGATACCTTAGTGTGCATATCCCACTACAAAAGAGGACAATATCAGACATCATGTTCCTCATGAAATATATAACATTTTTGTTTAAGTACCACATGGATTTTCTTGCATGGGTAGTTGTTCTTTATATATCCTTCAATTTTATAGTCAGTACACTAGACACCACTACATCTCTCATGTACATTATTCACCATCAACTTCTCAAGTTGTGATTCCATTAAGGCTATCTAGGCCTCCATAAAGGGACTAATCTTTATATCAATTCTTCAAATTACTTCAACATAGAGAGCAACTTCCAAGGCCTCGTGCAAGTTAGTAAAAGTATATTATGACAAGGTTTGCTAAAAGGGTAGTAGCAGACCTCCAACAAACCATTGTGCATGTTAAGCAGCATTAATTTAAAAATACAATTTAGATATCAAGGTCTTAAACCTTGTGTCATACTCATGTATGCTTTTTTTAAGTCCTTGCTTTATGTCCTTCAATGCTGCTATACTCTACTGCTCAAATTCAAAAATGTCAAACTATTGAAGGAAGGTTATTTTGAGTTGATCAAAGTTGACCACCACTTGCTAAGGGTCAAACTTATAGTACCATTTATGCACACACGCTAAAAGCATAGTGGAAAATTATTTGAACTTATGTTTAGAAGATGTGATGTCTCATGCCCTCCAAATTATTTTGCATTTGTTGACATGCTTAGCTACATTCTCCACCCCTCGATACTCTATCAAGTGAAGCATCATTTCATAGTAAACTATCATCAATTGAGGTGTTTGAATAGGTGGGTTTTGAGAACCTCTAGCTCCAATCCTTTGAGGAGGGAGTCCACTTCCTCCTACACCACCACCTAGTCCTCCTTCAGTGCCTCTAGTAGTAGTGCTCATGGTATAAGGTGTAGTATCTAGTTAGTTAATTAGGTTTGGGATTATATTCTATCCTTAAATACCAAGTCCACCAGGCATCCCAATTTATGCCATAGAATTCCCTTGAAGAGGGAAAGATAGTGTTAAATATAAATGAGCATCAACAAGATCAATTTTAGTATCCTTTATGGGTTTAGCTTCTGACTCTAAACTACCTGTATCCCAATTTTAAATGTGTACTCTATCTAACTTAAAGTCATGAGCATGCATGATGTTTGGTGAGCTAGGTTGGTTTAGACTTGGTTCCTTAGCTCCTACCATCTAGCTTGTTTCTCCTTTATAAGATAGAAGTAGCATAGAACATAGCTCAAAAGTGATGGGATCCTCATGTGTTTCCATTTCCTTATAGCTCCTAATAGCACTCCTTGAGTTCTCCTAGTCTCCTCCTACACTACTAACTCCCATTATCCTTTTTCAAGCTTAATCATACTTCCATTTTCATAGTGCAAGCTAGCTAGCTACCATTTTGAACCCACAATGTTATATCAACCCCTAATCTCCCCTTCCAAATGTGTGACTCATGCACAAGAGGATTTAGCCCTCCATTGGTATAATTTCTAGTCTAAGGTGAACAATTAATTTCTTAATTTTGAAAGCAAAAATTGTTAGATAGTAACCCTATGGCTCTCAAAAGAATTAGAACTTGGCTTTTTTAGAGAATGAATAGGTGGTCACAACATACTCTAGAATGTAGCTATTCCAAACTTCTTTACATTAAAATTTGACTACTCATGTCCATAAAACTCCAAGTCACACTAAAACCCTTTGTCATTCTAGCATCCAACACTGTCTCCTTCCAAGATTCCCTAATCGTCCTTGAGCATATGCTATTAACCAAGCATGTAAAATACCTAAGACCACTAAAAAGGTTTCATAAAGGACTATAGATATTTTTTCCACTCACTATCATGCAGATATTATTGGCTCAAGATATGTAACTATAAAATTCTCTTCAACATTGGTAACCCATTATTCTATATTTTCTAATGTAATATGCTCAAACATCTTCCCATGACTATGCTTTAAGTACTTCAGGTCCTGACAATGGAAACAAAATGTTGGGGTTATTTTATTAATTCTAGCTTTATCACTGAAGTCTAGCCTAATGAGCTAGCATGTTGGCCCTTTCACATGAGGGTTAGGTCTTACATGCTCACCCACAGTGTGTAGTGGAATATTGATTCCCTTAGGTCTTGAGGCATACTAATGATATCATATTCATATCCTTCTCTATGTAATTTTAGACAGAGATGATGCATAGATAGATTGCCTTGATCCTTTTTCTTAGGTCAATTAATACTAATTCACATACTATTGTCATCTTCTAACAACATTAGTTAATAGAAAATAAATGGTATAACACATATATATGACTTTACACATAGTCCACACTATCATTCTTCATAACACAAGTTTTATCAGTCCTGCTAGTCATATATTATGCTTAAAATAAAAGGGGAGTTAAAATATCATTCAAAAAGGGTAAAGATTCATCACATTGTTCTATAAAAAAGGATTCAACCCCTCAAATATATTATAATAGGGGTATTTATACTTGTTTTTCCCTAACCAAGTGTCACAATCATTTATGACCTAAAGAATTGGCATATAGACTCTTAACAGACTAAGAGTGATGACACTTACAATTGGTTCTTAATGAAAACCTAGGCCTTAACACCCCCTAAATCCTTATTCTATGTTATAACTTAGTGTCCATGTGTTCCTTTCCTTGCGGGCTGGTGAAAAACTTTTGATCCATAAGGTCAAAGTAACCCATGTGAATCATTCTTCCAACTACTTTATGCTTTCCACACACTCCCCTAGTCTTTCACTTACATTCTAATTCCTATATTCTTGGGTTCCTCATGAATTTTTCTCCTTTTATTGGGTCCTCTTACATTGCTTCTCCTACACCATTATCCTCTTGCACCCAGTAGGATTTTCATCATGATGCTTTTGTGCCTATTAGCTATATGCCATAGTTCTCTCGTACCATGGTCCTTCTATGCCATGTTAGTCTTGCACCAAAATGGGATAATGGTCCTTTCATACCATTTTAGGCATATGCGAAAATGGGACAACATTTAGTCAACATTCAGGGGCCAACACCTTGTCTTCATGAAGCACCACTTCCTCCTCCCATGTAAACATGATTGAGAGAAAATAAGCCAAAACTAACCTTCACTACTAAATTTCATGCAAGAGGCATGCTTGGACCTATAGGGGAAATTTAGTATTTCATTTATTACCTCCCCTAAGATTCACACAATCCTCTTTATGTCCCCTACACCATACTTGGCCTCTAGTGGCCTCTTCAATGTATCTCTCATGTTTGAGGAAGAGTGGATTTGAAGTATTTGAAATCAACCTTAGAAACTACTAGGATACCACTTGAAAAGACTTAGAAACTTGAATCACAATCAAACCTATTTACATAATTATTTTAAGAGGTAAGAAACCTATATTTATATGTTTTAGAACCCTATTTTGTCATTTATGCAAACTTGCATCAAGCTTCTTCACAACACCAAAGGACTCTCACAAACCTATTTCACATTGGAATATTACCTTAAGGTCATTCTTGGGCTCAAAACCTTCATTATTAGATTTAATCCTCATTCTAGGAACTATATTTAGCGCATGTAACCTTCTCCCTAATTTTCCTTATGAAATTGACTACTATGAAACCCTGTAAATAAGTGTTAGAAAGTGTGGTTGAACTTATAGGTCTACCTAATATTATTGATTATGCTCATGTCCTATAACTTCTATAATATACCTATAATTTTCTTTACACCTATAATTTTTTGAGGTCTCTTTTTTTTAATAAGGCATATAACTTGAATAATGGTCCTACAATCTTGAAGGTCTAAAGAGTCTTGACCCTATTTTAGACTTTTACAACCTTTGAGACCTTCTTTCCTCAAGTGGTTTTCCATTTCACCAAGAATTTTGTATCTCCTTCAACCTACCAAAAGATTGCAACATTATTATAGTGTTGAATCACAATATAATCATATACATCACAACACTTAGGATCATTTTCATAAGATAGAAGAGGTTAGAGAGGCTCTTGAGGAGCATTCTGACACCCTTGGAGATAAAAACATCATATATTTCCTTTGCATAATCAAACATTAAGATCATCAAGAGAACTCTAATTAATCCACCATAATTGGTATGAATCTTGGGTCATGCCTTGTAACCTTGTAGGCCCCAAATTTGTATTAATAGGCCTAAGGATCCATGAAACCTTCCTTAAAATTGATTGCATACTTATATTTTGTAAATATCTTGAGATATACTCATAAAAACATAATTATTCCACTTTAATATTAAAATATACAAACCCATGTATCTATCCTCCAATTTCAAGGCTTTTGGTTAGGTATTTTAAAAGATATGGAAATTTTGGGGGTTGTTAGACTAGGTCTTAGTGAAAAATGTAGACCTATAGACTGTCCTTGTAGCCTTCTCCCTAATTTTCCTTTTGAACTTGACTATTATGAAATCTTGTAAACAAGTGTTAGAAAGTGTGGTTGAACTTATAAGTCTACCTAATATTATTGATTATGCTCATGTCCTATAACTTCTATAATATACATATAATTTTCTCAACACCTACAATTTTTTGAGGTCTCTTGTTTGGAATAAGGAATATAACTTGAATAATGGGCTTGCAATCCTGAAGGTCTAAAGAGTCTTGGCCCTATTTTAGACTTTTATGACCTTTGAGACCTTCTTTCCTCAAGTGTTTTTCCATTTCACCAAGAATTTTGTATCTCCTTTAACCTACCAAAAGACTAAAAAATTATTATAGCAGTGAATCATAATATAATCATATACATCACAACACTTAGGATCATTTTCATAAGATAGAAGAGGTTAGAGAGGCTCTTGAGGACCATTTCGACACCCTTCGAGATAAAAACATCATATATTTCCTTTTCATAATCAAACATTAAGATCATCAAGATAACTCTAATTAATCCACCATAATTGGTATGAATCTTAGGCCATGCCTTGTAACCTTGTAGCCCCCAAATTTGTATAAATAGGCATAAGGATCCATGAAACCTTCTTTAAAATTGATTACATACCTATATTTTGTAAATATCTTGAGATATACTCATAAAAACATAATTATTCCACTTTAATATTAAAATATACAAACCCATGCATCTATCCTCCAATTTCAAGGCTTTTGGTTAGTTATTTTAAAAGATATGGAGATTTTGGGGGTTGTTAAACTAGGTCTTAGTGAAAAATGTAGACCTATAGACTATATTTTGGAATTTTCTCTCTCCTCAGGCATATTATTAACCTAAAACCACTTGAATATTTTTAAATACTTTTTTCCCTACCTTCAAGTCAAGTTTCATGAATCTTCAAGGGTTAAAACTCAAGATATGACCCTTTTTGTGCACCTAGGGTTTCCTTGGCAGCAAGCAGGTCTATACCTAAAAAAAATCATATCTTGGGTTATGTAGGATTTAAATACTTTATTAAATTATTTAATACTTTTAAAAAACCCTTAAATCCTTTTTTGGGTTCCAAAAATCATAAAAATGATGATAATTTTGACTTTCTCCTTACCCTGTAGGCTCAATTATCTTGAAATATCTTCTTGAAAACCTTATAATTCACAGCTCTAATAATTATAAAACTTCATTTAGATGATTTTGGGTGAAATGGAGGAATTTTTTTAGATTATCATAATTTTTATCTTCAAGTTAATCATATCAAAATCATTGAAAACCTTCATTTTTATATTTACAAGCCTGTATAGGTGTCTCCAAGGTTGAAACTTCCCTAAAGCCTGAGGAGGGCTATGATAAGCCTACACACATATATATATTGTCTTGAATATGAGGGGTAAATGTTATTATTTATTATTGAGATAATTTATCAAGATATAAAACTCCAAAATGCATTAAAATCTCATCCTTATATCTACAGGCTTGTAGAGGCCATCTTAAAGTTTGAACCTTGATGAGAAACCCTGATCATTGTATTAATGTATCTACACTTACTTGGAGAGAATTATAGATAAAAATAGGGATCCATGAATGTTTTAAGCCCTTAAATAGAGTATGAGACACATCCAAACATGTTCAAAACTTTACACTTTCCTGCATACCTATAACTTTAGCCTCCTTAAGCTAGAAACCTGAATTAAGAACTTTACAATGTGGGTTATTAGGGACCTGCACCTATGTTAATATGGTCTTAGGTGAAAGAGGAAGCTAGTTGAGATTTATTGAGGCCATATTTTAGGTTATATCTCCCAAATAAACTCCACCAAAATTATTAAAACCTCATCTCCACCCTATAGACATGTAGGTCTTCTTTCAAATTTGAAACACCCTTATTCTACCCTTAGAATGACTCCCATAAGACTATACCCCTATTTACGTAACATTAAGAGTATTATGGGAGGTATTTTTTTGGTTTAATATCTTCCCCCAAGAGGATACCTCTTGAAAGGCTTTGGACACCCTTCTTCATTACTACAAACCTATAATTTTCTCTTTAATATTTAAAACTCCTTCAAAACACTACAACTTGGACTATCATGGTCAAAATATGGACTTTGTTGACCTTATATTAAAGGTTAAGATTAAAATTTTATTGAATACTTTACATTCAAATTATAACAATTCAGAATGTATTGAAATCTTCTCATTTTGGTGTGCAAGCTTGTGTGAGCACCTTCAAGCCCAAAACCTTAGCAAATTTGAAGAATAACCTTTTCATAACTTGAGACTTTACATGAAGATATTGGCATCACATTATACCTTTTATCATCATCCATTCCACTTGATCAAGCACCAAAATTCCAAGAAGGTAGTTCATGAGTTTTTAAGGTGAGAGGGTTGAAGACTACCCATGATGTTTTGGGTGGATCAACACACCTCAGAGATTCTCATTCAGGTTATTTAGATTGATATGGTTATAAATATTTTTTTTATCCTCCTTCAAGATCCATCCTTCATCATGCATCAACATAAGTAAAATAAACCTCCAAATCATACCTTAATTGAGTTATTTATAGGCAACTTTTGACTTATTAACAATAGTTCATAGCTTTGTATAATTATTACTGTCTCTTAACACATAAAATGGACCCTTTAATACCTCTTCCTCCCTATCCAATTTTCATACAATCCCATAAAAATCTTTAGAATTTCTATCATGTCCTAAAAAATAGCCTGCAGTTGCTTGTGGAGGAGATTTTGGATTGGTTTTGGCCTATTTTGGAGTTTTAGCACATAGTCCTCATCCTTTAAGGCATATAAATGCATTAACATGATTTTAGTGACTCCATGTGAACCTAATTTACCCTAGGAAGCTACTGTATAATTATGCAATCCCAAGAAGACCTTGCTAAAACCTACAATTTCATGAAATTCTTCACATTTGAAAGATTTTATGCCTTGTCTTGCATGTTGAGGCATAATGAAGAGTTTCATACACCTCATAGGTTATATAAGAATTTTTTTGGATCCCATATCATGCATGAAACTCTTCTTAAACCTTTGAATCTATACCTTCAAGACCAAACCTATAATTTTTTGGACTACAACTTCATGAAAACTTGTTTTCTCTTTGATCCTTATTTGAACTTGATATTTTCATCCATGAATGGGCTTATTTTTCATTTAAATAACCTATAAAACACCTTTGAAACCATGAAATCTCCATAACCATGCTTAAGATGAAATGGTTTTTTATTGGCCAAGGCACCATTCCACATTGAAGGAGAAATAAAAGCCACTAAAGACAAGGAAAAAGGGGGGAAATAAGACATTAAAATCATTTTGGCCATTTTTTACAAATGGAGGGAGTCATAGAGGGGTATTTTAAGCAATATATGGCTTTATGAGACATTAATAAGGGTCTACTTTCCAATAATGACTTAAATCAACTTAGATAAGACATTTTGACCTCTTTTCACCCTTAAATTCACTTTCAAGACCCTTTAGGTATGTTTATGACTTAATTATGCTTCATAAGACTCTTGGTGACCTATTTTCCAATCAAAACACACCTTTTTTGAACCCTTTGATTTGTTCATGTGAGACATAATTGGACTTTTAACCAAATATTGCATTTCTTCAATTTGAACATTTCAATCCATGAAGTAAGGCCTAATCAGGTCAATCATGACTTGACAAGGTTTTAAGACACATGTTTTATATTGATGAGTTTTTTTAAATACCTAACACAACAAAGACTCATGACAATGACTATATGACCATTTCAAAGTAACAAAAGTACAAGAAATTAACACATACCTAGTTATGAACCCACTTAACCATCATGTAATGCCTACTAGAAGAGGTATTCAAATATCATTTTCTAATAAATTCCATTATAAAAGTATCCAAGTGTTATAGGGACCAAGGGTGGCTAGAATAGCCACCAATAATAATTACTACTTTATTAGTAAAACAAGTTTAAACTACTCGATCCTTGGACCAAACCAACATCAGTCTTAAAATTAATGAGGGAATATTTTTATCCCATGCATTATTGAATGCTTTCCTCTTCAAAGCACTCAAACCCATGAGTGACTACAGATGTATCAAGATCCTAGGGCTGACAACATATTTATCCTAATATCAGTTCTAGAGCCTTATAATGATACATCTTTCAAATCAATTTGCTAATAGGCAAGGTCGTTATATTGATATATACATGTACTCTTAAATCTTACTCTTTAAATTTCAATAATTTAAAATGATTTCAAATTAAGATTATATACATTAATTATGTATTGTAACATGCTCTTGGTTGTAGGTCAGTCACTAGTAAAGCACTCAAGTTGGACTCAAGCAAAGGCAAGGTGTTTTATACACACCCAAGTACATATTTATTCTCCCTTAAACTATAAATTTCATTACTAAATTAAAGGGGGGTAAATGTAGATAATATTTGTGGACTATATAAAACCTCAATCTTATACACTTGGCAAACTTAGACCTTGGTTATTTATATCAATTATGTACCTTTCCCACTTTTGAAAGTCTCACATATTCTCTATCACGTACCCCTTTTCCTATCTCCTTGTCCAATTAGTCTTTTGTTGATGACCCAAACTTTATAGCTTGCCTAGAATTCTTAAAACCTTCTTATCTTCTACCTTTGTAAGTTCTAAGTCTATACCTACTTTCTTGTTCCCTAGACACTAGCATCCTAGATAGATACCTATGTCAATGCAAGTATCCTACTCTAATGCAAGTATTTAGTGCCCTAAAGTCATAATTTTCAAATGAAATGTATCCTAATGGTCAACCTAAGTGCTTTAATGTGAGTTATTTCTCTAAAGGTATTGATATAAATATATTATCAACCCTCATTTATTCATCACTTATAAACTTCTTACCTAGTCACTAGGTAACTTACAAAAGGCATTTAATCAAGCACTCAAGTATACAAAGCTTCCCTATTTTCTCTTATATACATATTAGATATATGGATAACACATACACAAGTTTGAATTATTGAAGGAGTAGCCTAAGAGTTATGTTTTCCAAGCTATAATCTAGGTCACTATTGTACTTATTTTCCACATATTGAATGATTCATACACAAGCCAACACATAGGGGAGAACTACATTAGTCTAATGCCCTCTTTGAAGTATTGGTTATTTAAGTGTTCTCATTGATAGAAGGTTATTTGGGTTCAGCTCGACACTATGTGCCCATTAACCTACTTTTCCCCAAGGTCACTATGAAGATGAAAAACTAGGGTTTTGCAATTTCATAAAGAATGACATTCCATAACCCAGATCTGAATGCACTAGAGTGACTACAAAGACAAACTTAGAATCATCTAGGTGGTCACATATTTTTATATTAAATATTCCATATAATACACTTGCATCTAGTTTAAATATTAGTGTCAATGCAACCATCTCAGGTTGATGTTAGTGTCTATAGATCTAAAGGCACCCAATCTAGAATTTGGTGACTATTACAAAATCTTCTTTCAGTCTATTTCCTACATGTTCTAGATCTAGAACTATGTAAGAATTAGAACCAAATAAGTACATTATTTCTTTGTCATTTCCATATATATCATAGTTATACTTACTATTTTTATCCTAACTCATTTTAATGAATTTATCTTATATCTAAGTTTAGCATATAATTGGCTTTTTATCATGATAATTTATCACCATTGTACCTTAGGCTATCTTTATCCACTTTAACCCTAGATAACCCTAACCTATATTTTAGGGTTAAGCACCTATTTATCTTCCATCTCTACAATTTATAGACCTAAAACTATTTTCTAATTGCTTGGACACTTGCGTCTTAGTTAGATGCCTATATAGACATAAATGTAATATCCCAACACAAGTGTCTAGTGCCCTAAAGTCATCCAATTTACAAATAAAACATATTCCTATTGTTAGATTATTTTCTTTAATGTGAGATATTTTCCAAAGGATTGGTATAAATAAAAGATCGACCCTCATTCATTCTTCGCCTAGAAAAGACCTAGCACAGACCTAGAAACTCATAAGGAAACTTACCAAAACCATTATATCAAGCACTCAAGTGAGAAAAGCTTCCATATTTTGTCTTATTTCCATATCATTCATAGGGAAAACACATCTATAGGTCTAAATTACTAAAAGATCATTCCATGATCCACATTTTTTAAGTCACAAGCTAGGTCATTATTGTACTTGCTTATCACACATTGCAAGATTCACACACAATCCAACATGTAGGGGAGAAATACATAAGTCTGAGGCAAGTATTGGCTATGGAGGTAGTAGTCATTGATAGAGGGGTATTTGGGGTAGCTCAACACCATGTGCCCACTATCCCATTTTTCCTATATCCACTATGAAGATGAACTAGGGTTTTGTTATTTGATAATAAGAGACAGTCTATGACCTAGATTTGAATGCAAAATAGTGAAGGTGACATAGAACCTAAAAGTATCTATTAGTCACATCTAGTTTTAATAGGTACTCTAAAATGTGTACTTGCATCCATTAAATAGTAGCATCGATGTAACTATCCCAAGTCAATGCAAGTGTCTGCAACCATAGAGGTATAATTTATAGAATTAGGCAACTGATCTAGAATCCAAATCTAGTCTATTTTCTACCTATTCCAACTCTATATCTATATTGGCATTAGAAACAACTAAGTATCTTATTTTCATTATCATTATAATTTATAGCATAGTTATACTTTATATTTTTATCATCTCAACATAATAAATTTAGTATATGTTTTATTTGAATTTCTCAAATAATTGGACTACTTTAGATATAGTCTACCATACTTGTTCCCTAGGTTATCTCTATCCCTTTAACCCTAGATTTCTCACATATATATTTTAGGGTTAAATATTTGGTGAACCCAATTTATGTGAATGTAATTTTTTTTATTCCTAGGGTTTTCATCCAACTAGGGTTTCAATTTTATATTCAAATTCTATAATATTTCATTTTTAAGTAATAGAAAATAGTAATAAAAACCCCTAATTTTAAATGGAAGATAAAGAAGCATTGATCACTCATCTCAATAATAACAAAGGATTAATAGATTCATTTTCATATGTTATAAAATATGATATCAGTAAGTATGATAAGGTAAGTCTTCCTCACCTAGTGATGGTGAATCCTTAGAGGGTACTAAAATTGATTCTATACCAATCAATCTACCTACATCTAGTGAAGGCATGGATTATGTATTTCAACCTATGTTTCCTGAAACTAGTATTACCACATATTACATGGGAAACCCAAATGCTTCAACACAAATATTGGTTTCAATATCTATATCTACCCAACATTTATGTACACCTCCTTTGGTGACTTATAAAATGTCCAACATAAAATACCAAGAGGTTCAAGCTCATGTCCAAAATATAAAACTTTTACAAATTAATGTTATGAATATTGAAAAAAAAACTTTAAAATCACCTCATGCTATTGATTTACAAGATATGTTGTATAACCCTCTTACACTCGAAATATCTTCACACCCCTTACCAACTAGTTGTGTTACACCTAAGTTCACTTTTTATGATGGAAAGGGTGATCCAGAATAATGTCTTTGATATTTTTATGTGGCATGCCTGGATTATGCCTCTAATGATAAACTTTTGACCAAATTTTTTTGAAGGAACTTAAAAGACTGATTTATAGTGGTTATATGATTTACCAACTCAATCAATAAAACACCTTCAAACCCCTTGTAGATCAATTTTTATCACACTTATCTATTAACATTACCAAAAATATTTATTATTCCCAAATTGAAAATATAAAACAAGGAACTAATGAACCTATTAATGAGTATGTCTTGAGGTACAAGACAATATTGGCTAAAATGACCAATTCTATGATAGATAAAGAGATTCAAGATATTTTTATGCAAAGTTTGTTTGCTCCTTTACATGAGTCCATTGTTTTCAAAAAAAATCTTTCAATGACTTATGCCATATTTTTCATGATCATGAAATTAAAATTATCTCATTAAACAAACTTAAGTATGTAGAAAAGACACCAATTACATATATATCTAATACCAAGTTTACTATCAAACCAAGTTATAAGGTCAAACCTCTTGAGCTTAAAAAAAATAACCACCAGGGTTAATGTGGTATCAAAACCACCTAATTGACTTGTGTTATCCAATGCACCAAGGAGACATTTTACACTCTTACCTGAGTCTCTTGTTTCATTACTCCTACAGCTTGTAGAGTGTCATCTTATATCTCTCCCTCATCCTATAGAGGTTGATATGAGTATACCTCTATCCAAAGGGTATGATGTGAATGCTTATTGTGACTATCATTAAGCCTTGGGAATTATATGAATAGATGTTTTACCTTGAACTATAAGATACAAGACCTCCTTGATGACCAAAAAAATTCATTCGATGATCCTCTTAAAAACTAGGTTCACAACCTAGTGATTACCAAAAATAGAAAATAATTAACAATATTTTACAAGATCATTCAAAAAAGGATCTAAAAGTCCAGATGGCATATAATGTGCACCCTCTTCCATCTCATCATGAACTCCTGTTAGATTGGATTATTAGTATTATACATGACATATACCTCCTATAGTTCAGAGACCCTCCATTATTTTTTATGATAGTGAGATTAGCGATGATGACACAAATATTCATTGCTTTTTCATTCGAGAATACCTTGACCACCAACTTATACATAGTGTTATGATTGAAAATGGTGCAAGAAATAACCTTTGCACTATGACATTACTTATGCATTTAGGTTATATAAATCATGATTTACATCCTTTGACCAGATCAGTTAGAGCATTTGATGGAACCTCATAATATATTCTTCATTAGATTTACTTAAATTTACAAGTGGAACCTACCCATGTGGTTATTGCCTTCTTAGTTATACCTTTCGTGAGTGTATTTAATATGTTATTGGGATGACCTTTGATACATACACTTTAAGCAGTACCTTATATAGTGTATGGGTGTGTTAAATACATTCATGCCAATCAAGTAATTACAGTTTCCAAAATTCCATATGAACATCCTCTTGAATAAGATAAATTTATACCCAAGAAATTAATTATAAAACCTCCTAAGGCTAATCCTCCACAAAATGGAAATACATAAGCAAGTCCCTTTATTAGGTAGCCACCACTTAAGAGACCATTACATCAGAGATCCACAGTGAGTTCCATGGAATCCTCATCTACTACACACCATATTTAGATATCTAGAACACATACACATATTCCTATTATTATTGTTTGAGACAAACCACAAACCACTTTAAAATGGGTTCCATAAACCCCTACTCCTGCTATTTCTACTTCACGATCATATATTCCTATTTTACATATGCAAAGCATCACTGATCTTATAATGTTAAATATTAAACCTATGCACACTCCTCAATAATATCACTAATTTATTAAATTAGGTTCATAATGGGGAGATAATTATTACCATCCTTTGGATTCAATCATAGGATAGTCCTTTCCTTTCATAAATTCTAAAAATACGAAAAAAACCAAAAACCCAAAAATATGTTCAACATTTACATATCCTATTAGCTCCTTGGCATATATATTGTTAGTTCTATGTCGGTAGATGGCATATCAGTATTTTCTATATACACATATTTCACACATTTTTTGAGTGTCATTCAGGCATACACATATACATGATCTATCCCTTTTATATGTTGGGTTTCCCTCTACTTATGTCACCAAGATGTTGGGGGCATCCACCTCTATAATCATAATACATCCAGGTAATATCATTCTATGGTCACTTTACATTATCATGTTTGAGCTCATATATATACTTACACATGCCTTTATCCATGCTTATCTCTTTCATAATGTACTTGATATTGTAGATGATATTTTGTGATTATGAAGATGTAGTCACATAAAATGTCACTTGAGTGCAATGAGTGTCACTTGAGACTATTAAAGCAGGTTCAAAATGGGGAGATAATTATTACCATCCTTTGGATTCAATCATAGGATAGTCTTTTCCTTTCATAAATTCTAAAAATACCAAAAAAACCAAAAACCCAAAAATATGTTCAACATTTACATATCCTATTAGCTCCTTAGCATATATGTTGTTAGTTCTATGTTGGTAGATGCCATATTAGTATTTCCTATATACACATATTTCACACATTTTTTGAGTGTCATTCAGGCATACACATATACATGATCTATCCATTTTATATGTTGGGTTTCCCTCTACTTATGTCACCAAGATGTTGGGGGCATCCACCTCTATAATCATAATACATCCAGGTTATATCATTCTATGGTCACTTTCCATTATCATGTTTGAGCTCATATATATACTTACACATGCCTTTATCCATGCTTATCTCTTTCATAATTTACTTGATATTGTAGATGATATTTTGTGATTATGAAGATGTAGTCACATAAAATGTCACTTGAGTGCAATGAGTGTCACTTGAGACAACCCATCCTTAGCTTAGCCTTAGACCTATCTTAGGGCCTCTTTCAACACTTATCCATCTTTTATGTGGGCCATACACATCATTAGACATCTCAAAATAAATCCTATCCCATCCCTTAGGGATCTAGGCCCCTAGTGCCTTAGGTTCTATGACCTAAACACTAGCACTCTACTTTAGACATTAATGCCCTACACTAGTGTCCCACTTTTAGTACTAGTGTCCTTTGCCAAATTTTAACCTCAACAGATATATTCTTAGTTACTAAGACACCTAGGGTTGGCCTAGAACTATTTCAAACTTTACATAAGAACCATATCAATATATATACATGACTTTTAGCCTTTATCCACTAGATGGAAATTAGATGTAAAATACACAAATAAGAGTAGAATAAGTTGTGCACAATCAAGGTTATTGATCCTTATTTTGACCTACTTCAACATATAGTCATATACAGCCATCCCAAGTCTAGAATACATATATTCCTAGTCTTAATCCTCATTAAAACCACTTAGGTTGACACTCATGATATATTCACTTGTACTTTCACCAAGCACTTAGGTGGGAGAATTACAATAAACTTGATCCCTCTTTCAAGTATTAGTATTTTAGGAACTCTCAACATGATAGGGTGTTGAGGATGTTCAACCTACCTAGATGATATCATACTTTTACTACTTGTGCCACTTAAATACCCTAACAACATGGAGGTCTAGGTTTTGCTACTAAATTAGTCAAAAAATAGTGCATAATTAGTGAATTAGAGCTCATCCATAAGTACAAGCAAGTTATACTCAACTCAAGGTACACCAAGAATATCAAATAGATCTAAAACAAAGGACATTAGCATTGAAAGTAGGACATTAACACCCAAACACTACTATCCAAGATATAGTTCTATTATCTAGGAAGGTTTCTTACACCTATACCCTATTTACAACACTTAGATCTACTTCCACACTATTTTTCAGCCTCTAAATCATTTGTCTCAATCAATTTCTAGCTAAGTACTTATTTGTAGCATTTATTACTATTTTTATAAAAATTATATTAGGTGAATTCTTGCACAAATTTGTGGTTGTATTTATTTCATATTTATACCTTAATTTACTATACTCAGACCCTTTAATAACCTAGGTATTATACTCCATAAACCCTAAAATGTTAAATCATTTGGTGAACCCAACTTACTTTGAATACTACCCAAACCCTAGCCCTAGATGTTATTAAGGTTTTTATCCTTTTTTTTCCTATTTTTAGTGGTTATGTTAGGGTTTTTATACCTAATATATTCTACCCTATCATCCCTCTTCCATGTTGCATTACCAAATTTCATCGATAAAGAAGATTTTTTTCTTCCTCATCATCTCTAAGAGGGTGATAGTATTTTTCCCTCTAACTAGGTCCATGTTATCACTCCTCCAAGTGGTAAGGTAATATATACTTCTATTTAAAATTTCTATACTTATCCTATCAATCCTTCAAACCCTTCCCTTCCCATATCTCCCATATAGGGTGTGTGCCTACATGTTTTATCAAAAGCAAATATGGTTTGCACTTGTGAAACTCTATGTGATCAAATTATAAATATGAACAAGCTAATTTTAGAATTAAAAAATTAGAATCAACTATTACATGAACATATTAAAACATTAGAAATAAGATTACAATATAAAATCCTCTAGGGTACATTAGTGTTAATCATGTAGATGCATCTTCACCTAGTCAATTTGTGGCAAGCAACATTACTTATCAAAACAAATAATCACAACAAAGTGCATCTAAAATTAGATATTAAATAAGTATTAAAATATAAAATAGAATATCAAATTATATTTTAAGTAAAATGATTAAATATAAGTTGATCAACCTACCTTCTCTACATCTAGTGAGGATATATAGATATTATTGTGCATATCATAGAATGCATGGGCACCACATTGATTCATGTTTATTGTTGAAAAGGAAAATACAATAAGTAATTGATAAAGATGAATCAAATAATGACACATCATCCAAATAACACATAATGTCACATGTACAAATTCAAAAAGGGTCAAATTTAGAAATAGTACAAAAGTGGTTACCAAAGCATAACTTAAAACAACAAAAGGTTCACAAAGCAAAATTAGAAAAAGAAATAGTACAAGTAAATCAAGTGAAGGATACAAATATACCTATCCAAAATGAGGTCCCACTTTAAAAAAAGTATGGTTTTGGTCAAAAATATTTACAACATTTTGATTATCATGGTCAAGGTTTGGGCAAGTAGGCCCAATGCATCATTACTCATATTCTAGCAGTTGATAATGTTGGTCAACAATATTTGGGATTTATTGAACATCATAAGGCAAATCATTCATAGATACAGTTTATCAAGGATAAACATGCAAATACATATGGAATGTTATAAAAATAACAAGAACTTAAGTTACACATTTAGAATTAGGCTAAGCAAATAACCATTCTCAAAAGTGGGTTTCTAATAACAGAGTCTTTAAAGCAAGCTATATATATAATGGATATAGTTTCAAATGGTAAGATCATAATCAATAATCTAGTCATTGCTAATCAAAATTAATAAAATGATTGTAATAACCTAGATTATTATGATATAGACCATTTAGAAATTGAATATGCTACTTATGTTACACAGAATTTAGAAAGGTCAATTCCACAGTATGAGGCAACTCCCTATGCTCATATAAATACAACAAAAGTTAACACTAACATTCCATTGGTTCACAATCAATATGATAATGATGAGTGTAATAATTTAGATTATTATTATTTCCAAGATACTGATAATGAACAATACTCAGATTCACATTGTAGCTCAATTCTATCATAGCACATCCATCACACTTCATGAGGGCTTACCATTCCTATTTTTGATAAATTCCACATATATTTGAGTCTCTTATGAGACTCATCATGTAGTATATTCCTCTCTACCTGTATATATCTTCTCTAACCTTACTCCTTGTATATAGTTTCATTTTCATGATTCCTTGTACATAGCTTATATACTTAAAAAACACAAAAATAATATAATTTATTCAAAATAAAAAAACATTCAAATACTACTAAAAAAAACAAATTTATATTATTTGCATATCCATGTTTACATTCTTTATATACTTGCCACATACTACATATACTAATTATCTTAGTATAGTCAGTTTTTATCATATATACATGCTTAACTTGTTCTTATTGAGTGTTCACAGAGTGTTACAAGACTTAGTTCCATCACATAGATCCATATTTGTTACTATCTACCCATTGGGGCACATACATAGATTCAACATAGATACATTCACCCACTAGGGGCATCTTACTTATAGCTTTCACTTTACTAGGTTATATCATTTTATAATACTAAGAGTTTTTTAACTACTAATACTATAGACTCAATTTATGTATATATTTGCTCTTATATAAATTTGCACCATATGTTCATGTATACTTTAATTTCTATATTTCCTACTTTAGACTTGATTATCTCTCTTTACTTCTACATTTATTCAAGGAAATTTGAATTTTCCATTGTTCTACAACTCTATGCCACTTCCTTTCACTGTGTGTATGCTTTGGACATGTGTTGATGTCCTTGTGTATGCCTTCTTGATTGTGTATGTGAAAATTTAAACATGTCCTTATATGTGAATCTAATCCAACCTATTTGATTATTGTGTATGTGGACATTTGAATATGTCCTTGTATGTATTACTTTCTCAGATTTAGTGACATGTGCCCATGTCCCTTATATTGTGTCCCGTTGGCCTACTTTGCATGCCTCATGTGTTTGTATGTATGTTTTCATGTATCCATCATGGTCATGACACTTATCTCTTATTTATTACACACACCTAATTTTTGAAGCCATGAGTTCCCTCATGCATCTCCCCTTCCTCCTTGGGAGCCTTGATGGACATCATGCCCCATCCCCATAGGTAGTTTACATAAATTATTACTCAAATTATGTAGTTCATACACACACATTGTTATATCTACCTTAACAACCTTGTGAATACTATATCTAACATACATCATATATTACTAACTTGTGTTCAATTTATCTTACATTCTGATGTCATGTGTATACATTATATTGGTTTACTACATAGATATCATATGTTTTCATCTTAACATACATCATCTAGAGATTTTCTTTTGAGGAAAGTTATTTCATAGGTATAATAACTCCCCTCAAAATAAGGGGCATTCATATGGGTTTTTCATAGAGATCAAACCATCTGGATGCACTCAAAGAATATTTTTCAGTACACACATAGAATACAGAGTACAAAATTAGGTAAACACAAAGAAAAATAGTCAAACAAATCAATTTTAATTTGCATAAAAAAGAATAAAAGGAAATTAGTGATAAAAAAATATATTATCACCCTAACACTACTATCCAAAGTACAACATTCTTGTCTAGTATCCCAAAAATAGGAAAAATCTAGATTTGACATAATGGCATAACAGTTACAACCCAAATTTGCATAGTTTTAGTCATAGGTTATTAGATTTGATTAGTTTATGCTCAATTTTACACATAATCATACTAGGTTTACTCAAAATGGGGGCATCATGTTTGAAATAATCACTCCCATTTTAGTTTAGATATATAGACACATATTACTACAACTCAGTTTAAAATCCATATGCACAGATATCAGAATTAAGGGCATGTATGCAACACATTATTTCTACATAATCAATTTCACACTAGATTATCTTAGATGGAATGGAAAAATCCATGCCATTATCTATGTGGTATACTTTACACATCATTTTCACTAGGTATCACACTAGATTGATGCCTTGTTCCATTTGTAAAAGTTGGCATTTCCACATAGTCCTTGAACTACATTCTTGAGTACTCGAGTGGCCCCTTGGCCATTTTTCATTTTAAAGTTTTAAAATGGCTTTAGGTCCATTCTACATAATTATAATTACATTATATAGTTTTAGTTACATATGCATGTGCTACACATAGGTAGGTAATGATGGAGTCATAGCCTATTTTGAGATATTGAGCTACCTACATAAGAGGGTTGGATAAGCCATTATTCTAATCCAAGTTATTCATAGTATATGATCTACCAAGTAGGGGTGGGAAATGATGGATTCAAAACTAGATTGAGTTATTAAGCCACCCACACATGAGGATTGAGCAATCCATTAGCTCAGTCTAAGCCATTCACCAATTTGATCACTAGTTACACACACACACACACACACACACACACACACACACACACACACACACACACACACACACACACACACACCATATCATGAAGCCTTTGCATTTGTTCACATACCTAGTGAGGTGTATTCATCCATTTCCTCTCTCTCTCCTATCTCTTTATTTAGTTTTATCTGATTCATCCTTGTTTCATTTCCAATCTACACAATGGAACATACTTCACAAACTTAGACCCAAATTTATCCTAGTCATTTTACTTTGTTGCATTTATAGGCCAAAAGGGGGTAGATGTAGTCATATAAAATTCCACTTGAGTGAAATGTGTGTCATTTGAGACAACCCATCCTTAGCTTAGCCTTAGACATATGTTAGGGCCTCTTTTGACACTTATATAGATATTTTATGTGTTGTACACATCCCTATACATCTTAAAATTAGTCCCAAACCCTCCCCAGGGATCTAAGCCCCAAATGCCTCAATGTATGCCACTTAGACACTAGCATTGTCCTTTGGACACTAGCACCCTATGCTAGTGTCCCAATTTTAATGCTAGTGTCCTTTACTAGATTTAAAACCCAACAAATATATTTTTAATTCCTAATACACCTTAGGGTTGGCCTAGACCTATTTCAAACCCCACACAAGCATGAGATCAATATATAAACATGACTTTTATCCATATATCCATGAGATGGAAATTAGATGCAAAATACACAAACAAGCCTAGAATAAGTTTTGCACAATTAAGGTTATTGATCCCTATTCTACCCTACTTTTTCATACATTCACTACAGCCATCCCAAGCCTCAAATCATTTGTCTCAGTCATTTTCCAACTAAGTACTTATTTGTGTCATTCATTAATATTTTTATAAATATTAGATTAGGTCAATTCTTACACAAATTCATGGTTATATTTATTACATATTTATAATTCAGACCCTTTAACAACCTAGGGCTTACACTATATAAACCCTAAAATGTTAAATCAGTAACACCTTAGTCTTGTACACTTGACAAAATTAGATCTTATATATTCCTCTTAGTTATCCACTTTCCTTGCTTCTGCAAGCCTCACATTTTCTCTATCTTGTGCCTCTTGGCTTATCTCTTAGTCTGACCAATATTATATCAATGATGCAAATATTTTATCTTATCCATAATGCTTAAAACTTACTTATATTATACCTCTACAAGTTATAATCATGTACTTATTTTACTACTCCTTGGACACTAATGTTTAAGATATATAGTAGGTTTGATGTTACTACCCTACCCCGATGCAAGTGTCATGTGCCTTAAAGTCATCTAATTTGCAAATGTAATGTGTTCTAATGGTCAGCCTAAGTGATTTAATGTGAGTTATTTCTTGATAGGATTGGTATAATATAATATCAACCCTCATTCATAAAAGAACCTACACCTGGAATTTAGACCAAAGAGCATTCAGTTAAATAAAGCTTCCCTATTTATTATTATTTCCAAACCAGTCATAGGGACTTCACATCTATAGGTCTAAATTACTAAAGGAGAATCCCAAGAGCCTGATTTTCTAAGTTACAAGCTAGGTCATTATTATACTTATTTTACACACATAAGCCAACACATAAGGGAGAACTACATGAGTCTGAGGCCCTCTTATAGAGTATTGGCTATGTAAGCAGTGCCATTTAAAAATAGGTTCATTAGGGTTATCTCAATACCATGTGCCCACTAACCATTTTTTTTAGGTCATAGTGAGAATGGAAAGCTAGGGTTTTTCCATTTCACAAGGAGTGATTATCGATGACCTAGATCTAAATACACTAGAGTGAAGGAAAATCCAAAATTAAAAGCACCCAAGTGGTCCCATCCTATTTCACCAAATATTTTATACATGACACTATCATTAGACTCAAACAGTAGCATCGATATAACCATCTAGGGCTAATGCAACTATCTAGATAGCTAGAGGCACCAGATCTAGAATCTAACAACTATTGCAAAACTATATTCCCACCTACTTTCATCTTGTTTCAGACCCATAACTACAATAGCATTATAACAAGCTAAGTACTTCTCTTTTATGTCATTTTTATTTCTTATTAAACTATATCATCATAATAAATTCAGTGTATGTTTATATCTATGTTTAGCATCTAATTGGCCTATTATAGATATGATTATCACCTTTGTGCATTATCATTTGTATATTCTTAACCGTATGATATAAAGTGAAAACAACACATATTTCATTTTAGGGTTAAACATTTAGTGAACCTGATCTTTGAACATTAAACCCTAGGTCACTTGGGGTTTTATAATTTTCTACTACTCAATGCTAAATTACTATAAATTTTACAATCATGTTTCTCATGTATATTTCTATTAATTATTTCAAGATCCAATACCTTATAATGTCTCTCACTTGTTATATCCCATTCCTAATTATCACATGTTGATTTATAATGGATGTAAAACCTATTTTCCTAAATACCCCTTCTTGTTATAATGTTTACAATGATATTTTACCTATCATTACAAGATGCCAAAGGGAGTACATGAAGTAACCTTCTTCCCTAGGACATGTTATTTCTAAATCCTAATAGATTATGGCCCAAACTTCTCTATTTGACTTTTTGCATAGTTCCTCACATTACAAGGATATTCTTTTAGATGCCTTACATATGATTTTACTCCCTTGTAATGCTGAACCACCATATGTAGCTTCTATCTTAAACACTATAAAATGGACTAAGCATAATATATCCTTTCAAAATGAGGATTTACCTCCCCAACACCTTATAAATAGTAATTTGTCACTCTATATCTAGATTTGTGTTTACAAAAAAATGGTAAAATGAGTTCTTGTGGACAATGGTTTTGAACTCAACATTTACAACATATTATTTATCTCTATCATAGGCATTGGACCATCAAATTTAGATCAATATAATATGAGTATCAAAGGATTTTATAGTATGTCATGGAAAGTATTATGACATATAACATTAAATATTATAGTAGGCCCCATACATTACCCACTTTGTGTCAAGTTATGTCAAATGAATTAAACTATAATATTATTTTAGGATGATCTTGGATACATGAGATGTATGTAGTTCCCTCCACATTACATACATGCTTAAAATTTAATCATTGGTGACTCATTTACACATACCCAATGGATATTAATCCATCAAAACATATTGCAATGGTTCAACCACGCATCCAACCTATAATGCAGGCATATAAATCTGATTTTGGTTCTCAATATTTACTCAAATATGGGTACAAGGGACAAGGGTTAGGTAAAACTGAGCAAGGAAGAGCACATCCCATTGCTCCTATAAGTAATACAAACTGGAAAGGGTTGGGTTTTACAAATAAAGATACTAAACATAGATATATCTCTCAAAATATAATTTGTTTCTAAAAAGACCAAAATGAAAAATACAAATCTCTGCACAACCAAGCTCTAATTGGTCAACCCTCATTTAATCAATGACACTGATTCCCCATCATTTCTAACAATAGACAATTTTTTCAATGATGAATCACTACTAGAGTACTTAGGGGAATATGAGGATCTGCCTTCCTTCAATCATAAGAATAGGTTTCCTCATGTTACCTCTACTCATACTTATTTTGGTGATAATGATATTCCAAATATCCAACATGATGCATCAAATGTTATTCCTACCACACCTTTTATACTAAAAGACTCTACATTATTAACCAAATAAATAATCAAATATAACTTTGGAATATATAAGGATCTTAAACCAATTTTAATTACTGCAATGATACATGAGGATGAAGGGAAAACATATCGATAGGTCCTTCATTATTTTTTGGAACTCTTTGCTTGGGCTTATTTAGATATGCCTAAGATTGACCCATCGGAGGCAATGCATAATATATTATTATACCCAAATGCAAAGCTGGTAAAATAAAAAAATACATAAAATGCATCCTAAAGTAGCATTACTAGTAAAATATGAAATTTAAAAACTCTTAGATGTTGGATTTATAAGAGCTACTGCACATTCTGAATGGGTTTCCAACATTAACCCTATAATAAAACCAAATGGTCACATTCTATGTTGCACTGATTATCATGATTTAAATAAATTTCTCCCTAAATATGACTTTCATTTACCTAATATTGACATGATTGTGGACTCTATAATAGGATATGATACATTTTCATTTATGGATGGTTTTTTAGGATATAACTAAATCAAAATTAACCCTATAGACCAGGAAAAGACTACATTTACCACTCTTTTGAGGACATTTATTACACAGTCATGTCTTTTGGATTAAAAAATGTAAAAGCCACATATCAAAGGTTAATGACTTACATATTTCATGATTTCATCCACAAAACTATTGAGTATTATCTTAGTCATCTACTTGATAAATTAAAACACTATAGAGACCATGCTACTAATTCACGAAACATTTTCGAGCACCTACACAATTTCAATGGTCAATTAAATCTAGAAAAATGTGTTTTTGGGGTATCTTTGGGAAAACTCACCAGATACAATATTTCTCAATGATGCATTGAGGTTGAACCAGAAAAGGTAAAATCTATCATATAAATTCCACCACCAACAAATCTAAAATAATTACAATGTTTGCAGAGTTAAATTCAAGCTATTCAACATTTTATCACCCAATTAGTTAATAAAATAATCCCTTTCACATGTTTGTTAAAAAGGATACACAATTCATATGGGATGAGGTATGTCAATAAAGATTTGATAATATAAAATCATATTTATCAAACCCACCAGTACTTATGCCCCTATTCTAGATAGAGCATTATTATTTTACATATTGATTACCCATGAGCCCTTAGGTGCCTTACTAACATAATTTGATAATAATAACAAAGAGAGAGATATTTATTATATCATTTTCCAATTTGTTGGTTATAAATGAAAATATACATCCATGTAAAAACTATGTTTAGCCATGGTTTTTACTACACAAAAATTACTGCATTATTTTCTCAATAATGAGGTTCATGTTATAATTAAAGAAGCCCCATTAAGGTTCCTCATGAACAAAACACACCTTAATTAGTTACTTATCCAAATGGGTGATGCTAATCACAAATTTTGATTTAAAATTTGTAGCCTAAAAGTCAATAAAAGGTCAAGTCATAGCTGACCAATTGGATGCAGCTCCTATGCCAAATTTTTTCCCACTCATTGAGGCTTTTTGAGATGTGTTTTATGCATAGAATATATCTTCCACTCCATGTAAAATTTTCCTTGATGGATCCAAATGTCAAACAAGAGTGGGTTTTGGCATTGTATTTTGTACCCCTGATGGTAAGTACATGACATTCTCTTACAAACTAGCTTTTTCTTGTACCAACAATATAGCCAAATATGAATCCTTGATCATCAGTTTATCCATAGTACATAAGATTGATATAAGAGATATCTAAGTTTTTGGAGATTCCCAATTGGTTGTTAAACAAGTTACTAATCATTATCAAACTAAGGAAGATCATCTTCTACCTTATAAAATAATGGTAGATATACTCACGTAAACATTTGACACATTTTCCATTAATAGCATTCTACATAAAGATAATCACAATGCAGATGTTATGGAAAGTGCATCATCCTTAATGATGATAAAATAAACTTTACTATAATTTATTAATAAAATCCTTTAATTTCTCTAGATCAAATAAACACCTTCATCATTCTCACCACTACCCAAAATAATATTGGCACAAAATGGTACATTGATGTTTATAGTTTTATTTACTAAGCCTATATACCAGACCATTTTACTTGAAATGACAAATGTAAATTATAATGTGAATCATTTAATTATGTTATTATTTGCAATGAATTGTTCAAAAGAGGTTTTGATGGACAATTTCTTTGATGTTTAAGCAAAGATGAAGCTCGCACTACACTCCTTGAAATACATGATAGTGAGTATGGTAGGCATTTCAATAGACGTGCCATGTCTCAAAAAATCTTACACCAAGGTTAATATTATCTTACAATGGAACAAGAATGTATTATATATACAAAATTATGTTTATAATGCCAAAAATATAACAATTTGAATCATGCATTGTCACATGAGTTACAGTTGATTTTTTCACCATGGCCCTTTTCCTTATGGGGATTTGATTTGATAGGTAAAGTAAATATGATACATAATGGTAGACATAAATTTATTATTAAAAATATAGAATATTTCACAAAATGGGTGGAAGCAATTCCACTTTATTTTACCATAGGGGATAACATATGTAGGTTTTTGATGACCAATATCATCTCCAGTTTTGGCATACCTTCAACCATTATTTATGACAATGGAACATCATTTAAAAATATGATAGTAATAAAATTTTATAGTAAATAAAAGATTAAATATACCTTTTATACACCTTATTACCCATAGGTAAATGGCCAAGTAGAGGTAAAGGATAAAACAATTGTAAAAATACTTGGCAAAATAGTTGAGCGATACAACACTAATTGACACCAACATATTTTATATGCTCTATGGGAATACCGAACTCATGTTTTTACACCTATTAAGTCCACACCTTATTCTTTGGTATATGGTATAGAGGCGATATTACTGATTGAACTTGAAACATCCTCTTTATGTGTCTCTCTAAAAGACATCATCAAAGATAATGAATATCATGAAAAATGATTGCATCGATTGGATCAGTTGAGTAAAATATGCACAAAGCCTACTGAACATTTACATGTCTATCAAGAATGTGTAAAATAAATCACATGAATTTAATATGGGTGACCTATTACTAAAATAAAATCAAATTTACTAATGAAAAAAGGATAAAAAGTGAAAGTTTAAACCAAATTGGCTGGGTCTATTTACAGTTACAAAAAAATGGGAAAAAGTGTATACTAACTTGCTACACTCGAACGAAAGCCTTTAAAAATCCCAATGAACATCATGCACTTACATAAATATATTACTTAAACAAAAAAACTCAAAAAATACCAAAAAGATAGAAAAAAACATTCAAATAAACCAAAAACACTATCAATACTTACATGTTTTATTAGCTCTTTGGCATCCATATGTTACTTCCATATTGATGGACCACATACTCAATTACTAATACATACACATATGTGTCATACTTATACATTGTGTGTGATACATGCATACATAGATACATGATACACTTATATTCTAGATGTTGGGATTTCTCTCTACTCATGTCATATGGACATTAGAGGCATTCACTTCTTCATTTTTGATACACAGGTTATATGATTCAATCATCACTCTACACTATCATGTTTGACCTTACATATGTACTTATACATGCCTATTATACATGATTATATCTTACATAGGGTACTTCATATGCTATATGTTTGACATATTTTTCTAACACATTGGATCCATGATTTAATATGATATGTTTATGTTGGTTGCTTATGTTTTACTTTATGAATTTCCTTGAGTGTCTTGTCTTGATTGTTTGAGCATTTTTATATGCTTATTTTCTTGTGGCCCTTGTGCCTATGTATGATTTCATTAACATTTGCATATTTAATTATTTGTTGTATGTATATTTGAATATGTTAACCTTGCTTTCATGGACATTTGACTAAGTCATGTCCCTTTGACTATGAGACATTTGAACATGCCCCTTATTTTTGATATCTTTGGACCATTACTTGTTGACTTGATTTTGAGTGCTCTTGTGTGTGCTTGTTTTCTTATTGATATTATACTATTATTATGCAGAAATTTCCATGATATTTATCATTCATATTAGGCCTACATGTGCTCACATTGGTTCTATGTGCTTCAATGATAAATTAACCTAAACATGTTCTTTCTATATGCTACATGGTTATATTCATATATTTTACAATTGTCTTACCCTTTTGAGGTGAGGTAACTCCCAGTTCCTATTTTTTCATCACCTCAAATGGGGGACATATTAGTGGAGTCATGATTAGGAATCATTTTCTCCACACTTGGCATAGTTCTTAGATTCAGTGGGGGGATGATTTAGAATCATGTTCTCCACAGTCATTAAATATTTGGTACTTCTATCATTTTGCAAATTCAATGAGGGCATGTCATATGGGCATGGCTTTCACACATTCATAATTTTCAAATTCAATGGGGGTATGCTTTGAAATTATTTTCTCCACATTTATTCAGTATATGGTACTTATATCAATTCATAGATTCAGTGGGGGCATATTTTTGAAGCATATTCTCCACACTTATTTAGTATTCAACATCTCCAGTTTAAAATGGGGGCATGTTTTGAAAACATGACCTCCACATTGGTACTTATATCAATTTTTTAGATTTATCTATATATAGTGGGGGCATGATTATAATCATGCCCTCCACACTTACATAGTTATCCAAATTGGCCAAATCACACATTTATATAATTTAGATTCATAGTTGTGACAAAATTCTATACATTGGTACCATTGTTATACATGGTTTCAACATGAGACATATCTAAGGTGAATATGCTATGAAAAAAGTGTCTAATATTGTAAAATCTAAATCCATTTCAAATTCTAAAACCATTACACATTGATTTAACCTTTTAGGATTTTACAAGTGTAATTCCTATGTTTGGTTAAAGGGCTGAGATTTCTAAAATAGTTAAATAAATATACAATAATTAAGTATTGATTTGTTGTGATTTTGACCTTGTTTGAATTTATATAAATAGAAAAAAATATTAATAAATAGAAACTTATCTAAAAAATGATTATTATGGATGATCTAGGTTCTAAAACTTGAAACCTAGGTAGTACTCTATGTCATTAATAGGATTTTGGTGTTCATCTGTTCACTAGATAGTAGTGCCCAATTTGGATAGTATCACCATTTATGTGTAGTGTCCTCAATGTGGTGTTAATGTCCCCTTTATGTGACAATTATTTTTTTTAGGGAGCACCTATGCTTATGTCTGTATGTTTTGTTCTTGTATGACTGAAACTTGTAGTTGTGTATTATACATAAAAAACTTGCTTTGATGTGCAAAATCTAATCTCCTTACAAGTATGGTATAAGAAATAATTTTTTTATGTGGTAGTAGGATGGAATGGACATCCTCAACACCCCCCTATGTAGAGAGTTTCCTACATACCAATACTCCAAAGAGGGATCAAGTCCAATTTAATTATCCCACCCAGTGTTTGATGTATGTGTAAGTGAATGCTAAAATGAGAGTGGTCTTAAATGCCTTAAATGTGATTGAGCTTTAAAATTATTGAAAACTAGACTTAGGGCTATTATATATGGTAGTATACAAAAATTAGGGCATAATAGGGATCAAATATCTTAATTTTTCATAACTTTGTCTTTGGTTTGAATAGTTTTTGTATCTATTTTCCATGTAGTGAATAGAGGTGGATTAGACTTGTATTTATAAGGTTCTATTGCTTGTGTAGATTAAAAAATGAGCTTAGGCTGACCTTAAGAGGGGCACACATTTGAAAAACCAATTATTGGGAAGATTTGGGGTGAAGGACATGTTGTAGCATAGAACTACACCCTTGTAAGAGATTTCTTCAAGTTCTCTCACTCCTAGCTACAAAATGGGAACAACCCTAGGTTGTGGGTATCCTGTCATGGGGTTGAACCTTCGAAGAAGGTAGGTTCCTCTCAGTAGCTCACCTAAACAATTTATTCTTCTTGAAAAAAGGATAGAAAGGTTGTAAGGGATGACTAAAAACATAAACCAGGTGATGCACCAAACTTAAAGACACTTCAATTTTCATGAAACTAATATTGAGGTAGTTCAAATACAACCCTCACACAATCTCTCCAATTGGTCATTTTACATTAGTATTTATAAAACTAGGCCAACTAGGTAAGATATGAAGTATAGAGTATGAAATCACACAATACCTTCACTAATGAATAAAAATCACAAGTTTTAGACCTATAATAATAGTGGAAAACCTACTAAAAGGCAAGAAAGACAATTACCAATGAAAGACACACTTCCACAAAGCAATCATACACAAACTAACTATAGCACTAGATGAAAGCAAGAGATAGGAAAAAAATGATGTATTATTAAGTCAGGCTATTTTATAAAATTTTGACAGGTTTTACCTTATCAAATGAGAGTATATTTTACAAATAGGGAAGAAATGGGAGATATAGGAGAAAAAGGAAGAAAGAGGAGAATAAAGCTCTCAAAATTCAATAAATGAAGCTCAACCACCTTCCATGGAGTCTTAAAAACATTTATATTAATTAATCATTAATCTTATCTCATCAAATTAACCTCCATTTGTCAAAAGGGTCTTCAAGCCTTCTCATTGGCCTAAAAAGGCACTAGAAAACAAAAAACTTTGAGAATGATGATGTCACACTCCACTAACATGAGGAAAGTTTTAAAACCTCTATAATTCTCATTGAATGATCCAAATTTATCTCTCAACCTCCAAACTCTCCCACTTACACTTCAATGTCCCATTTCACTTGGTTTCTAGAAGGACTTGACATGATGGTTAGTGATCTTGGCACTTTATGCTTGCAACTAACCTTGAAGGTTAACCTTGGGTGTTTGATTTTATGTTTTTTTAATTATCAACTCATATTTGTTCCTCCAACTTTCAAAATACTCCATGAAACCTACAAATCTCATAGACTCCATTGATGGATGTCCTCAAGCTTCAGCCACCTTCAACTAGCTACCCAAAAAACTACTTCCAAGGCCATTTGTCATATAAGAACCACTTATGTAAATTTATAAGAATTTTATACATTCATATAATTCCTATGAGGTAGAAAAAAAAGTTTTATGTCACCTTGAAAACTTGCAACAATGGTGAAAATCACCATTAAACCTGCAACCATTCACAAAATGTTAGAAAACTTGGGTTTTTGACCCTTCATCTCAGCAAGGCACCCTATAAACTCATGGGAATGGAGATAAGTGACATATAATGGTTATTAAGTTTCTATTAGGCCTATCCCATGTATTTATACCATTTCTATCTTTGAAGACCTACAAAAATAGGCATTTTTAGGCCATTTTTAGGCCATTTTTGGCCTCCTAGGCACCCACACGTGCCATATTCTTCTAAAAAATAATTTATAAATTATATTTAGAGATTATTATACATGATTTAGGTGGTTTTAAAGTTCTTATATTCCATTCCATGTACTTATGAGTCCAAAATCCCAAAACTAGTCAAAAAGGTTCTTTTAGCAGCACAAACAGACCTATCTTCTCAATGATTATTCATAAAATGTATACCTTAATTATATAACTTATTTACATTAATATTTATAATATATACCCCCTCAAATTTCTTTAAAATATTTGGTTCCCATGTGTAATTTGTGCAAAGATACGTATGTAAAAAGTGTGTTTATGGTGTTTTACATGCATTTTGGACCTACTTGGAGTCTTAAAAATTGTTCATAAACTCAGGCCCTTAAACAAAATCAATCCATAATTAATTTAAATTACATATGGGTACTCAAAACATACTAACATCATTTTTCCCAATTATTTATGTGGTGAAAGATACAACCATCTAAAGAGGGGCTCAAACTGGGTGTCTTAGGCCTAAAAAGTTCAAAATTCTCCTTGAGAGTGAAATTGACTCCTCCATTACTTATCCATAATTTAAAAACATAATTCATGCCATAAAACATCTCATCATACCTTAATAATGTTTCATCTTAAATTGATAGGGTCTGAATGTGCCTTCATATGGTGTAGGACTTATAGGCCTTAAGACTAACCTCTAGGCTTAAAATTTTGTTTTAGGGATTGAAGCACCTATAATATGGTATTAGGGACTCAAAACATTGTTTAAAATTAATTTACATAAATTTTTAACTCCTTTTATTTCTCAAGCTTCACCTTGTCTTCATGGTCTCTCAAGACTGCCTATGGGAATGACTACTTGTCTACTTGTTTTAACCCTCGAGAGCATGGCTTGCATTAAAAATAGAGTATTATAACCTATCAATAGGTTTATAGAGACTTATTATCATATTATTAATCTTAACAAACACTCCCATGAGATCCAAAACCCTCCACCAACATGTAGACTTCAAAAATGTCTCCTAGTTCCAATGGTGGTTGCCACTAGACATGTGGAGGATTGTGCTAAAATAGTGAGTACTTAAACTCATATTCAGACACAAAAAATTTATTAAAGTTATAATAACTCATTAACAACATCTCCACCAATTTTCATGCTTGGATCTTGCATATTAAGGTTTGTAGACAAATTTTCCTCCAAATTTGCTTAAGCTACCTACTTCTTGACTGTCAACAAACAAGGAGTTGACTATGACAAAATAGTGAATATTTAACCTATTATATTGGACTCAAAAATATTATTTATATTTATATTATCTCATTATTAACATCTCCACCAATTTTCATGCTTGGATCTTACATATTGTAGCCTATAGGTGATTTTTACCAAAACATACCAGTAGGTTGCCTCAATTTTCATGGAGAGTACCTTAGGTCTGAGATAAAATACTAGACATTTCACTTGTTTTTCATTCCAAATATTAATTATATGGGGATATTTTATCTCATAATCAACCTCTATACCAAATTTTAGGTCTTGACTCCATGTGTAGGTGCTCCAAAACTTCAAAACCCTTCAAAATTGCCTTCAAAAGTTGATTGTGTTTAAACTTGACTGTATTTTCATGTCAAAGGACTATAATTTCATGTTTTAAAAAAAAATTAAGGTTTAATAATGCTTTATAATATTTAATATTAAATTTAAAACCTTATTTCAATGATCTCTTCCTCCATGGGTTACCTTGCAACCTAGATCAGACCATGCTTCTCAAGAAACCTCATTATGACTGCTTCAACAGTGTTGTAGATGATGTTTGTGAGGTTTATAGGTTTTTAGTATCTATTCCACCATTATTTTATTCTTTAAATAACCCTCATATCACTTTAAACCTTCTTCTTATCTCCATTTTTGGTATTTTTCTCCTCAAATATGTTTTATAGGCTCTCACACAGTCCAAATCCGTACATGCATGTGTACTTATTTTGATGAGTTCATAGTAGCTCTCATGATCTTGGTAAGGGTTTTAGTATTTCAACTCATAATTTTAAACATGGGTGATTTGACAAGTTTATCTCCTTGAGTGTATGTATCTTGATCAGTACACCTTTAGGGTATAAATGAATCAATGTAATTGACCCTTAACATGGCTATGTGTGAACATTCAAGTTTGATCATCGAGTGAATATTTCTTGGAAAAAACTTCTCCTATTTTGACCTTATTCTCATCTGCATTTCTCTCATTAAACCTTCATGTGATCACATAACTATTCCATTGACTCTTATGCTCTCATCCTTTTCATGCTTAGAGGTAGACCTGGGCCTTCATAGTTTTAGGTATCTTACAAGATGCATGGGTGTGTGTTGGTGCCATTTTAATTGCACATAAAAAATGACTCTTAACACCATACATGATTCTTCAAACATGGAAAAAACCTTATTGGTTCCAAAGAATTAAAAAACACCTCACAGTCCTAGTGACACAATATGTATGTGTCCATTAAGAACCTCCATAATTATTGTAGGTGTTGATTTTAATGATTAATCTTGAATTCACCCTTTCTAGGAAACCCTATTTAATAATCCCTTGATCTATTTCACACTTTATTGTTCCTATGAATTATATTCAAGATATAAAACTCTTCATTAGTCCCTTTTTATCATATTTCTATAACTTGATGAGATAGGCCTACCTTTTCATGGCTATAGATGAGCATTTATGAGGTCAATGAATATAATTTAACTGGGATACCTTATTTATTATTTTTATACCTCATATCCATCATCACTACATTAATAACCTTCCATACTTATTGTTTTACTTTCTTTTCAAATAGTCTTGACTTTGATCTAACCTTGCATATTTGATCTCACTTTACTTATTGCTAAGGAAGTTTGTAAGAATATTTTGAGACACCTTTACTGATGCAAAACCAATTCCTTTATTGGTTTTATATATATTCTTTGTATCCATTTTGATCACAACTCCATCAACTCTACTCTCTAGTCCATTCCTCTGACTTCATCATCCATTAGCCACTCTACACAAGCTCATTTCTTGGTTTAACATACCAAATCTCATTATAGGTTTCATGAGTACAATATAACCACTTAATTGATATTAAATAATCATATCACACTTTTTAAAACCCCTTTAATCCTTTCAATCTCATTCCACCATGCATTTTCACTATCCACCCTCCTTAGAGCCACCAAGTCGTTGTAGCCATTTTTTGAGGTTTTTCTGATTGTTTAAAGAGTATATCCAGCTTCCTATGGACTTAAGGAAATTTTCCACCACTATATATCTCCTTACAACTCTAAACAAAGTTTCAAGGTCTGAAACCAAGTTTATAAGGTACTTCCTTTGTTAGCATGCCTCCAATTAGGCCTCTTAAGCCCTATCACACAGCCTTGACCTCAAATCTATACTATACTATATGATACCAAACCAAAACCCTATGATTCACTTTACACATGATTAAATATACCTTATTACAAGTTTTTGTTATTTTCAACTATTTAAAATAGGAGATACAAGGTTTTTTGGTTAGAAACCCTAGGTGGCTACCTATAAAGGCCGAGAGCACTCTAAAATCCATATCTTCAAATTAACAATGTTTAAAGGGAACCAATAACCATTTAAAAGTCTATTTTTACCTCACCCATATATATAATTAGGTTAGACACATTTAATAATCCATTTAATGCCTTAAATTTAGTAAAACTCAAAACTTTGTACCTTCTTTACAAGACTGTACATGAATGTGTAAGGCTTAAGATCCATTTATTGAGTTTTATGAGGTCCCAATACCTCATTATTTTTTAATTATGAACTTTAAATATCTCCCAAAACTATTAAAATCATTATATTTCATCATATATCACTTTAAATGCCTCAAAATTTCCTTTTCTAACTGTTTACATTTGCATGCCAAAATCTTGAATTTGTCCAACTTGCACTCTTCTTCATTTTGTCTTGAAATTTTGAATATGATCACTCTAAAAAGGTTTTTGAAGACTTAAAATCACCCTAAAATTCCTCAAAAACACTCACATGAGGCTCAAACCATCCACCATATGTTATAGCCCTCTGAGAAGCTTGCCTAGCTCCATGTTCTCCTCAACAAATAGGAATAAGATTGTAACAAAATAGTGGGTACTTTTTTTGAAAAACCAAGATGATATATATATATATATATATATATATATATATATATATAAAGCCACGCATTCACTAAATTTACCAAATTTTATAACTTTATTGTACCTCTAGATGCCCCAAAACTCATTTTTCCTAAATCTAGCTAGTTGACTACCTAATTTTTATAATTCTTGGGTTCATGACTAAGCTTGTCTTATTTCACCTTGTCATAATGGAATAAGAGTGATAAAAATGCCTTGGTTATGTTTTATAAGCCTTCTCACATGATCCTTACCCTTTCTTAGACACTTCTTAGTCTTATACACCTTATTTTTTATTGTTTTCAAAATAATGGAGTTTTATTCCTAGTTAAATAAACAGGTCTGAGAAAAGTAAATCAGTAAATAATATGTAATAATTAAGCTAATAATTGTGTAAATATATTTGTATTTTTTATTTTTATAAATATATTAATAAATAATATAAATCTAACTTAGCTTATTCTGAATATCCAAACTAAGATAGGGTCTGATATTACAGGAACAGGACTGGGAAACTATCAAAAACTAGATCCTGAGGTTCATTTCTAGATTGGAAAAGAACACCAAAAGTGGAATAACCTATTGTCTAGTGTTTTAGTCCTTTTTTAGTGTTGTTATCAGGTGTTTTTATCTTTTTGGGTTTTATTTTGTAGGACTATGTTACCTTGTTAGTGAAATATTGAAGCCTAAAAGCTGTGGAGCTCATTGTGCACCTGTTTTAAATATTCAAAGCCCTAGGAGCTCTTTGTGCTTGAAATTGAATGGAAACTTGGAAAATATAGATAAGGGGTTAGTGTGTAAAGGATACACTAGATTCACTTTACACCCCATGTGTGGGCATGCTACCTACATATCAATATTTTGAGGAGGGATCAAGCTAATGTAGTTCTCCCATTGAAGTGCTTGGTGCAATTATGTATGATAAATGTAACTAGATGTGAAACTAGATGTACTTCTTATGGTTAAGGATAGGTGTAAGGGTTTTAATAATCTTAAATTTATCTTGGAAGTCTATATGCAAAGAATATGAAAGTGCTTAAGTGTACTTTCTTGTATTCTTGCTTCTCTCTTGTAAATGAGTGCCAACCCTTCTAAATGGACTTTGAATGGCCTTTTATAGGGGGTTAAATTATCATGGGTTAAATGAGTTCATGTTAGCCTGAAAAGGAAAAATATAAGGATCCAATAGAATCTGACCTTTAGGACCAAAAATGAACTTGGATAATAGTGCAAAAATTAAAAAACTATGGGTTTTTAGTATTCCTATCCAAGTTAGGCATTATTGTCCAGAGGGAATGAGACCTAGGGGGATAGATCTGGGCATATAAGAGCTACTTAGGTCTATAAGGGTTAAGTTTGGAAGGATGTGGATGATTGGGAATCAATGAAAGAATAGCCTAGAAGGGTTGTGTAATCAAGTAGGAAGACTTATGGATTGGGTATCATTAACCATGCTTAAGTCATCCAATTTCACATTTTATATGACTAGATTTGCCCCCTTTTTATTCTAGTGATGCAGCAAAGTGAAATATTAGGATAGAGTAAATTAAAATTCATACATGAAATTACCTAAAGGGAGAAGCTCATGAAGTTGTGTGATGTTGGATGTGCATAGAGAGAGCACGTTGTGAAATATGAATCTATAATGAAAACATAAAAGTAGATCAGTTCTTACTAGATACGTTATATCTAAATAAAAACATACAAAAGTTGAGTAAGAGGAAGAGAAAGTAATGAATACACCTCATCGGGTATGGGAACCAATACAAAACCTATTATGATGCTGGATTATGCTAGATGATGTTGGGTATGTGTTGAATCAAGAGTAATATCATGAATAGAGCTAAGTTCTCAATTCCCTAGAAAGTGGCTCAAGAATGCAAAGGTTGGCTCTTTGGCTCCATTTTCACCAACGAAGTGAATTTAGTTAATCATGCATGTGTTAATCGATGTTTGAACTGTGTGTCCAGTCCCTCTAAATAGGTGGCTCAAGAATACAAAGGCTGGCCCTTTAGCTCCATCATTACCCCATGAAGTGAAGCTATGAAGTGATACCAGTATAGAATAGATGTCATATAAGATGGCTTAATGGAGCCCATGTATGTTCTATAAATCTGACAATGTAGCATGGATATCTTGAATGTATGCTAAAAACTAGGCCATTCTTGGCCATTTTGAAATATGGAGGTTAGATTTATACAAAATCCACTCTGAAACTGATGTACTAGGATTATGTGAAAGCCAACTCAGGAACTTAGGTACTCAAAAATTTAAACATGTATGAAAGTTTAACTTGGAAGTGATTCCAACCACCTACAGATGGAATAAGGCATACAATTACTAAGAATGCTTGGATAATAAACTGAACTCAAAAATAAAAGAAGACCAATTTTCCACGTACATTGCCCCAAATCACTAGTGTTTAGAACATGGATTTTGATCTGGAAGTTATGTCAACTACTTAATCTAAAATTGAAATTGAGAACCATCATGCCATGCATGATAACCCCATATATCTAGATACTCTGAGAAAACTATACTGAACTATGGATTTTGACTGATCTAGATGTGTAAAAAACTATATTTGAACTAAAAATTTTGACTATTTATAGAAAACTTGAGTGTTTTTCTACCTAGATAAGAGTGCCAAAATGAGGACACCACTATGTTTGGTGCTACTATCCATTTTTGCCACTGATGTCTTATGTTAAAACTAGTTGTTGTTCTAGAATTGTCATTGTTTTTTTGCTCTATTTTGACTAGTTTGACCTTTGGATTCTAAATTGGGTGACATGAATGCTACTATTTTGACTGTTAGGATCTTTGATATATATGATAAAACCCTTATTTTTTCCCCCTCTTTTGAGGGTAGGACTGATGAACCTGTAATGACTGCCCTCAAAAGAAAGAGTCATGCAAGTGTGTTAAGCTACATAGATACATGATATAGCAATGATATTTGACAAGATATATCTAGATATATCAATATTTATATTGGGATATTTTTAGATCAATAAGGGTATGCCTAGATAAATATAATAATGCAAAAGCATGTGCAAAGTACTGAAATGAAACTAGAAATGTTAGATGTGACTTGTTAGTTATCAAGGAGGGATGGAGCATGATGTCCATCATGGAATCTAAGAAAGCAAGGTAAATACATGATGTGGATCATTGCATTTCATTTATTGAGAAGTAAACAAGCAATCAAGTAAACAAGTAAGAAGTGTTGACCAATTATTGGTCCTATAGGCCAAAATTTGGACACCCCTCTCCTTTTCCTTGCAAGAGTCTTCAATCCAGGTTCTAGTTAGTTTATCCCTTAGCTACCTTCTGAAAATTTTCTCTATCAAGCCATTTTCCATTAAAAAACCAAGTGTTTTCCTCTTTTGCTTGCCAAGTTCCTTTTAGGTCTAACAGGTGACTTGTAAAAAATTCGTAAGTGAAGCCACTTGCAAACCTCAATTTGGTCTTGGTAGATCAAATCGGGTTTTCTAAATGGATTTACTCATTTGTCTTATAAGCAAGATTCAACGTGAAACTCAATTTGGTCTTGGATGCTTCACAAGCTAATTAAATTACTTTGGAGGGATTTTTTATTGACAAAATGGACCAAGTTCAAAAGGTTGATGGGTCGTTTATAAAAAATTTGAAGGATAGGTACCCTTACAGAGGGAACTTGGATAATAAGTAGGACCTTTATAATTCTCCCAAAAGGAAACTTTGGAGACCAAGGAGCCCTTACAAAGGGTAGGTGATGAGCAAGGTAGACCTTTTTAAAAGTCTTAAGGATGACTTTGGACTCGAATTGCCCTTATGGAGGGTAGTTGGTCAAAGCAAAAGGGTGAGGCAGAAAGCCCAAAAGGAACTTGCCCTTCAGAAAAGGTGATAGGAAAAAGAGAATTCCTTTAGACTTTTTATCTAAAGGAAATTCGAAGAGGAAAACCCAAGGAATAATTATTTCAGATAAAATGTCTGAAGGAATTCCTTCAAACATTTTATTTGAAGAAATTTAACAGTCGTAGAAAGTCTGAAAAAAATTGGAAGACCAAAAATTTGAAGGGTAGGTGTCCTTGTGGAGGGCACTTGGTTTTTAAAAAGGACCTTTTCATTTTTTCCAAAGGGTCACTTTCCCTTCAAGAAATTTCATTTGCAAAATGCTGAAGGAATTATCCTAGGGGGTGACAGGCCCAGGAACATCAATTTCAAGGTTATAATCTAGTCATTTGGATTCAAATGTTTGATGACAAGCCCACAAACATCAAATTTAAGGTGATAAGATAGCTATTGGGAAGTAATCAAAGGAGAATTCCTTCTAACAAAATGTCTAAAGGAATTCTTTTAGACATTTTGTCTAAAGGAACAAAGGAAAGAAAGCTAAAAGGCCTGCCAAAGAAGGTTAAAGAGTGCAAACTCAGAAAAGGAGAATTCTTTCAAACAAAATGTTAGAAGGAATTCCTTTAGAAAATTTGTTTGAAGGAATTAAAAATCCCAAGAAGCAACTCAGAGAATAGCCAAAGAAAGGATCATGGGAGGAAATTCATAAGCATCGAGACCCTGAATTACCAAGAAAAGCGGGAAAATAGCAAAGAAAGAGAAAACAAAGTAGGTAACCTAGAATGCAACCATGCACACATGAGTTAAAATATCAAAACACTATAGGTGGTGTAGCAAGTCAAATCATAGACCCAAGGATGAACTAGGCCAAGGCAAGTGACCTAGGAGTCATTAGAAAGAGAAGTAAATACACCTAGGTGAAATAGTCTCCATCAAAAACCAATAAAGGGATTGGTTATGAGCATTGAAGGGAGTAGCCTATGTTTTATTATTTTTTCATTAATGAATAGCTAGTTTTGATTAATATTGAAGAGAGCATGGCCTAGTCAACATAATTTGGGGATGGCCTTGTCGATTGCTAGGAGTAACCCATGCTCTTGTAGGCCTGAACAGTAAAGGCAGTGACTTAAGCACCTACATCATGGATTTCCCATACGCATTTAAGAAGAGACAATAGTATCATGGGTTTGTTGTCACTACAGGAGTGATTAATATAGCATGGGTTTCTTTCCCTTGATTTTTCAATGGTCTATTTCCCAAGTTCTCTATATAATTGTAACTTCTCATTTTGAGAAGGATCTCTCAGCATTATATTGTGAAGCCTTAAAGAAATATACCTTGAATCAAAAGAAGCATTTTACCTCAATTTTATCTTACACTTTTGCATATATCTATGGTTTTATTTTATGTTTAGTCATTTCCTTTAATGCTCTCATAATTTTATATAAGCATATCTAGTGTATTGTGAATTCTTCTTTGTAGGTCAGTAAGAAGTGTCCAACTCAAAGTAGAGGTGCATGTGAACAGGTTATCCAATAGTGTGTCTTTAGAACACCGTTGTTAGTTTTTTCCTCCCTAAACCTCTATAGGATCCCCTATTTAAATTGATGTAGTCAGTTTCTCATTTGAATGAAGTGTATGTTTGCTTCTCTTTGGTGTAAAGTGTAGGTAAAATCTGAGTAGACCAACTAGTTTGGTGCATCACCACATTAGTTATGTTCTATTTTTTAGTACCTCTCTCTTTTTTCACCCCCCCCCCATTATTAGCATTAGGAAATTTAGGGCCTCAAGGTGCATCAAGGTGAGCTAGCCCATAATCTAGAGATTCATCCCTCAAGTTTGCCACTCATAGTAAGAGGAATGTTTCCATTGTGTTGCATGGAGGAAGGGAGTTGAGTATCCTTTCATAGGGTGCAATCCATAGCATCAATAGTTTTTATCATGCTTGGTGGGATCAAATTTTGTGTTTTGTAAATTTTAGGATTGGTGTTGTTCCTTTTACTTTAAAAAATGAAAAAGAAGGAGCTATAATCTAGCACCTGGTGACTCCATTTCATGAACTCAGTCTCTAGTTCATGATCAGCCTAGCATCCCATGTCAAAGGTCACTACAAGATCTTCTTCTAGGGGTGTCCCTTTCAAATTTATTGAGTTGCCTTTAAACTCGAAAAAAAGGCTAAGGTTTTCACCTACTCATCTTTACGTAGCAAGCCACTTTCCCAAACCAACCATAAAATATGCCTACTCAAGGAGACCCTGGTTAAATCCTTTCACATCCATGGCTTTCCCTTTTGTGGCCATTAATGGTCAGAATCCCTTCAACCTTCTATAGTATGACCTAATTCTAGGGATAGCTCTCAAAAGTGTTCCTCTCTTTAGTGGAGAGGGCCTAATCACTACCATAGAGCATATCAAAAACATAGCCAACCTCTGCAACATTCATAATATCACTAAGGAATATGTAGCCATCAAATTTCTAGCCTTGTCCTTTAAAGGGAAAGTTTTGGACTTGTATGGGACCTTGCATATGAACTTAGTTGGCTCATAGAATGAGTTAGGGACCCTCTTGACAAATAGGTTTGGGGAAAAAAGTGACTATTTGTCTCTAGCTAAGCAACTGACCACCATGAAGAGATCCCCACATGAATTTATGTAAGATTTTAACACTAGGTTCCAAAAGACTTGGTACATAATCCCAATTCTTATGAGGCCAACCCCAAGTTATGCTTTCCTTTAATACTTGAAGGCCCTGAATAGTGACATTGTTATCATGATACAGTCCATGGGTGGACATATTCTTCCCACTACTTATGAAATAGCCATAAATACTAAGAATTGCCTTGTTCAAGTAAGAAAGATAGCTCTTAGACCTCATACGCCATTCTTTCCTAATTTGTAGCCCTCAGGTTAGCCTATTACACCCACTCTAGTTCCTTTGCCTAATGTAGAGAGATTAGTTGTTACCCCTGTAAATGATCTACATGAAGTTAAGAGCCTATTGCAGAGTGTTACCAATGAGTTAGTTTCCCTCAAGAGACAACAAGCTTAGATTTATAGGCCAAATCAAAGCTAATAGCAGTTTGGGTAGATAAATAGACCTCCTTTCCAAAATTATAATTAAGGGCAGGGTCAGATTACACAAGTCAAGCCTTATCAGAGCTATAATCTAAATGCCCCTTCATCTTCCAAGTCTCTTATCCCTACTCAAAATAATTTGGTGTAGGATCAACCCAATTATCCACCCTTAGGGCATGGTCAAGAATAGATTGTTTATGCCAATGAGCTACCAAATCAAATCATGACCACACAATGTAATTAGGCAACCCAATTCTCAAGTTTTGATATTTCAACACAACTTGGGATGGATAGTAGGTAGGCTCAATCTGATTTCACTCTTATGAATCACCTATAAGGGGATTTATATGTAGTCAACTATGTGGGGAACATAAGTGACCAGAAAGATTATGTTGCAGCCAACACCAGGTCTAAAAGGAGAGTTATGGATGAAGCTCAAGCAACTACTCAGGCACCTACAATGTCTCTTTCATCACAAGCAAATCAAAAGTTTCTTAATTACAGACCACCGGTTGTAACTTCAACTCCTCAAGTTACACCACAAGTTACAAATGTCCATAAAGAGACCTCCAAGGGGGGAAATCCTTCAATTAATGTAGTGGACCAAATGAAGAAATTGCACATATACATCTCATTGTGGGATTGTTTAGCATTTCCAAGGCAAAAGGATATACTCTAAAAGCAATTTCATGATCTAGGTGAGTGAGTTATCCTAGTAAAAAAATGATAATGTGTTGATAGTAAATGGGGCTCCTCCCATGGCAGGTCAAGCAAGGAAGGATAAGAAGGTCCCTCCCTTCTATTTATCCCTAATTATTGGTGATTTCTTGGTCAATAATTACATCATTGATAATGGAGCAAGCACCTTAGTTATGCCCAAATGCATAGTTGATAAGTTAGGCCTCAAAATTGAGAAAATGACCAAAGGAGTTTTGTAGCTAGATGGATCACCAGCCAAGACCTTGAGAGTGGTAAGAGGCTTGAATCTAACTCTCCATGCCTATCCAACCTTTTTAATTCCCCATGATTTGGTAGTGGTAGATGTTCCTCCTTACTTCACTCTTTGATTATCTAGGGATTTCACATCTAAGATAGGCGGATACTTGGCAGCTAATTGGTCTTACATGGTTTTTAGGATAAAGTATGGAACTAAGGTGAAGATTGAGTTAGAGCCCATCCAAAAAGATCACCTAGATCCATACTCACCCAAATCAGTGAATATCAACTATGCCATCATTGAATAAGAACTCTAAGTGGATCAATATCCATCTTCTTCCCTTGTAGGAGTTGCTGACCTACTCCTAGATGAATGGGGAAATGATAATTTTGAGCATGATCCTTATAATTTCATCAAAGAAGCTGACCTTGGAATCTATTGCATGCATGAGAAAGATACTTTCATGCTAAATTTGATGAAGGCAAAATAAGAAGACTATGGTTTATGGCAGTTATTCTTCTATGGATTTAGGATCAAGTTGGGAGCTGGTGGTGGATCAATGTTGGTTTCACCTTTAAAGGAGAAATACTTCTCAACTTTTAGGTTTTAGTTCTCTTGCACCTGCAACATAGCAGAGTATGAAGCCCTTGTTTGTGGCCTAGAATGGGTGAGGAAAAGAGGAATCAAATAATTATAGGTCTTTGGAGACTATGAGTTGATTATGAACCAAGGGGTCAAAGCTTGACCAAGAACTCCCTACTCAAGTCTTACAAGTATAAATTGTGGGACCTAATGGAGAGTTTGATTGTTTTCAACATCATTTCCATCCCAATAGAGGAGAACAAGCATGTGGATAGACTAGTAGTAGCTGGTGTTCAATTTGATATCCCAAAGGGGGTGAGACAAATCAAGAATTAGCCCCATTTAAAGGTGATAGTGAGGCCCTCCATACCAAACAATGTCACCAATTGGTAGGTGTTTGAAAGTGACCAGCAAAAAGCACTTTTCTTGTAGGAGGAGGCTGAGTTTGCTTCAAAAAATTAGTCCAAGTTATAGCCGCAATATGAGGGGCATATTGTTCAACTAAAGATCAACAGGCTTCCCCAAGGTTTGGTAATTCTATAGAGCATTTTCAATGAAGATGACCCACTCAAGAAGGACAAAGCAAGCATGTCAACCAAGAAATAAAATTATGAAATGGTAGAGATCTACAAGGATAAGATGCTTTCACTTGGGAAGGTATGTACCAATGAAGAAAGGTATGCTTTCACTATGTTATGCCAAAATTTTGATGATGTCTTTGCTTAGGAGTATGGTGATTTGAAGGGATTTGACCCAATCTTGGCCCAATGAACCATTGAGCTGGAAGAAGGTGCCAAACCTATCAAGCAAAAGTAAAGGCCAATCAATCCAAAGATTGAGCCTCTCATGAAGAAGGAACTCACCAAACTAATCGATTCTAGGATCTTCCCTATCAAACACTCTTCTTGGCTAGCCAATTTGATCCCCATTAGGAAGAAGGATGGAGAAATTAGATTGTGTGTGGATTTCAGAGACCTTAATAGAGTCTTGTTAAGAGATCACTATCTCCTCCCAAGTATGGAGTAAATTCTTTAGATTGTGACAGGTAGTGAAAGATTCTCCCGCCTAGATGGCTATTCTAGATACAATCAAATCCTGGTATAAGAATGTGACCAATACAAGACAGCCTTCACCACCAAGTGGGGAACATTTGCCTATAAGAAGATGTTATTTAAATTGTCAAATGTTGGAGCTACCTTCCAATGCACTATGGATATAGATTTCTAAGGTTTGATAAATGACATTGTGTTGGTTTATCTTGATGATGTGATAGTCTTCTCCAAGGAGGCAAGTGAACATCCAAAGCACCTAAGGTAAATCTTTGAGAGGTGTAGAGAGTTTATCATCTCTCTTAACCCAAAGAAATGTGTGTTTATTGTCCACGAAGGAAAACTCTTGGGCCATATCATTTCAAAATAAAGCTTATCCATTGATCCAAAAGGAGTGCACACCATCTTAGCCTTATCCTTTCTTAAGCACAAAAAGGGCCTATAAAGTTTCTTTGGCAAATAAATTTCATTAGGATGTTTATTCCTAAATTTGCTGAGCTAGTCAAGCCACTAACTTCCATGCTGAGGAAGGATGATACATTCACATGGACAACAAAGAGAAGAGAGAGATTTGAAGGAATCAAGAAAGTTATCGCCCAAGGTCCTACCCTAACTAGTCCAAACTTCTCCAAGGACTTCAATCTCTACACCTTTGGAAATGAAGAGGTAATCTTTGATATGCTCACTCAAGTGAACAGTGAGAATTTAGAATACCCTCTTGCTTTTTTTAGCCAAGGCTTAGAAGGCTACGAGGTTAGGTACATGTATGCTGAGAAATAGGCACTTGCAATCATACAAATTCTAAATAAATTTAGACATATGTTGTCCAATATCAAGATTCACATCATGGTGCCACATCTTAGTGTAAAAGACTTCTTGTTGTGCTGACACTTGAATGAAAAAAGGGTAGGATGGATCACCAAATTAATGGAGTATGATGTAGAGATCAAGACCACCAAGATAATAATGGGAAGAGGGATATGTGAACACCTCACTATAGACTAAAAAGAGTTGAAGGAGGACATTTTGGTACTCCATGATGAAGCTACAGTAGAAATACCTATAATCATGAAGAGCTGGGCACAAGACATGGTTCATTTCCTTCAAACTAGTGATTGTCCACAAAGTCTTGATAGGACCAGGAGGAGCTATTTAGGCTCCAATATCTTCCTTCTGTCCTAGTTGATAGAGTGTTGTTTAGAAAGGACCTTTTAGGGGTACTCTTGAGATGCATTGATTCAGACCAAGTCGATAGGGTGTTGTCTGAGTTATATGACAGATCAGCTGGTGGCCACTTTGCTCCCAAGGCCACAACTACAAGGATTATGAGGGTTAGCTACTTTTGGCCTAGTTTATTTAGAGACACTCACACCTAGGTGGGTAAATGTCAAAAATGCACTTTTTTTGATGGGAAGCAATGGCTGGCTATAATGCCTCTTCATCCTATTTAGGTGGAATAACCATTCATGCAATAGGAGTTGGACTTCATAGGATTGATCAACCCTCCTTCTGGTGTTGGCCACAAGTACGTTTTGACTGCTATAGATTATTTCACAAGATGGGTAGAGGTCATAGCTTTGAAAGAGGCCAATGAGAGTGTAGTCCTAGACTTCTATGAAGGCATAGTGATGAGATTTGGGGTCCCAGCCACAATCATTTCAGATAATGTATTAGCTTTCTTGGGAACAAAGACAAGTGAGTGGGTGTTAAAGTATGGCATCTATCTCAACACTTCTTCCAACTACTACCCACAAGGGAATGGGCTAGTCAAGTCCACAAATAAGAATCTAATTAGGATCATTAAAAGGATAATGGAGGAAAATCAAAGGACTTGGAATGCCAAGTTGAAGACAACTCTTTGGGTAGATAGGATCACTCCAAAGATGGTGATTTGGAAGTCACTATACACACTTATGTATGGAATCAAAGCTAGACTTCCTATTTCACTTGAGTTGCCAGCCTTGGATCTTGCCCATCAACTGTAATTCGTTGAGAGTCACAGCCTGGAGGTTAGGTATTGTGAGCTAATGGAGCTTCAAGAAGCAAGAGACCAAGCCATGGATGTAATTACCAACTACCAATAGAAAACAAAGAATAATTTTGACAAGAGTTTTATGCCAAGGAGCTTCTCAAAAGGTGACATTGCCTTGAAGTGGGATGAGGATCGAGCCAAGCCTAATAGGCACACAAAGTTTGACACATTGTGGAGTGGCCCATATGTCATCACCAAATTCAAGTAATATAATGCTTTCTAAATCTCCAAGTTAGATGGTGAAGAGCTATATATCCTAGTTAATGGGATATATCTTAAGCATTGTCACTAACTTTATTTTATCATGTACATAGTTTCCTTATTTTTTTTACTCATTTTCCCTAAGTATTGTTATGCATGTGTTTAGTGTTTTTAGCCTTTTTATGTGTTTTCTTTATCATTTGGGTTAAATCTTTGTTGGTTCTTTGATCTTTACAAGGATGTTGTCAAATTTTCAAGCTACATCCTAACTCCATGCCTAATGGACTTTTAGGCCACCAGTCTTCTCAAGCATAGCAGGCATGCTTCCCCTATGAATCACCAAATGTGTTGACTAATTCTTGGTCTCACAGGCCAAAATTTGGGCACCCCTCTCCTTTTCCTTGCAAGAGTCTTTATATCTAGGTTTTAGTTAATTTATCCCTCAGTTGCCTTGTGTAAATTTTCTTTGTCAGGCCATTTTCTAGACAAAAAACTAAGTGTTTTCCTCTTTGGCTTGCCAAGTGCCTTTCAGGTCTGATAGGTGAATTGTAAAAAAATTGTAAGTGAAGCCACTTGCAAACCTCAATTTGGTCTTGGTAGATCAAATCAAGTTTTCTAAATGGATTTACTCATTTTTCTTATAAGAAAGAGTTGACGTGAAACTCAATTTGGTCTCGAATTCTTCACAAGGCAAGTAAATTACTTTGGAGGGATTTTTTATCAGTAAAATGGACCAAGTTCAAAAGGCCAAAGGGTCATTTTTAAAAAGTCTTAAGGGTAGGTGCCCTTATAAATGGCACTTGGGTAGTAAGCGAGACCTTTACAGTTCTCCCAAAAGGAAACTTTGGAGACCAAAGAGCCCTTGTGAGGGGTAGACGATGAGCAAGGTAGACCTTTTCAAAATTCCAAAGGGTGACTTTGGACTCGAATTGCCCTTGCAGAGGGTAGCTGGTTGATGAAAAAGGGTAAGGTAGAAAGCCTAAAAGGAACTTGCCCTTTATAAAAGGTGAAAGAAAAAGAGAATTCCTTCAAAAATTTTGTCTGAAGAAAATCCAAGGAGGAAAACCCAAGGAAGAATTCTTTCAGACAAAATGTCTAAAGGAATTCCTTTAGACATTTTGTCTGAAGAAATTCGACAGTCATAGAAAGTTTGAAAATTTTTGGAAGACCAAAAATTTGAAGGGTAGGTGTCCTTGTAGAGGGCACTTGTCTTTGAAAGAGGACCTTTTCATTTTAAGGGTCACTTTCCCTTCAAAAAATTTCATTTACAAAATGTTGAAGGAATTGTCCTAGGGGGTGACAGGCCTGTGAACATTAATTTCAAGGTGATAAGCTAGCCATTGGGATTTAAATGTATGATGATGGGCCCATGAACATAAAATTAAAGGTGATAAGCTAGCCATTAGGAAGTAATAAAAGGAAAATTCCTTTGGAAAAAATGTCTGAAGGAAAGAAATCCTAAAGGCCCGCCAAAGAAGGTCAAAGAGTACAAACTTAGAAAAGGAGAATTCCTTCAGACAAAATGTTTGAAGGAATTCCTTCAAACATTTTATCTAAAGGAATTTAAAAGCTTGAGTGACTTAGTGAATAGCCAAATAAAGGAGCTGAAGAGGAAATTCATAAGTGTCAAGAGCCCAAATTACCAAGAAAAGGGGGAAAATAATAAGGAAATAGAAAACAAATAAGGTAGCCTAGAATGTGGCCATGCACACATGAGACAAACTCTCAAAATACTTTACGTGGCATAGCAGGTCAAAGAACAGACCCAAAGATGAACCAGACCAAGGCAGGTGGCCCAAGAGTCATCAGCAAGAGAAGTAAATACACTTATATGAAATAATCTCCACCAGAAACCAATAAAGGGATTAGTTGTGAGCATTGAAGAGATCAGCTCATGTTTTCTTATTTTTCCATTAATGAATAGCCAGTTGTGCTTAATATTGAAGAGAACATGGCCCAGTCAACATAATTTGGGGATGGCCTTGTTAGTTACTAGGAGGAGTAACCCATGCTCTTATAGGCCTAGACAGTAAGGGTAGTGACTTAAGCACCTACATCATGGCTTTCCCATATGCATTTAAGAAGAGATGATAGCAACATGGGATTGTGGTCATTATAAGAGTGATTAATACAGCATGGATTTCTTTCCCTTGATTGGTCAATTATCTATTTCCCAAGTTCTCTATATAATTGTAACTTCTCATTTTGAGAAGGATCTCTTACCATTATATGGTGAAGCCCTGAAGAAATCTACCTTGAATAAAAAGAAGAATTTTACCTCTATTTGAGCTTGCACTTTTGCATATGTCTATGGTCTTATCTTATGTTCAGTCATTTCCTTTAATGCTTTCATAAGTTTTTACCAGCATATCTAGTGTATTATGAATTATTCTTTGTAGGTCAACAAGAAGTGTCCAGCTTGAAGTAGAGGTGCATGTGAATAGACTATCTAATAGTGTGTCTTTAGAACACCTTTGGTAGTTTCTTCCTCCCTATACCTCCATAGGATCCCCTATTGAAACATTGATGTAATTATTTGAATGAAGTGTTTGTTTGCTTCTCTTTGGTGTAAAGTGTAGGTAAAAGCTCAGTAGACTAACTAGTTTGGTGCATCACCACATTAGTTAGGTTTTATTTTTTAGTATCTCTCTCTTTTCACCCCCCAAATTATTATCAGTAGGAAATATAGGGTCTCAAAGTGCATCAAGGGGAGATAGCCCCTAACTAGAGATTCATCCCTCAAGTTTACCACCCACAACAAGAGGAATGTTTCCATTGTGCCATGTGGAGGAAGGGAACTATCATTTCAGAGGGTGCAATCCACAGCATCAACAAGAAGCATACATGTATGTCTAAGGGGCCATGAAAATAAGGGATATGTACACATGTTCAAACTAGAAAGCAAGCATAGAAGGCATGTTCAAATGCCACATACACATACAAGTGAAATAAGCAAAGTTGGCGCAAGGGCCACAGGCACATGGATGAGTACAAGCAAAGGACATTGGAAAATGTCCTAAGGCACACATATGAATAGAAGTAAAATACATTGGCAAATGTCCTAAGGCACACATAAGAAACAAAATATAATTAGAAATGCAAACACATCTAGCTATACAAAGAAAGAAAGGAAAGCATGTAAACTAGAAAGGTAGAATCAAATCTAACTAATCAAAGCAAGAGTGAAAGTATGAAAAATATGCTTAGTAAAAGAATAGGTATATGCTAAGAGATACACAAGTTATAGATACTACTAAAATGACAATATAGTAATTTGTGTAATTTGGTATTGATGTACATTAGTATGATAAATAAGAGTGTGTAGTGTAGAATTGGCATAACCTAGATGGTGTTGTCATGTAGAAGATGCCCCTAGTGTGTATGCATATCAATGTGTGTCTTGAATGTAGAAGTAGGAATGTCCCCTCAATGGGTATAATGAACCAATCAAGTAGTTGGATGTCACTATACACATTCAAAGAAGATCAAGTGAAGCATGGTAATGTAGATAATCGATAAACAATAGCATGAAATATCAAATATAAGTCTTAGCATGATAGTAGTAATGTAAAGCATGGATGATGCATACAATCAAAATGTTTTTGGTATTTTTGAATTTTGTATATTTTTTTGGAAATATTTGAACTATGTATAATCAAGTAGGAAAGACTATGTACAAGAAATTGAAAATGAACTATGTATAATCAAGCAAAAAGAAGCTATGTACAAGTAATACTATGAAGAAATGATACTAACCGATGAGTCTCATGGGAGACTCCATATCATGCTATCCTATATCAAGAAGAAGGATTGTGCATGATCATGAAGCATGATGGAAATCCTAAGACTATGGCTCTAAAATTTGTATATGTTGTAAACACATTGAAATCTCTATAGTAGAAACCAACAGTGGGGTTCCATTGTAACTTTGAGAAGTGGATGCAACTTAGGGCTCTTAGGGACCCATCTAGTAGTAGGAGAATCTCTATAAACATGTAATCTATGTGTAGATACATGAGATCTCAATGAGACTACCTTGGGTGTGAATATGGTAGCTGAAAGTTGTCTGGAATCTTGAATCTGTGTAGGTGTATGAACTTTCTATGTTGGAAATGAAGGTCTCAATTGTGGCTGAATTTATACTGGAGGAAGAACTGTAATATGTGAAGGATATGAAAGTAGATCAGAAGGGGTGCTAACCTAAGTGGAAAATCTATAACCATGGGTGTAATCAACCTGCCTATCTTTGTAAACTTGGGTGATAGAATGTATCGCATAATCTATTATAGGCATAGATTTGGTAGTAGGTGCAAGATAAAAGCTATATGAACCAAGTTTGAGGAGAGGAGGGATGGATATAACCACTAGTGTTTTCTTGTGTCTAGTAGTGATAGTGAGATACTTAAAAGTAGCTAAAGAGTTAGATACATCTAAGTGGAAACCATGTATAGCAATATGTTTATAAATAACATTCCACATGATAGCTAGCAAATAAGGGGGAGAGAGCATGGAATTGTGCATTAATGCATAGAAAACTTTGACTTAAATCATGAACTTTCTAATATGTTTTGCAAGATAGTCTTGAAAAATTTTCCTCATGATAGAGAGAAAGTATGTAATAGAGAGCATGACATTGTGCTTGAATACCTTTAAAACTTTGATATGTGATATGACATTTCTAATGTCTTTATCATGATAATCTTGAAAAAAACTCCATGAGGAATAGAAAGCAAAGGATAGAGAACATGAAATTTTGCATAAATACATATAAACTTGTGACATGTAACATAACATTTTGAATATGTTTAGTAAAATGGAATTGGTAATTAATTTGTATGAGCAAAAGAGAATATGCATAAATAATTTTGAAGTCTTGTGCATTTTTTGCAATGAATTTTGTAATATCATCCCATATAATGAAACATAAACATGAAATGAAAAGGATGAAGCTTTATACTAACATATGATAGACTTCATCATTCATATACATGATAGGGCCCATTATGGTTTCCTTGTTATTTGAAATAAATGTAAGAAAGATTTGTACATAAGTGAGAATCATTTTTGCAATTTGATTATGGATGTAATGTGATACCTCAAGAAAAAAATAGGAGCTAGTTCATGCAACTAGGAATTTCTCAAAAATATTTTTGCAAAATACTATAATTTTTTAATTTGAAATTGATTTTCTAAGTGTGATATGTATGTAAAAATTCAAAAAATGATTGGAAAGGTACTGGAAAATAACTGGGAGCTAGTTAATGCAACTAGAGATTATTGAATGAATTTTTTTAAATAGGTATGATAATTTTAAAATTTTGATATGTATTTATAGAAAATTTATATAATTTTATTTGAAAAATTAAGGAAAAATTAGAAAATATTTCTAAAATTAGCAATATATTTTTCTAGGTGTTTGGAATGTGTTTGTATTCAAAAAGGACCTAGTATGTGCAAACTAGGGTTTTAAAAAAATATATGATAATTTTGTGATTAATTTGTAGATTTTTTATTTTTAAATATATGAAAAATCAATAAATTATGGAAAAAAATTAGAAATAATTTACCCTAGGGTTTTTAGGGATTTTGTGTGAGATTCGAAGTAAGTTGGGTTCACCAAATGTTTTATTGTTTTCAGAATAATGGAGTTTTATTTTTAGTTAAATAAATAGGTCTGAGCAAAGTAAATTGGTAAATAATATGCAATAATTAAGCTACTAATTTGTGTAAACATATTTGTATTTTTACCTTTTCTAAATATAGTAATAAATAAGAGAAATCTAACTTAGCTTATTTTGAATGATCCAGAATGAGACAGGGTCTGATACTAGAGGAGTAGAACTGGGAAACTATCAAAAACTAGATCTTGAGGTTCATTTTTGGATTATATAGGAGTACTAAAAGTGGGACAACCTATTATCTAGTGCTATAGTCTTTTTCTAGCATTGTTGTCTAGGTGGTCTGAGATTTTTGGGATCTATTTGATAGGAATGTGTTACCCTATCAGTGAAATATTGAAGCCTAAAAGCCTACAAAGCTTGTTGTGCATCTATTTTAAATCTTCAAAGCTCTAGGAGCTCTTTATGATTAAACTTGAATGGAAATTTGGAAAATATAGAGAAGGGATTAGTGTGTAAAGGAAATGTTAGATGCACTTCACACACCGTGTGTGGGCATACTACCTACATACTATGAACTAAGAATTTGACTCAAGGGAGGATGGTTAGTAACATGTTAGTTATAAAATGAAAACAAAATAAAAGAAACACACTAACTAGCATAACATCTCTAGGCCTGAACACTAGGGGAGCTTAATAACAAACATACATTTGAAAACAACAACTAGAATGCAAAGAAAACCTTCCTTCACCTTCCTTAGATGCTTCAAATAGCTTTTTAAAGTGGCTTTCTCAGATTGTGCTCATGAAGTTCACATCAATGAAGTGTGACTACCTCCATCTCTCCTTGGAACCATGTTTGGATTTGGCTTGGCTTGGCTTGGATCAATATTTGGGCATTATAACACTAAAATGTAATGATTTTGAATGCATTTGGGCATTATAAGTTTGGCATCAAAGAGCTTAAAATTCATGACTTTGAGTCTTGTTATTTATAGTTTTTTGGAATGGTTTTAAGATCAACCATGACCATCCATCTCAAGATTGAGATGTGTGGCCATGAATAAATTCAATTATGAAATTAAAATTCATAAATAGGCTCATCAATAGTTTGGATAAAGGGGAAATGAATAGACATGGAGGGTCTTATTGACGCATGGGAGGCATAAATCCTGATATTTTATGCATTTATAGCTTATGGATGCCACCCCATAGGATGATGTCATTTGATGATGTAGTTAATGACAATTAATTTTTAATAAATATTTCAACAAGTTTCATGGAATTCTCAATTAAGCTCATGATTTGAATTAATTAGCTTTAAGCATGATTAGTCACTTTGGTGTAAACCTTGGCTCTTTGGTGTACAAATTAATCAAATTGGTCAAAATGTCTTATTATTGGCTTAAATTTTGACTAGATTGGAATTGGAAGTCGATGTTAGATATATTAGATCCATTATCTCATTTAGGATGTTGTCAACACCAAATAATAAAGGCACATGTCTTGTGTAATAGATTTGATAGAAAAGAGCAATCCAGGGCACCCAGGTGCAAAATTACCATTTTGATTCAAAATGATCTGATCAAAGTTATCTTCTTCATAAATTGTATTACCCCATTTAATGATACCCTAGCCAAAATCAGCACTTGAATATATCAATTTCAACTCATTTAATGTGTTTTAGTGTTTTAAGCCAAATTGTGTACTTTGGTAAAAATTGGTCAAAAGCCTAGTTGGAGGTTATTGGTGGCCAGTTTTAGGTGTCTACAATTTGCCCCTATTTGGGAAGGCATTACAAGCTATAATCATAGTAACATATTCTAAAAAAATGAAAAGGTCATGTATGCTTACAACTTTAATTTAAATTGATAAACTGTATGATGCCCCCTCGAGGGAATGGTTGGCATAAGTAGGTTTGCAAATGGTCCCTTAAAAAGAAAGAAGCAAAATGAGGGAACCAAAGAAGGAATATGATGGGGTGAAAACATAATGATATTTAAAAAGTAGTCAAAATCGTTGATAATACAAGTGGGATAGTGTACAATGGTTTTCCCAAAGGCATTGTACCCCGATGGTGGCAACATGGTATGATAACACAATGATTTGCCTAAAAGTGGTTGTATTAATTGAGAAGATAGAGCTAATTAGGATAGATATAAAAGATAACAACATGCCCTTGTTTGGGCAAAAAGAAAGTAAATTTGGTGAGAACATAATGTTTGCCCAAAGGTGGTTATAATCATTGATAAATGCAGGTGGGATGGTGTATAATGATTTTCCCATAGGCGGTTATAATCATTGGACCCTAGTTATGGTAAACATGATTGATTTGGCTGATGATGATGATAATTTGATACAGAGGATAAAGATTAATTGGGACAACCTACTAGTAGGGAGATGCTCATTTAAACTAAATGAAGGTTGAAATTCTTTTGTTTTTTAATTATACTGTGTAGGATATGATTGGGATTGAATCAAGATGTTGATATCGAAGAGATGTCAATGTTGCCATTGCTAAATATACTTATTAAAGTTGAGGTTTGTTGTAACATGTGTCGGTAGGCATCATGGTATAATAGCATGAGGACTTGCTCAAAATATGCATAAGGATTGACTCCCATAATCTAATACTCAATAGAAAACAATGCACCAATGATAAAAACCATGATGACAATGTAAACATATGAATATGGATAGATTCAAGTATAAATGTGCAAGGAATTACCTAATGAATGCACATAAACTGAATCAAGGCAACAGTGTTGAAAGTAAACAAATAGGCACATAAACAACAAAGAAATAAATTAATTAATTAAAGTTAGTCCTAATGTTAGTATAAACAACATAACTTAAACAAGACAAACATTGCCCCTAAAAAATAGGTGACAACTTAGCAAATAAACATGATGTGGAAATAGAAGAAAAGGAAGGGGTTGACTAAGTTGTCTTCATATGCACTAGGCAAGTGGATGTTGCCTACATAGTTCCATGGATGTAATATCCAAAAAAAACTTTAGGCCAAATGTAGTTCTCCTAGGAAATGGGAAGAAAATGATAACTGATGATAATAAATAGAATGGATGTGATATAAGAATATGAATGGTCTTGTAAAATGGTAAGTGTGTGGGAGAAAAGGCCAAAAAAGATAGGGAAACTAAGTAATAAGTGATTTGTTTGTAACTTAGTAAGGGTTCCTAAAATCCTTAAGGCAAAGAAGTAGTTAATGTTTTTCATTTTTCTAATGATTTTATAAATGTTTTTAAAATTTTTTGAGTATCTCAACTCGATCAAGAATGATGAGACACTAGATGGTTCAAGCTTAAAAAATGATGAGAGTGTGACTTAGTTTGCTCATAAAATGGTGAGAGCATGACTTAGGTTACTCATAAAATCATAAAAGTGTGACTTAGATTGCTCTCAAAATGATGAGAGTATGGATTAAGATTCTTGCAAAATGGTGAGAGCGTTGCTTAAAATGCTCATAAAATGGTGAGAGTGTGGCTTAGGGTGCTCACAAAATGGCAAGAGAATGGCTTAGGGTACTCATAAAATAGTAATATCATGGCTTAGGGTGCTCATAAAATGGTGAGATCATTACTTAAGATGATCACAAAATGGTGACAATGTGGCTTAGGGTACTCGCAAAATGGTGAGAGCATGGCTTAGGGTGCTCGCAAAATGGTGAGAGCATGGCTTAGGGTGCTCATAAAATGGTTGGAGTGTGGATTAGGGTACTCATAAAATGGTGAGAGCATGGTTTAAGGTATTCAAAAAATGGTGATATCATGGCTTATGGTGACTGAGCTAACCTCAACAAGTATCGAGTACTACCTACATAGTCTCAGAGTATGACCTCAAGTCACTATAGTTCCACCTTACAGTGGAGGAATATGATAAGTATAGTATCCAAGTCAAATAAAATAGGAATAGTTGGGATAAAGGCATAGTATGGCATAGATAATGGCTACTTAGTATAGTTAAGGCACAATAAACAAGTGTTGCCCCTAGTTTTCCCATAAGCAGTTATAACTAGGATACAATAACATAAGTCACCAAAACTCATTTGTCCATACGTAGTTATAATTAGGATCAAGACAATGAGATACAATGAAATAAGAAATGAAAGATGCAACTACCAAATGTTTGTTATACTTCTCCAAAACACTACCTTTATTTGGAATATATGAAACAACTACTAAAACCAAATCTAAATGCTCTTGCTAATAGTGGTGATAAAACTAAATGGAATGGAACCAAGGTCATAAGGTCAGGTAGGGAGGGGAAAATGAACTCAATTGATTGGGAAGGTATGGTAAAATAGACATGTGATATGAAAAGTGATAGTTTGGTATGATGATTGTTTATAGATAAGGATATTGAGAGGGTTGTCCCCAAGTGATGGGGTGAATGGTAGGATATGCAACAATGGCAAAAAGATATGTAAAAATGTAAATGGCATGGCAATGATATGGTATGGTACATGTTTGGTTTTGGCCTGGGCATGATAAATGGCATATGATTCTATTGTTTTTGCTGAAGTGGAGATGCATGTCCTAATTAGCAAATGACACAAACAAAATAATCAATCATGTTAATTGCTAGCACATACCTCATCTAAATAGTTACTCTATCAAGAATTTCCTATAGATTTGGTTGTCAATAATGCTTTTTTGATCTTTGTTGGTCATTGATTATGATTCCTTCAAGCATTGAGACAAGGTATCTTTATAGGATCTACAAAGGAAAGTATGGCCAAGCATGGTAAATAAATACAAATAATGGATGGTAGGTTTGATTTGAAAATGGAATGGTGGATGATAATGGAATGTGTAATGGTTGGGAAACAAATGAAGATCAGGACTTTCATTCACACATAATGTTGTTGATGTCAGATTCAACATAACTTTGGATGTGATGGGGCCAAAGACCTCTAAAGATGTTCTTGATAGGACTACCAAATTTTTCTATAGTTTGATCTTGAGAGTAGTTACCATCTAATTAGGCTATAGATTGGAAGTTATTTTGATTTTATCTTGATTTATCTTAATCATGTAGTGAAGAAATTTTGTGCTTAACTATCAGTGCCTCAATGAGTTTTTCACTAATGAAGTTGTCTTGATTATCCCATAGCTCCTCCAAAAAGGTTTCACTAATGAACATTGGATTTTGACTTTGATTGGCTTCTAGTGATTTTTAAAAAAATTAATAAAATATGTTGAGTTTGAACTTTGCTTGTCCCCTAGTGCCTCCGAAAAGGTTTCACTAGGAGAGTGTTCTTATTCTACATGAATGTGGTCTTGGCCTCCTTGATCTTCTTCAATTGCTATGTTGCCATGGATGCATTTCAATAAAGTGTGATTCTGTTGGTCCTAATCGACACTTATGGGAGATGGAATGTCAATAATATGGCTATTTTGGTTAATGGCAATGGCCTATGGAATGGTAATGGAATGGGAAGAGGCTGCACAATTCTCATAGAATATATTAGGATAAATTATGTCAAATCTAAAGTACTCATCCTCAAAAATTGTAAAAGGATCACAAATTTATTCAAATTGATGTTCAAGGCATGCATAACCAATGTTGTAACAATCATGAACATATTTTATATCCAAATCTGATTCTAACTCAATGGACTCTGAATCTGATGTTGAGACTAATGTTGATTTTGATTCTGATGCTAAATCTGATGTCAATCCAAGAATAGAACCTGACTTTAACTTTGATTCTTCATCTGATGGATACTTTGTTATAATGATGTCTTGTTGAATGTTTAGTATTGGATAAGTAATAGCATGTGATGGCATAATGGGCTCCATAAAGATTGGTTTATCAAAGTGAGACTCATTTAGGATGGGAAAAAGGTCAAGAGACAACTCCTTAAAGACTAGCTTGGAAATAGTAGGCTATTGAAAAATAAGCATATGATTGAGGTAATGATTTGCCCAAAGGTGGTTATAATCATTAAGAAGTGACTTAGCAAAGATTGGCTCATCAGAGTGAGACTCCTCGACAACTAGTATAAGATTGAAAGGTGATTCATCATAGGTTGACTTATCATAAATGGTTGGTTCAACAAAAACATCTTGAATTGGTTGGTTTTCTTAGCCTTAGTTTTTAATGAGTTGAAAGATACTAGTTTTGAGCAGAGTTTGGTCTTCGAATGATTGAATCAATTGAGGTTTGGATTAGATTGTAACTAGATGTGTAATGTCCTATGGTTGGATAATGGTCAGTCATTAGGGAGAATTATTTCTCACATGATCTAAAAGATAAAGTCCTTAAATGTTAACAACAAGGTAGTGTGGAGCTTGATTGTTCACACAAGCCAAAGGACTAAGTCCTAGAATGATGAAGGGCCATTGTGGAGCTTGATTTCTTACACAAGCCAAAAGATGAAGTCTTAAAAGAATAAGTTTGGGGTGTTTTTTAGCATGGTTTCTTGCACAATCCAAAGATGAGGTCTTGGAAGGACAAGTTTGGGGCATTGTGGAGCATGGTTGTTCACACAAGCCAAAGGATAAGGTCTTAGTATAGAAATGGTGTGATGTTGTGGTGCTAGAAAAGAAATGGTAGGATGTGGTGGATTTTGATTACTCACATAAGCTAAAGCATCCAAGTCCTCTTCATAAACCATATCATTCCAGTCGATAACTTGATTTGGATTTTGTGGATTTTTAATATGTTCCCCATATGGAGTATTGTAGGGAGAATAATAAAACTCCTTAGAAAATCTCTCTTTGTAGGGGTTCTATTTGGATTTTATGTGGCCATTCTGTCTTGATTTATATTGTATGTGACTCCACCATAATTGTAGCTAGACATATCCACATAAATTGTGAAAGCTCTGAAATAAAAAGGCATAGAGTTTTACAAACTCTAAAAAACTATGTCCAAAGGACAAATGGTTCAAACTTGGTCTAACTTGGTTAAAGGTGGAGTTGTATCTCTAAACAATGATTAGATCATGGAGTTATATCTCCCAAATGGTTTGTTCTAATATTTAGCAAAAAATAGTCTAACATCAAATGTCTAATGTCAAATATCATACACACAAAAACTCAAGCATCTGAATAAAAACTAACATGTCAAAGGTCTAGGTCAAAGTGTTCCAAACAAGCTCTAAACTAGGAACTAGAAAAGAGTCACTAGGTATTTTGTCCAAACATAGAGTCAAAAGCTAGGCTCAAACAGGCTGTGCTAGGACTTTTGGCCAAACAGTGTCAAAAACAAGGCTTGAAACAAAGGCATGATGTGATTTGATTTAATCTAATAAGTTTAGAAACAACTTTGACATAGACCCAACACATAGAATCAAACATAAACATGATCAGTTGGCATAAGCCATAAGGTAAAAGGCTCTTGAAGAAAGGTTGTGTTCTCCCAAAAAAAATCACAAACAATGATAAGGAAAGGCTTTACTAAATAAACAAACAATCAATAGTCTTCAAATTTGGGTAATCAATTAATCAAAATTATGAAACCCAAAAGATAAATATATGTGTATCAGCACCATGAATTGAGGCCTAAATAGAAATTAATCAATGTTTGAATCCAAACTTTGACAAGGTTAATTGAAAACTCAATGTCAAAAATTAGGTTTTGACCACTTAAGCTAGACAAGATTGGATAGCATGATGGTGCATAAACAAGGTCCAAATGACTAATGTGAAATGGTTTTAAAAAAATGATTTTTATCACAATGGTAAACATTTTTTAAAACAAATTAAATAGCTTAATGGCATAAGCATGTTCAAATTATGTGATCAATGTTATGTTTCAAAGACTCAAAGGAGAAATGGTTTGATATGATTGTGGCATCATACCACTACCCTTAGCAACTCAAATGACACACACATATAAATAAATTTAGCAAAAATTTCAAGGCACAATTGTGGTGTAAAATAGGCATCATAACACCTCTTTAGCTAAAAAAGTGACATAAAAAAATTGGTTTTGACATGGTTATAAACAAACAATCAGGTTTTAGTCTCGAAATATATTAAGAAAAAATGATCAAAATACACTAAGTATAATCATCCAAATCCTAGCAAGGGTATGGCAAAGTGGGGTTGACTAAAACTAATTGGTTTTTTATCATTCTATATGGACCATTTACACAATGACTTTCATTTCATGATGCAAAAAAAAAACACATAATTAAGTGTTCACGGCACTTGGCTTGCTGTAAAAAGGTCTTGTCCTTTTTACAACCACTACATCCATCACTTACTCAGTGTAGTGTGATATCCAAAGTGCAGATACACCCCATGTGTAAATCCAACACTAGAAGGTGGTTTAACCACTCAACCCTATGATCTTAGTGGAGTGGTTGAAGTCAATGTCAGGAGATGAAACCCCAGGTCAAAGCTTCCCTATAGAACTTATAGGAGGTAATGAAGTCCCCCTCACAAGCCAAGATGCAATAAAATAAATGACTAATAGAAAGACTTTAGGATCATTTTAAGATCAGCCAAACTATTTTGAGTTTTTCGGGAGTGATTTAGATGACATTCTTTCTATGCCTTGGACTAGGCGTGTTTGTAATAAGGATGGTACTTTTGATTCCAAAAGTTCCCTAAAGGGGATGTATAGAAGAGCATACACACAACATCCCTCTTTTTGCCAATCAAATTCTAAGTTTAAAATACTATTGAAGAAAAAACTTGAAAAGTGATTCCAATTTTAATCACCAAACGAAATATTAGGTGGTGTTCTTTTGACCCCTTATTCTTAAATTGTGACTTTGAAAGCACAATTTGTCAAAACATTCACTTAAGCATCTAAATTTTTCATTAAATGCCAAAACAAGGTTCCTAGTCCATTTTAAACATTCAAAGAAGGTCTTAAAAGCATGTTTTAACAAATTTAAAGATAGATCCTATAATGAAAAATTTAGTATGTCCTTTTGCTTTGAAGCTAATTTGCAAATGAGTGAAGCAACTTCTCAAAACAAGCTCTCTATTTTGAAATCATTGTTACACAGTCAATATCACTATTTCCCTACAAAATTACAATTACCAAACACAAATATCATTATTACAGGTTATATCATCATAAAAATAAAATATCATTATTTAGATGACAAAATCACTAGCCAAATCAACAAAATCATTGTTTTGAATATGACATCAGTACATAGGGTGAATAATATCATTGTTTTGTAAAATCATTATTCTGACAAATAATATCACTACTTCAATTAACAAAATCACTACTCCAATCTACAAAATAATTATTTTAAATGAAATCACTATCCAAATTAATGATATCAATACCCAAGAAATAATATCATTATTCTGGTTGATAATATTGTTATTACTGGATAGAAAACATAAAAAAACACAAAATTGCTATTTTGTTGACAAAATCACTATTATCGAATATGAAATCACTGCTAGGGCAAACAAAATTATTGTTTTAGTAAATGATATCACTACCCAAGACTACAAATCAAGTTTTAGAAAACAAAAATTTTCTTACAAAATCACTACTATGACAGTAGCGATATTGCAATAGAGAGTAAAATCGATGTTACTAGGAATAAAAATGCAATTATTAGAAAAATGAAATTTTAACTTAAAATTTCACTCTTTTGACTCCTTCACTCCAAGATTATACATAAAATTAGTTCGTAGGTTGCTTTAAAGAGCCTTTGTTATCAAATTTATGGAGTTAGGGTCCCACCAGGTGTGCCATTATGTGAACTAGGAATTTGACTCAAGAGAGAATGGTTAGTATCGTGTTAGTTCCAAAATGAAAACAAAATAGAAGAAACACACTAACTAGCATAACATCTCTAGGTCTAGACACTAGGTGGAGCTTAGTAACAAACGTACATATGAAAACAATAACTAGAATGCAAATAAAACCTTCCTTCACCTTCCTTGGATGCTCCAAATAGCTTGTTAAAGTGGCTTGCTTGGATTGTGCTCATGAAGTCTGCATTAATGAAGTGTGGCTACCTCCATCTCTCCTTAGCACCATGTTTGGATTTGTCTTGGCTTGGCTTGGCTTGGATCAAAATTTGGGAATTATAACACTAAAATGTAATGATTTTGAATGCATTTGAGAATTCTAAGTTTGCCATCAAAGAGCTTAAAATTCATGGCTTTGAGGCTTGTTATTTATAAATTTATTGACTGGTTTTAGAATCAACCATGACCATCCATCTCAAGATTGAGATGTGTGGCCATGAATAAATCCAATTATGATAAAATTCATAGATAGGCTCATCAATATTTGGGATAGAGGGGTAATGAATAGACATGGAGGGTCTTAATGAGGCGTGGGAAGCATAAATCTTGATATTTTATGTATTTATGGCTTGTGGATGCCACCTCATAAGATGATGTCATTTGATGATGCAATTAATGATAATCAATTTCCAATCAAGTTTTTTTAACAAGTTCCATGGAATTCTCAATTAAGTTCATGATTTGAATTAATTATCTTTTAAGCATGATTAGTCACTTTGGTGTAAACCCTGGCTCTTTGGTGCACAAATTAATTAAATTGATCAAAATTTCTTTTTATTGGCTTGAAATTTGACTACATTAGAATTAGAATTTGATGTTAGATGTATTGGATATGTTATCTCATTTAGGATGTTGTCAACACCAAATAACAAAGGCACATGTCTTGTGCAAGAGATTTGATAGAAAAGAGCAATCCAAGGCACCCAGGTGCAAAATTGGCATTTTGACTCAAAATAATCTGATCAAAGTCAGTTGCTTCATAAATTGTACTGCCCCATTTAATGATATCCTTGCCAATATTGGCACTTGAATATATCAATTTCAACTCATTTAATGTGTTTTAGTGTTTTAGGCCAAATTGTGCACTTTGGTAGAAATTGGTCAAAAGCCTAGTTGGAGGTTATTAGTGGCCAGTTTTAGGTGTCTACACATACCAATACTCTGAGGAGGGATCAAGCTAATGTAGTTCTCCAATTGATGTTCTTAGTGTAATTATGTATGATAAATGAAACTAGATGCAAAACTAGATGTACTTTGGATAGCTAGGGATATGTGCAAGGGTTTGAATAAGATTGCAATGATCTTGGAAGGCTGTATGCAGAGAACAAGGAAGAGTGCTTGAGTTTACTTACTTGTATTCTCAATTATCTCTTGTAAATGAGTGAAACATTCTAAATAGACTTTGAATGGCCTTTTATAGGGGGTTAAATGATCATGGGTTAAATGAATTCACGTTAGGCTGACAAAGAAAAGGATAAGGATCCAAAAGAATCTAACCATTGGGACCAAAAATGAACTTGGATAATAGCACCAAAAGCAGGACACCCTAGGTTTTAGCACTCCTATCCAAGTTGAGCATTATTTTCTAGAGGAAATGAGACCTAGGGTGATAGATCTGGGCCTAAAAGAGTTACCTAGGTCTATAAGGGTTAAGTCCATAAGGTTTTGGATGACTGGGAATCAGTGAAAACAAGATTTACAGTAGAATTTATCAAAGCAACCTGCACACTAAGACCTTATTTCAAATGAAACTTCCTCATGGATATGAATTAGACAATGAAACCACCATGAAATGGAGATAAAATACCTTTATAAAACATCCTCAAGATAATGCTTCCCCACCATTTTTTGAAGCAAAGAAAAATAAGAAAAATTGGACACTATCTGGATCAATAGGCCATCTAGACACCCCTGCATTATTAGTGATTTTTCATAAATATGGGTAGATGAACAAAACCACCAATACCAAAAACATTAAGGAAACTAGGATCCCTATCACTACCCAAAATCTTTTGAACCAACTCTCTTTCTCATGACCGTATTAATTGAAAACCTGAGGCCTTCCTAGAGTAGTCCAAGACTGCCCAAAATGGTTTTTCCTTAGCATGAAGAACCAGAAGCTTGCCTATAAAATATAGAAATTTTAAAATATTTTTATAATTTAAATTACCTTTCTTTCCTTCTATAAACCTTCTAAAGTTCTTGGACCTCCATTAATAGCATAAAACCTATTACAAGCCTAGTTTTCAGCCAATAGGTTTTCCTTACCTCTATTGGTTATTGTGATTGAATCTAATTTTAGAGGTATAAAAGAGGATATTATGGACACCATGTATTTCTATATATGATATATAATCCATTTAATTAATCAAAACCTTTAAAAACCTATTTAGGTAAAGCTCTAAAAGGCTCAAAAATGCATCTTATCGCTCCCAAATTTCTCTCCTCCACTCCAAATGACTTGGAATGGCATTAAACATGTATAAATAGGGAAAAAATGACATAATGAGTTGAAATCAATTCAAAACCAATTTTACTTGTCTAAAAGTCACTTTTTCACTTAAGAATTTCTATTTAGAAGCCCCTCAAGTCATGTATCACACTTTTGGGGGTCTTTTGGGAAAAATAGCTTCTCTAGACATCATTTTTGACTCATTAGAATATATAACACTTTTTTAAAACCTCCTTTCTACCATTTAATTCTCAAACACCCTAGAAACCATCCAGATCCTTCACTTGCATTTTAAGACCCATTTCTAGGCATTTTCTTTAAAATATCCAAATTCACCTTAAAACTTACTCAAAGTGTTTCAAAAAGCTTGTAAGGGACATGAGGTAGGGTCATGAGGTTTGATTTACATTTCCACCATTGGATCATCCACTTCACAAGGGCTCTTCACATCTCCTCACACCACATCAAGACCTTGCTAGATACTACATTGCACCATCGAATCAGGACTAGAAAAGAGACTAGTCATAAAGGAAAAAGGTTACTGAGTGGTCTAGAAGAGTGTCCTAATCCATATATGCAAAAAAAAATTATGTAATCTAATTTTTTATAACATTTATGGTGACCTCCTGGGATTACACACCTGCTATCCAAAAGACTAGTTGCCTTAATCTATCCATTGGACTTACGAGGTCATAGAAGTCTTTCTCAAATTTGTTTTCAACTGAGCACAAGGATACCACATATGATTAAGACTCTCAAAATAGTAAGGATAACCCAAAACAAAATAAAAAACTTTCTAAAAGTACTTAGGGAAGGGAAACATACAATGAAAGGGAAATGTGTATAGGGCACTTGGAGGAAAACAACAAATCTACTCTAATATGTACAACATTGTAACTCACATATACTTTCCTCCTAGGTCAAATGGGAATATTTTAGCATTATTTAATTTTATTGGACAAGAAAAAGAGGCACCCTACTTTATTAAAATAAAATCCCTTATTGGTTCAAGACTTGCTTCATTTTGCTCATCACTATAGAATATAGCAATAATTACAATCCTAATTTGTGCAATTTGTTTATCTTTTTCACCTTTCTAAAAATAGCACTAAATAGGAAGAAATATAACTTAGCTATAAATATACTAAGATAGTTGATACAAAGGTTGAAAATAGTTGTGTAGGACTAAGAAGGTGTCATAAACCTGAATCTGGCTTTCATTTGGTGAAAAGATAAGAGTATTAAAAAGTGAATGCTTTAATGTCTGACACTATTGTCCATTCCTACTATTATTGTCCAAACTAATCACAAAGACCTAAAACTTCTTAGGTAGTTGGGTTGTACCTGTGTGAACCTACCTATGAAAATTAGAGTGTTGATTATCAATGAAACTCATTATAGAACTGATTTTGTCTTCAAACCCTAACCCTCCATTATACTCAATAAAACAATATTTAAATCACTTAAGAAAGAGGGGAGGTTAGTGTGTAATATGTACTAAATGTGCAATCCACACCCTTTGTGTGGGAATGCTTCCTACATACCAATACTCTAAAGAGGGATCAAGCCATATGTAGTACTCCCACCTAGTGTGTTTGGTCCAATAGTGTGATGCAGATGCAAAATGCCAATTTGATAGTGTTTGAGGTGGCTAAAGACTGGTATGAAGATTTGAATATGTTTTTAGTTATGTTGGGTGACTATATGTAGAGAATAGGGATGTTTGCCTTAGTTCTTTATTTGTATTTTTGTCAGCGTTGTAAGTTTTGTCACTCTTTTATAAATAAGCTTTGAGTGGTATTTTATAGGGAATTGTTGGTCATGGGTCAGATGTATTCATACTACATTGACCTAATTAAGGACAAGGACCAGATGAAAATTATCATTGAGGCTCAAAGTACAAATGGATAAGAGCATTAAAAATGGGACACTTTGGGGTCCAATGTTGTAGTCTAAATTTTATGATCTTGTCTTATAGGCTCGGGACTTGGGAGAACAAGATTGGCACAGGGAATGTTGTCTGGCTAAAGTGGAATCAAGGTTTAGAAGGTTTTATATGACTAGTAATGAGTAAAAAGGTGTCTATAAGGGTCTCAAGAGCATGCAAAAATGACCTATGGATGGGGTCTCGCAAGCCACACTCAAGGTATCAATTTGGGCATTTTATATGACTATATGTGCCCCCCTTTATTTTAGTGATGTAGCAAAGTAAAATACTAGGATAAAGGAAAAATAGACATTGTACTTGAAATTACCTACAAGGGTGAAACCAATGAAGATGTGTGATGTTGAGTGTGTGTAGAGAGAGCAAAGTGTGAAGCATAAATCTATAAGAGAAAAAAAAATTAGATTAGTTCTTACTAGACAAGCTATGTCTAAAATAAGAATATACAAAGGTTGAGTAAAAAAGAGAGGAAGAAAAAGGAACAAATACACCATATCAGGTACATGAACCAATATAAAACCTATTATGATGCTGAGTGATGTTGAGTGATTTTGAGTAATACTAAGTATGTATTATACCAAGAGTAATATCGTGAATGGAGTTAAGTGTTCAATTCCTCAAGGATGGCTCAAGAATACAAAGGCTAGCCCTTTGTCTCCATCATCACCCACTAAGTGAAGTTATGTAATCATGTGTGTGTTAATTGATGCTTGGATTATGGGTCCAATCCCTCTGAGTAGGTGGTTTAAGAATATAAAGGTTAGATATTCCTTTGGCTCCATCATTTCCCACTAAGTGTGAAGTATGAACTAATACCAGTATGAATGTGTGTCATATGAGATGGCTCTTGAAGGCCATAAATGTCTTGTAATCTGATAATGTGGTGTGGATATCCAAATGTGTATTAAGAACTAGGCCAATTTTGGCCACTCCAAAATGTGAAGATTAGGCTTGTATGAAAGCCACTCCAAAACTGAGAACTAGGATTATATGAAAGCCACGCTAAAATGATGCCAACCACCTAAAAATAGAAGAAAGAATGCAACTACTAAGAATACTTGGGTAATACAATGAACTAGAAATAAAAGAAGGCAAATGTGTCATGTACATTTCCCCCAATCACTGGTGTTTGTAACATGGATTTTGATCTAGAAGTTGTACCAACTACAAAATCTAAAATTGGAAGGGAGATCCATCATGTTGCACATGATGCCCCCTATATTTGGATAATCTAAGTAAAACTATTCTAAATTTTCCCAATCTAAACTAAATTTTACTTGACAAAACTATAATTAACCTTATCTTTCTATCTATTTTTGACAATTCCAGGTTTCTGACTATTTGGATAAGAGTGTTGAAAAGAGGACATTTTATTGTCTAGCATTGTAGTCCAAATGTGGTGTTCTTGTCCTTTACTATTTTTTATGACTATTCTATATTCATCACTATTTTTTTGGTTTATTATGCATGTTTTGAATTTTGATTATTGTTCTGAGTGTTTTACAAACTAATTTTGATTGGTAGAAGGCTCTGATCTTTGTGACAAAACCCTCGTTTATTGGCCCCTCTTCTAAGGGTAGGAATGAAGACCCTACAATGACTACCCTCAAAATAAAGAGCCTTATAAGTGTGTTTTGTTGTGAAATACATGATATATCAATGATAATCTAAAAGTTGTCTCAAGATATAGCATAATTTATATTGAAGATTGTTAGATCAACAGAGGTATGCCTACATAGATGTAACAATGTAGTAGCATGTGTAGTATACTAAACTAAAAATGGAAATCTTGTTAGTTGTTAGCTATCAAGGAGGGATGGAGCTTGATGACCATCATGGCATCCAAAAAGGCAAGATTATGCATGATGTGGATCATGGTATTATAAATAACTGAGAATAAAATAAGTAAACAAGTAAGCAAGGCAAGAAGAAAAAAGCATACAAAAGAGGACAAAGTGTCGAGCAAACAAGGGACATGGGCACATGTCACTCAAATTGGGAAATCAAGCATACAAGGCATGTTCAAAATCCCACATACACATATAATTACAAACAAGGAATATTGGCACAAGGGCCATAGGCATATACAAGAGTACAAGCAAAGGACATTGGAAAATGTCCTAAGGCACACATAATTAAAAAAAATAGGAACTAAGAAATGCAATCACATCTACCTACTCAAAGTAAGAAAGTAAGGCATGTAAATGTTTTAAATACTATCTCATCTAACTGATCAAAGCAAGAAGTGAAAGTATGCAAAACATGTAGTACAATACTAAGCAGATGATAAGAAATGCACAAGTGTTATATACTAGTGACTGTCGATAGAATAATCTATGTAAGCTAGTAAGTATTGTATATCAACATGATAACTAGAGTGTGTGGTGTGGGAATGACATAACTTAGATGGTGTATCTATGTAGAATATACCCCCAGTGGATAGATATGTGTATATATGTCTTGAATGTAGAAGTAGGATGCCCCCTCAATGGGTAGAGTGAAGCAAGCAAGGATCAGAGTGTCATTACACACACTTAAATATTATCAAGCTAAGCATGGTAATTTAGATAAATTGAAAAACAATAGCATATAATAGAAAAATATAAGTCTATCATGGTAGTAGAAATGTAAAGCATGGAAAATGTGTATAATTGAAAAAAAAATTGATGTTTTGAGTTATTTGAATGTTTTTTATATTTTTGCATGTTATATTGTTTTTGGTATTTTTAAATAAACTATGTACAAGTAAGCTAATAAATTATGTACAAGTAAGCAGAAAGAAACTATGTACAAGTAAGCTGATAAATTATGTATAAGTAAGCAGAAAGAAATTATGTACAAGTTGAGAAATTATGTACAAGTAAGCTAAGAAAAAATAATACTAATCAATGAGTCTCAAAAGAGACTCCCTGTCATGGTGTTCTATATCAAATAAATGAATCATTCATGATTTTGAATCATGATGGAATGGATGTGAATATGACTCTAAATATTCATATTCATTATCAATATCTTGGAAATCATAATAACTTATATTGTTCCACTCATCATTATCATCTTGATTTTGAACCAATGGAATGTTAGTGTTAACTTTTGTTGTATCTAGATCTTTTCATTTCATAAATTGTGTCTATGAATGATTTGCCTTAGGATGTTCAATAAATCCCAAACCTTGGTGATAAATATTATCAACTATTGGAATAGGAGTAGTGATGCCTTGATCATGCTTTCCCAATGCTTGACCTTGATAATAAAATTATTGTAGATATTTTTTACCAAACCCATACTGCTTTGAAAGTTGAGCCTTATTTTGGAGAGGTAGATTTTCATCTTTTTTGTGCTTTACCTTTGCTTGTGGTATTATTTCTTGCTCTAATTTTGCTTTTTGATCCTTTTATTATTCTGAGTTATGCTTCAATAACCACTTTTATATCGTTTCTAAATTTGACCCTTTGTGAATGTGTTTTTGTGTCATTGTGGATTGCTTGATGGATTTACCTTATATAGGATCCTCATTATCAATTATCTATTGTATATGTTTATTTTTAATGCCAAACATGAATCTGTGTGATGCCCGTGTATTCTATGATATGCACAATAATATCTAGATTTTTTCACTGGGTATAAGGGAGGTAGTTTGATTAACTTAGATTTAATCATTTCCCTTAGTACCTCACTTGAACTCTTGTTTTATCTTTGAATGCTTTTTGAATCACTATTTGTAGAGTTACATTTTGTGATTTCTTATTTTGATATGTAACATTGCTTACAACTAATTAAATAGGTGAAGGTGCATATACATTATTGACACTACAATGCCATTGAGGATTTTGTATTATAATTTGATTTTCCAATGTTGTGATCCTAATTTTGTATTTGTAAATCTGAAATTAACTTGATCATACTAGTGATTTGATCCCTTAGAGTCTCACAAATGCAAACCCTAATTGCTTCTGATTGAACATATAAGCACATATGTTGAAGAGGGTTTGAATAAGTTATAGGCTAAATGTATGCATTAGTAACAATAGTATAGGCTACCTCACCTTTTGGAGGGGTGATAGCATGGACCTAGCTAGAGGGAAAGTAGTTATCACCCTCCTGGGGGAGAGGAGGAGAAGGAAATTCTTTCATGTGCATAAGATATGACATTGAAACTTGACAGGTGGTTGTTAGCTTATGCATTGGATCCTATAAGTATGTAAGGATTTTATTCTTAATTAAATTACACATAATAGAGAGATATCATGTTAAATAAGTAATAAAATATGACATATATTTGAATTGGTCTTAAAATAGCATGTACATATGTATTTATGTCATTTTTAAATTCATGTCAAATGAAAGGAAATAAGCATGCAAGAGAAACTAGAAAACTTTACATAAGTAAATCATGATTAATAAAATTAGAATATTCAGCCTAATGTGAAAAAATCAAAATTTTAATTTTAAAACCCTAGGCTAGGGTTTAAAAATACCAAGACCTATTATAGGAAACTAGGTTTTGAAAGAAATAATTTTTTTAAATTACTATGGTAAATTTTAAAAATTAAATGTGAAATATTGATTTATATATGCAAGAAAAATTAGAAAAATATTATTAAAATCAGCAAAGAATTTTCCTTAGGGTTTCTAGCATTTTTGTGCGCAAATGAAGTCAATTTCACCAAATGATTTAACTTTTTTGGTAATAATGGAGTTTTATTCCTATTTTAGTTAAGGGTCTAGATTAATAGATTAGTACAGAATATATCAATAATTACAGTCCTAATTTGTGTAATTTATTTATCTTTTTCACCTTTCTAAAAATAGAAATAAATAAAAAGAAATATAACTTAGATAGAAATAGATTGAGATGGCTAATACAGAGGCTAAAAATAGTTGGGTAGTACTAGGAAGGTGTCATAAACCTAAATTTGGCTTTCATTCAATGAAAGGATAAACGCACCAAAAAATGGGTGCTTTGGTATCTAATGTTGTTATTCATTCCTATTGCTATTGTCTAAACTAATCATAAAGACCTAAAACTTTTTGGGTAGTTGTGTTATGCTTGTGTGAGCTTGCTTGTGAAAAATTGAGTGTTGGTTGTCGATGGAACTCATTATAGAACTGATTCTATCTTCAAACTCTAACCCTCCATTATGCTTGATAAAATAGTATTTGAATCACTTGAGAAAGAGGGGGGTAGGGTGTAGGATATACTAAATGTTAAATCCACACCCCTTGTGTGGGCATGTTGCCTATACACCAATACTCTGAAGAGGGATCAATCCATATGTAGTTCTCCCACCTAGTGTGTTTTGTGTAATAGTGTGATGTGGATGCAAAATACCAATTTGATAGTGTTTGAGGTGGTTAGGGCTGGTATGAAGATTTGAATATGTTTACAACTATGATGGGTGATTGTATGTAGAGAATAGGGAAGTTTGCCTTAGCGATTTTTTTGTATTCTTTCTTGCTTTGTAAGTTTTGTCACCTCCTTTCTAAATGAGCTTTGAGTGGGATTTTATAAGGAATTATTGGTTATGGGTCAGATGTATTCGCACTAAGCCAACCTAATTAAGGATAAGGACTAGATGAAAATGACCATTGGGGATCAAAGTGCAAATGGATAAGAGCATTGAAAATGAGACACTTTGGGGTCTAGTGTTGTAGTCTGAATTTGGCACTCCTATCCTATAAGCTTGGAACCTAGGGGAATAGGATTGGCATAGGGAATGCTATCTAGCTAAAGTGGAATTAGGGTTAAAAAGGTTTTATATGATTGGTAATGAGCAAAAAGGTGTCTAGAAGGGTCTTAAGAACATGTAAAAAGGACCTATGGATGGGGTCTCGTAAGCAATAATCAAACTATCAATTTGTATATTTTATATGACTACACTCATCACTCTTGACAAAGTCTTGTAAAAGGACTTCACTCAAGTTATTGGGAGAAATTATATTTTGTTCACTTGGTGGCTCAAAAATACCATGTTATTCAACCTTTTTCTTGTGTAAATTAGGATTGATCATGCTTAGAGCAGCATGTTCATAATTTTTTGTAAGGACATGTCTCTTAGCCTCCTTAAACACTTTGGTTATGGCATTGAACTACTGCCACAACTCTTCAGGGTCTTCACTGGTATGTTTCTCAAATTGTATCACTTGAGCACTTGAGATGTCTTTTTCATTAACCTTACTCAAGATTTTATCTTATTTTTCAACTACAAATGAGGGTTGATTTGACCAACCAAGGTCCAAAACATAACACTTGTCTTATTCAAGGTCTTATTTACCTTCCTCTAGCTTTAACATATTAGGGCTACCTTCAATTGACACCTCATCTTGAAGTGGACCAACCTTTAGTACCTAGTTTTGATCCTCTTTTTCATCTATGTAGAATAAGCATTTAGTAGTTCATTCAAGGTATGCCCCATATTCAACTTGAAGATTGTCCTCTTTAGGCACTAATTCATTAGTGTCAAAGCCATGCCAAGAAGGTTAGTCCAAACCTAAATTTTCCTCCTCTAAATGAAGTGGGCTACCTATTATGATATCTTCATCATAGACACTTTTATTTCACTCTTGTAGATCATATGTGACTACAATCTCCTACTTATCTTTATGCCTTCCTTGACTAATTTCCATGAGGGAAATGTATAGGGTATAGCCACCTTATTGTCTTCTCATCTTTAAATAGGCCTAGGAGAGAGTGGTCTCACTATTTAGGTCATGGTATAACTAGGATCATTGACATAGGGAGATATCCATAGTGGGATGTCTTCATGTTCTCCAATTGAATGGTCTTCATTTGTTCTCCATATAATAGGTCTCCTTTGCAAAGGTAGATGGTAGGATGGCAAGAAGGTCCACTTGGTGGAGTAAAAACATGAGTTAAGGGATGCTCTCGAGGAAGAATGAGATGAATATGCTCATGAGGGAGAGTGTGTGTAGGGGTAGGAGAGGGTAAATTGATATTTTTTGGTTTGATTTATTCTCTCTCCCACTGATCTAACACCTCTTTAATGGATAATACCCACTCTTTCATCTCTAGATTCTCAACATGTGGATAGTCACCTTTTTTAATGGATGCCCACATTCTCCAAAACTCATGCAAGAATATCTTTAGCCCCTTCATGGCATGAATGAGTAATTCTTGTCCAAGTCTAACCTCCTTATTGATTTTCATGATTGTTTTCCCTTGGTCCAGTATTGCTTCTCTGATTATTGACAAGGATGGGCCTTGAAGAGGTTGGCTAGGGGCTGATTTGAAGATCTTGGAGGTTGAGCTTAAGCATCCTAGAGGGGAGAGCACACATAGGACTTATTTAATTGATCATGTTGATCTTCATAAGATATCAACACACTGTCCAAGCTTTGGACCATGCATATCAAATACACTTTGTTCTCCCTCTCACAAACTACCCATTATTCACCCTCACAAACTCACCACCTATCCTTGACCAACTAAAGATAATTCCTTACCTATTGTATAACATGAATATGTATGACTAAACAAAGTTCTAAATGCCTACCAATCTCCCTTATCAATTTAATATAATCAGGTAATGCTTGCTTGAATCTTGAAAAGGATGTGATAGGAAAAACATAGTCTAGACAAGGGAAATTAGAGGACTAACTTGAATGCAAAGGAGGTTGATCTTGGTCATACGTAGGGGTGGGAGGGAGGCAAATACCATGATAGAGCTGATAGGTTACTTGAGGGCCACTTTGAGGAAACACATAAATGTTATTAGCCTGATACGAGTGATGTTGAGGTAGGGAATAATCATGTTGATCAAAAGGAGTTTGAGTATACACACCAAAATTCTAATTTTAGGCATCTAAGCTACTTGACCAATTGATTTTCATAGTGTAGTTGCCATTGATGTTTGCATACATGCCTCTAAAGGCTAATTGTACTAAATAGCAACACCAAAAACCCTTTAGTGAAGTAAAGAACATAGTAGTCCCATTGAGCGTGCTAGAAACTATTGTAGCATATAATTTCACCCTCATTAGAGAGTTCTTCAAGCTCTCTCACTCCTGGTTACAAAATAGGAACAACTCTAGGATATGGGTATCCTGTGGTGGGGTTGAACCTCTAGAGAAGGTTTATTCCTCTTGCTCACCCAAACTACTAATTCTTCTTGAAAAGGGGATAGAAGGGTTGCAAGGGATGACTAAAAACATAAACAAGGTGATGCACCAAACTTAAAGACACTCCAATTCATATGAAACTAACACTAAGGTAGTTCAAATACAACCATCACTCACACAATCTCTCCAGTTGGTCAGTTTGCATCAGTATTTCTAAAAATAGGCCCATTAGGTAAGATATGAAGTATGGAAGAGTATGAAACTCACATAATACCTTCACTAATGACCAAAAACATAAATTTCTAGAACTACAACAATGGTGGAAAACCTACAAAAAGGCAATAAAGATGGACAATTACCGAGGAAAGATACCCTTCCACAAAGTAATCATGCACAAACTGACTATAGCACTAGATGAAAGTAAGATATAGGAAAAAAATGATGTCTTATTACTTCAAAGGCTATTTTACAAAATTTTGATAGGGTTTTTCCTTGTCATATGAGAGTATATTTTACAAATGGGGAAGAAATGGGAGATATAAGAGAAAAGGGAAGAGAGACAAGAAGAAAGCTCACAAAATTCAATAAATGAAGGTCAACCACCTTCCATGGAGTCTCAAAAACATTTGGATTAATTAATCACTAGTCTTCTCTCAACAAATTAACCTCCATTTGTCAAAAAGGTCTTCAAGCCTTCTCATTGGCCTAAAAAGGCACTAGAAGACAAAACTTTGAGGATGATGATGTCACACTCCACTAACATGAGAAAAGTTTTCAAACTTATAGAAGTCTCATTGAATGCTCCAACTTTCTCCCTTGACCTCCAAACTCTCCCAATTGCACTTTTACACCCCATGCCACTTGGCTTCTAAAAGGACTTGACATGATGGTTAGTGATATTGGCACTTTATGCTTGTAACTGACCTTGAATGTTAACCTTAGGTGTTTGATTTTATGTTTTCTTTTATTCTCAACTCATCTTTGCTCATCTAACCTGCAAAATACTCCATGAAACCTACAAATCTCATAGACTCCATTGATGGAGGTCCTCAAGCTTGAGCCACCTTCAACTAGTTGCCCAAGAAACTGCTTCCAAGGCCATTTATCAACATGAGAAGCACTTATGGACATGTATAAGCCTTTAAAAAATTCATAACATTCCTATGAGGGATAAAATAAAGTTTTATGGTACCTTTAAAACTGTTAACAATGGTGTAAATCACAATTAAACCTTCAACCATTCATAAAATGTTAGAAAAGTTAGGTTTTTTTCCCTTCATCTCAGCAAGGCACCCTAAAAACCCATGGGAATGGCTCCCATATAATGGTGATTCATGTTCCATTAGGCCACTTCCATGTATTTATACCATTTCTCTCTTTGAAGACCTACAAAAATAGGCATTTTTTTGGCCATTTTGGGCCTCTTGGGCACCCACACGTGCTCTAAAAAATAGGTTAAACATGAGATTGAGAGAGTACCCTACACTTTCTAGGTGCTTTCCAAGTGATTATAGTCTATTTCATGGACCTATGAGTCCAAAAACCCAAAACTAGTCAAAAAGCTTCTTTTAGCAGCTCAGATAGGCCTATATTCGTAGTGATTGTTCATAAAATGTAGACCTCAATTCCAGAACTTCTTGCATGAATCTTTAGATGTTAGTTAGAGAATTATATAGGACTTATAAAATTTTGAAAACTTTCGTCATGTTATTGGAGTGTGACATCATCATCCTTAAAGTTTTTGGTCTTCTAGTGCCTTTTTAGGCCAATGAAAAGGCTTGAAGACCCTTTTGACAAATGGAGGTTAATTTGATGAGAGAATATCAGTGTTTAATTAATATATTTTTATTGAGTCTCCATGAAAGGTGGTAGAGATTAATTTATTGAATTATAAGAGCTTTCTTCTCCTCTCTCTTCCTTTTTTGTTATGGTGTGGAGCTAAAAGCTTCAACTATTTGCAGACACTAGAAGGAAGGATGTTGAAGAACCAGAGCCACCGGCGTCGGCAGTATGACCGACGTCGGTTAGATGCAGTGGAGAAGGAGACTGGTGACAGAAGGCAGTCGGCCGACATCGGCAGCACCAGACTAGCAGGGACCGGCGTCGGTCGCCTGTGTATTTTCGAAACTGCTGTTGATGAACAGTCAGTTAAGTGAAGCGAGTGTTTCCATATTAAGCGACTAATTATAGTCACGAGCTGCGTGTCTAATTATTGTAACTAGAGTTCTATTTTTGTAAGCATGGGATCTTATTTATAAACCCATAAGGCATGTATTGTAATTATTCTAAAGCAAGTAAAAGCATTGAAGCTAGTAAGGTCAAGGAGATCTACAGGTGTAAGGTCAAGGAGATCAGCTGAAGCATTCAAGGAGGGATAGCAACTCAGGCTTTAGAGTTGTTGTGTTGAGCAAGAGAGAGAGGGAAGAAGTTCTTGAGGTGTGGCAAGCCTTTGAGGTGGAGGAAGAAGTGGCATCTTCCTTATTGTATTTTCTTCTAGTAGTATTTAATACAAGAGTGTGTATTGTCTCTCAAATTCTTTGTTGTCTCAAGTTTCTAGCTACTTTATCATTCTGGTATAATTATGTGTTTAATTGCATATAAGAAAGTAATCAATTGTGCTCTAATTGGTAGAGCTAGAGATCCCCTGACATTTTTCTCCTATATCTCCCATTTCTTCCCCATTTGTAAAATATATTCTCATTTGACAAGGCAAAACCCTATCAAAAATTTTAAAATAGTCTTTGAAATAATAAGACATCATTTTTTACCTATTTCTTACTTGCATCTAGTGTTATAGTCAGTTTGTGTATGATTACTTTGTGGAAGGGTATCTTTCCTTGGTAAGTGTCCATCATTCTTGCCTTTTTATAGGTTTTCCACCATTGTTATAGGTCTAAAACTTGTGTTTTTTAGTCATTAGTGAAGGTATTGTGTGAGTTTCATACTCTTACATACTTCATCTCTTATCTAGAGGGCCTAATTTTAGAAATACTGATGCAAAATGACCAGTTGGAGATATTATGTGAGTGAGGGTTATCTTTGAACTACCTCAGTGTTAGTTTCATATAAATTAAAGTGTCTTTCAGTTTGGTGCATCGCCTTGTTTATGTTTTTATTCATCCCTTGCAACCCTTTTATCCCTTTTTCAAGCACAATCAGTAGTTTAGGTGAGCTACCAAGAGGAACCGACCTTATCTAGAGTTTCAAACCCATCACAAGATACCCATAGCCTGGGATTACTCTAATTTTATATCTAGGATTGAGAGATCTTGAAGAACTCTCTCACAAGGGTGCAATTCTATGCTAAAATAATTTTTGGCATGCCTAGTGGGACTAATACATTATTCACTTCACTTAAGGGTTTTTGGTGTTGCTCTTTAGTATAATTAACCTTGGGAAGCATGTTTTCAAACATCAATGGTGACTCCACTATAAACATTAACTGGTTAAGCAACCTCAGTGCCTAAAATCAAAATTTTGATATGTATACTCAAAATCTTTTTAATCAACATGCTTATTCCCTACCTTAGCATCACTCGTATCAGGCTAATAATGTTTATGTTCCCCTTAAGTGAACCTAAATCAACCTATAAAACCTATGATGGCCTTTTCCTTCCTCATACCCCTACATATGACCAAGATTATCCTACTTTGCATTCAATTTAGTCCTCTAATTCCCCTTGTCAAGACTATGTATACCCTCTTACATCCTTGTCAAGATTCAAAGAAGCATTATCATATTATATTGAGTTGATAAGGGATATTGGTAGGGGTTTATAACTTTATTCAGTCATCTTTATTCATGTTCTACAAGAGATAAAGAGTTATTTTCAGTCAATCAAGGATATGTAGTCAGTTTGTGAGGGTGAACAATGGGCAATTTTTCAGAGGGAAAACAAAGTGTGTTTGAGAAGCATGGTCCAAAGCTTGAATAGTGTGTTAATATCTTAGTAAGATTAGTATACTCATTTAAATTAGTCTTATGTGTCCTCTCCCCTTTAGGAGCCTCAAGCTTAACCTCCAAGAGCTTCAAATTAGTCCCCTAGCCAACCTTGTCAAGGCCCATCCTTGTCAAGAATCAAAAAAGTAATATTGGACCAAGGGAGAGAAATAATGAAAATTAATAAGGAGGTTGGACTTGGAAAATAATTCCCTATTCATTCCATGGAGGGGATAAGGATTTTATTGCATGATTTTTGGAGTGTGGGGGCATCTATTGAAGAAGGTGCCTATCCACATGTTGAGAAGCTATAGATAAAAGAGTGGGTACTATATATTGAAGAGGTGTTAGAGTAGTGGGAGAGATATTATATCAAACCAATACATATAAGTTTAACCTTTACTACCCCTATACACACTCTTCCTCATGAGCATATTCATCCCACTCTTCCCCAAGAGCATCCCATAACTCCTTATGTTCCTACTCCACCACGTGGACCTTCTTTCCATCCCACCATCTCCCTTTGCAAAGGAAAACATGTTGTATTGAGAGAAAATAAAGACCATTTAGCTGAAGATCATGAAGCCATCCCACCATGAATCTTTCCCTATTCCAATGATCCTAGTTATACCATGCCCTCACCAGTGAGACCGCTCTCTCCTAGGCCTGTTTAAGGATAAGAAGACAGCAAGGTGGTTGTACCCTATACATTTCCCTCATGGAAATAAGTCAAGGAAGGCATAGAGATAGAGGAGGAGATTATAGTCATAGGTGAGCCATAAGAGGTTAATACAAGTGTCTATGATGAAGAGATCATAATAGGTATCCCACTTCATTTAGAGGAGAAAAAATTAAGTTTGGACTAGTCTTCTTGGCATGGATTTGACACTAATGAATTAGAACTTGAAGAGGACAATCCTCAAGCTGAATATGGGGAAAATATTGAATGTATTACTTAATGTATATTCTACATAGATGAAAAAGAGGATCAGAATTAGGTACCAGAGGATGGTCCACTTCAAGATGAGGTGTCAATTAAAGATAGACTTTATATGTTGGAGATAGAGGAAGGCAAATCAAACCCTAAGCAAGATAAGTGTGATGTTTTGAACCTTAGTTGGTCAAATCAACCCTTATTTATAGTTGAAAAACTAGATGAAATCTTGAGTGAGGTTGATGAAGGAGACATCTCAAGTGTTCAAGGGATACAGTTTGAGAAACATACCAATGAAGACCCTAAAGAGTTGTGGTAGTAATTCAATGTCATAACCAAAGAGTTTGAGGAGGCTAAGAGACATGTCCTTCTTCCAAAAAATTATGAGAATGATACTCTAAGCATGATCAGTCCTAATTTCCATAAGAAAAAGGTGGAAGAATATGGTCTTTTTGAGCCACCAAGGGAACAAAATACAGTTACTCCCAATAACTTGAATGAAGTCCTTTTACAAGACTTTATCAAAAGTGATGAGCAATATAAAGTAAGTCTTGAACCAATAAGGGATTTTGTCTACATTGAAGACATGTTTATCCCTTTGCATCCATCAGGGAACAAGCCAAAGGAGTCAAAAATCAGGCATCTTAATCCACCTAGCATGAGCTCACAAAAGTAAGATGACTCTTATCCTTATCCACTACAATTAAATAATGCTAAAAGCTTCCCATTTGATCCAAGAGGAAAGTATATGTGAATTACAGTCTTATATATATTAGAGTAAATTTGTTGTTTTCCTCTAAGTGCATTATGCACATTTCCCTTTTGTTGTGTGTTTCCCTTCCCTAAGTGCTTTGAGCACATTTGTTGTTTTGTTTTGGGTTGTCCTTGCTATTTTAAGAGTCCCAATAAGATGTGGCAGCCTTGTGCTCAGCTGAAAACCAATTTGAGAAAGACTTATGTGACCCGTAAGCCCAATGGATAGATTAAGGAAACTAGTCTTTTGCATAGGTAGGTATGATATCCTAGGAGGTCACCAAAAATTTTGGCCACAATTGGCATACATATAAAACTTTTGCCTAGATGGATCATGCCACTCTCCTAGACCACTTAGTGAGCTTTTGCCTCCATGGCTAATCTCTTTTCTAGTCCTAATTTGATGGTACAGTGTAGTATATGGTAAGGTCTTGGTGTGGTGTGAGGAGTTGTGTAGAGCCCTTGTGTATTGGATGATCCAATGGTGGAAATAGAAAACAAACCTCATGACCCTACCTCATGTCCCTTGGAAGCTTTTGAAACACTTTAATCAAGTTTTAAGGTGAATTTGGAGATTTTAAGGAAAAGGCATAGAAATGGGTATTAAACTGTAAGTGAAGGATCAAGATGGTTTCCAAGGTTTTTGAGCATTCAGGGGTAGGAGTTAGGTTTGCACAAAGTTTTAGAGATTCTAACGAGTTAAAAATGATGTTTAGAGAAGCTAATTTGCCAAAAAGACCCCCAAAAATGCATTAGATGACTTGAGGGGCTTCTAAATAGAAATTCTTAAGTGAAAAAGTGACTTTTGGAGAAGTCAAATTCAAGGCCATTTCAAGTCATTTGGAGAGGAGGAGAGGAGTTTGGGAGTAAAAAGATGCATTTTTTAGCCTTTTGGAGCTTTGATTGAATAGGTTTTTGAAGATTTTGCTTAATTTAGGGGTTTATATATCATATTGAGGCATCCATGGTGTCCTAATATCCCCTCCTATGCCTCTAAAATTAGATTCAAGCACAAGAACTAGCAAAGGTAAGGAAAGCCTATTGGCTACAAACTAGGCATGCAATAGGTTTTATGCCATTAATAGAGGTCCAAGCAGTTTATAAGGTATAAAAAAGGAATGAAATTTCATTTACATCATAAAAAATATTTTTCAATTATTTTATTGCATAGGTAAGCTTATAGTTCTTCATGCTAATGAGAAACCATTTTGGGTAGTCTTCGACAGTGCTAGGAAGGCCTCAGGTTTTCAGTCAGTACGATCAAGGGAAAGAGATTTGGTTTAGAATATTTTGGTCAATTATAAGTACCCTAGTGTAATTACAATTTGTGTTATTTTTGTTTTAGTTCCTCTCCCCATATTTATGAATAAACACTAATGATGTAGGGGTGTCTAGATGGTCTATTCATCTAGATAGGGTCCAAGTTTTCTTATTTTTCTTTGATTCAAAAAATGGTGGAAATTAATTATTTTGAGGATTTTTTTTATAGGTATTGTATCTCCCTTTAATGGTTGTTTCATTGGATAATTCATCTCCATGAATAAGTTTCACTTGAAAGAAGAAGGTCTTAGTGTGCAGGTTGATTTGATGAATTTTACTACAAATCTTGTTTTCTCTTCATGGAGGTCATTATCAGAAGTTTCCAACCCTCTATAAATAATAAATAAACCCAAAAATTCATGTAATTCATGGTTTTTCTTATCAAATCCACATTTGAGCTATTGAGAGCCAAGATGTAATGGAAAACATGTTCCAAAATGGCATTTTGAGCAATTTAATAGAGTGTGAAAAGAATTTTAGGTTCGAAAATCCATATAAAATGGCTTATGAGATCCAAATCCATGTTTATCATGTATTTTGATCATTTAAAGGGTAAATTTATTCATCCAAGCCCATGATCTCACCAAAAAGCATGCAATATCATCAAGAACTTCACTCTCAACACATGATCAGGTATAGTCTATACATTTTTTGTACATAAGAAGACAAGTGTGAAGAGAGAAAAAAATGTTTGATTATTGGATTCATGATTATATAAGTTTGTTGGAGTTAAATTCACTTAGTGAAATCTTCTTGAAGAATGATGGAGAAGAGAAAATAAGTTGTTCTCAAATGTTGCCAATGAACCAAAAGAACACTTACAGTTGTTCAAGCTTCACTACAAGATGAAAATTATCTTTATTGATCATGAATATCCACCGCATTTATGTTCAATTATCCTAATTAAAATACTATTTAAAAATTCAATAAGTACTAATACCATCCTCTTGTTAGCATTATTGAGGTTGTTTTTTGAAGTTTAAGGTAATTGATGTTTCTTGGTTTCTTAGTAACTCAATCAATCTGGTAACCCAATTCAAGGATTAAAAATAAAATTAGAGTATATAATGAGTATTTAGAGCTTTAATACATGTTCAATTCAAATATCATCTTCTCAACTCCTCCTCAGTTCGTACAAGTGTGTAAAAACTTCACCTAGAGCCTTGTGTTGAAGGAGTGAACTAAAGTGAAAATGTAACAAAAGAAGAAGTTTGAGATGGTTCCAAATGAATTGGTAGAGATAAATATATTAAATTACATCTTAAATCATAATTTCAACATCCAAAATAGCCTTTTGTTTTTGACATGTCACTTACAACCAGTGTTGGTAGAGTGCAAGTTGGCAAGTAAGAAGGAGAAATGGTGTGATGACGAGGTGTATAAGACTAAGAAGTGTCTAAGAAAGGGTAAATGTCATGTGAAAAGGCTTATATAAAATAAAATTTTCATTTTTATCACTCTAATTCCATTATGACAAGGTGAAATAAGACAAGCTCAGTCATGAACCCAGGAAGCATAAAAAATCAGGCAGCCAACTAGCTAGTTTTAGGAAAAATGAGTTTTGGGGCATCTAAAGGTACAATAAAGTTATTAAATTTGGTAAAATTTGTTATAATTATTTTTTTATCTATCTATAATCTTATTTTTTTCCAAAAATTTAGTTTAATTACCCATTATTTTTTCTTAATCCTATGCATGTCTGTTGAGGAGAACATGGAGTTAGGCAAGCTTCTCGGAGGGCTATAATGTATGACGGATGGTTTGAACCTAATGTGAGTGTTTGTGAGGAATTTTATGGTGATTTTAAGTCTTTAAAAACCTTTTGAGATTTATTATATTCAAAATTTCAAGATAAAATGAAGAAAAGTACAAGTTGGCCAAATTTAGGATTTTGCCATACAAACGTAGATAGTTAGAAAAGGAATTTTTGAGGCATTTAAAGGGTTAGATGATGAAATATAATGATTTAAATATTTGTGGTAGATATTATATGTTCTTAATTCAAAAATAATTAGGTCTTGGGACCTCATAAAACTCAATAAATGTATCTTAAGCCTTACACATTCATGCACAATCTTATAAAGAGGGTACTGAGTTTTGAGTTTTGCTTAGTTTAATGTAATAAATGGATTTTTCAAGGTCTCTAACATAATTTGAAATATGTTTGAGGTCAAAAATAACTTATTAATGGTCATTTTCTCCCTTGAAACGTCCTCAAGCTCAAGATATGGATTTTAGAGTGATTTTGACCTCTACAGGCAGCCACCTAGGCTTTTTAACCAAAAAACCATATATCTCCTATTTAACCAGTGAAAAATCACAAAAATTGAAATAATGATTATTTAATAATGTGTAAATTTAATCAAATGGTTTTTTTTTGGTACCATACGATATAGTATGGATTTGAGGTCTAGGGTGTGTGATAGGGATTAAAAGGCCTAATTGGAGGCATGCTAACAAAAGATGTACCTTCTAAAATTGGATTCAGACCTTTAAAATTTGTGGAGGGTTGTAAGGAGATGTATGTTGTTTTAAAATGGCCTTAATTCATTATTAAGGTGAATAGACTCTTCAAACAAGCATAAAAACCTCAAAAAAGGGCTACAAAGACTTAGTGGCTCTACGGAGGGTGAAGAGTAAAAATGCATGGTGGAATGAGATTGAAAGGCTTAAATGGGTTTTAAAATGTTTAATATTATAATTAAATATCATATAATTGTTTATATTATTCTCATGAAACCTATAATGAGATTTGGTATGTTGAACCAAGAAAAGAGCTTGTGTAGAGTGGCTAGTGGATGAAGAAGTCAAAGGAATGGACTAGAGAGTAGAGTTAATGGAGTTGTGATCAAAGTGGATAAAAATAATATATATAAAACCAATAAATGAATTGATTTTGAATCAATAAATTTGTCTCATGAGATTCCTATAGACTTGCTTCTCAACACGTACCTACAACCATACTAAGGAAAGTGAGATCAAATATGAAAGCTTAGATCAAAGTCAAGATTATTTGAAGAGAAAGGAGAAAAATAAGTATGGAAGGTTATTAATAAAATTATGATGTATATTAGGTATAAATATCATCAATAATTTCTCAAAGTTAAGTCATTGACCTCATAAATGCTCATCTACAACCATGAAAAGGAAGAGTTATCTTGTCAAGTTACAAAAATATGATAGCAGAAGGGACTAATGAAAAGTTTCAAACCTTGAGTATCATTCATAAGAACAATAAAGTGTGAAATGTATCAAGGTATTATTAAATATGGTTTCCTATAAATTTTTCATTCAAGATCAATCATGAAAATCAACACCTACAGTAACTATGGAGGTTCTTAAAGCATACATACATACTATGTCACTAGGATTGTGAGGTGTTGTTTTATTATTTGGAACCAATAAGTTTATTTCCATGTTTAAATAATCATGGATGGTGTGAAGAGTCATTTTTGGATGTGAACTTCAAATTTCACCAACACACACCCATGCATCTTGTAAGACACCTCAGCCATGAACATACATGTTTACCTCCAAGCATGAAAAAGATGAGAGAATAAGAGTCAATGGAGGAGTTATGTGATAAAATGAAGGTTTCATGAGATAAAGGAAAATTATAATAGGATAAAAATAGTATAATTTTTTTCCAATAAATATTCACTCCATTATCAACCTTGAATGTTCACACACAGCCATGTTAAGGGTCAATTGCATTGATTCATTCATACCCTAAAGGTGTATTGGTCAAGATACATACATTCAAGGAGATAAACTTGTAAAATAACCCAAATTTAAAATGATTATTTGACATCCTAAAAACATTACCAAGATAATTATATCTATTATTAACTCATCAAAGTAAGTACATAGGCATGTATGGATTTGGACTGTGTTAGAGCCTATAAAACATCTTTGAATAGCAGAATACCAAAAAAGGAGATAAGAAGAAGGTTTCAATTGATATTATGGGTATTTAAAGAAAAAAAAATTGTTTTATAGATAATAAACACCTATAAACCTCACAAACATCATCTATAGCATTGTTGAAGCACAATCATAGTGAGGTTCCTTGAGAAGCATGGTCCGATCTAGGTTACTTAAGGTTATAAGGTAACCCATGGAGGAAGAGATAATTGAAATAAGGTTTTCCATGGAATATTAAATATTATAAATCATGATTAAAACATAATAACAAGGTTAAAACATTAAATTATAGTCATTTGACATGAAAATATAGTCAAGTTCAAACACAGTCAACTTTTAAAGGCAATTTTGAAGGGTTTTGAAGTTTTGGAGCACCTAAACATGGAGTCAAGACCTCAAATTTGGTATATAGGGTAATTATGACCTATTATATCCATATATAATTTATATTTTTAATTTAAAACATGGTAAATATCTGCTCTTTTGTTTCAGACCTGAGGCACTCTCCATGAAAATTCAAGCAACCTATTAGTAAGTTTTGGTAAAAATCACCTACAGGCTACAATATACAAGATATAAGCGTGAAAATTGGTGGATATTTTCATAAAGATTCAATATACATATAAATAATATTTTTTATTGTAATATAATATGGTAACTATTAACTATTTTGTCATAGTCAAACCCTTATCTATTGACAATCGAGAAAGAGGCAGCATAAGCAAATTTGGAGGAAAATTTGTCTACAAACCTTAATATGCAATATCCAAGTATGAAAATTGGTGTATATGTATTTTATTAGTACTTATAACTGTATAAAATAATTTTTTGGTATAAATAGGAGTGTAAGTACTCATTTGTTGAGCACAGTCCTCCACATGTCTAGTGGCAACCACCATTAGAGCTAGGAGACATTTTTTAGGTCTACAGGTTGGAGGGTTTTGGATATCATTTGAGTGTTTGTAAATATTAATAATATCATAATCAGTTTATAGACACATAATTAGAGGTGATCACACTCTATGTTCAATTCAAACCATGCCCTTGAGAGCTAAAACAAGTAGGTAGGCAACCATTCTTACAGGCAGTCTTGAGAGACCATGAAGACAAGGTGAAGCTTGAGAATAAAAAGGAGGTAAAAATGGATGGAAATTAATGTGAAACAATTTTTTTAGTAACTCATACCCTATTACAAGTGAATCAATCCCTAAAACTTAGTTTTAAGCCTAGAGGTTAATCTTAAGGCTTAAAAGGCCTACACCACCTGAAAGCACATTCAAACCCTATCAATGCAAGATGACAAATTATTAAGGAATGATTAGATGTTTTATGTCATGAATTAGGTTTTTAAATCATGGATAAATAATGGAGGATTAAATTTCACTCTAACGGATAATTTTAAACTTTTCAGGCCTAAGACACCCAATTTGAGCCCCTCTTCAGATGCTCATATATTTCATCACATAAGGAATTGGGCCGAATGTTATTAAAATATTTTTATCACTATTATTTAATTTAAATTATTTATTTATTAAGTATTTTTAAGGTCCTGAGTTTTAATTAACAATCGTTAAGACTCTAAGTAGGCCTAGAATGTATGCAGAACCCCATAAGCAAACTTTTTACGTCTGTATCTTTGCACACCTTCTACATGGGAACCAAATATTTTAAAGAAATTTTATGGGGTATATAGGATAAATATTCATGTTAAGAAGTTTTATAATGGAGGTCTACATTTTATAAACAATCACTGAGAAGATAGGCCTCTCTAAGCTGCTAAAAGAACCTTTTTGACCAATTTTTAGTTTTTGGACTCATAGGTCCATGAAATGGCCTATAATCACTTATAAACCACCTATAACGTGTATTGGACTCTCTAAATATCATTTATAACCTATTTTTTATAATAATTTGGCACATTTGGGTGCCTAAGAGGCCCAAAATCACCCAAAATGCCTATTTTTATAAGTCTTCAAAGAGAGAAACAGTATAAATGCATGAAAGAAACCTAATGTAACCTAAATCACCATTATATGGATCTTGGATCCCTTCCCATGGGTTTTTAGGGTGCCTTGTTGAGATGAAGGGTCAAAAACCTAAGTTTTTAAACATTTTTTGAACGATTGCAGGTTTAATGGTGATTTCCACCATTATTGTAGGTTTAGAAGGTGATATTAAACTTTGTTTTCTCCCTCATATAATGATATGAATTTTTGGAAGCCTTATACATTTCCAAAAGTGAATCTCATGGTGACAACTGGCCTTGGAATCAATTTTTTAGGTAGCTAGTTAAAGGTGGCTCAAGCTTGAGGACCTCCATCAATATAGTCTATGAGATTTGTAGGTTTCATGGGGTCTTTTACAAGTTGAAGGAGCAAAGATGAGTTGATAATAAAAGAAAAAATAAAATCAAACACCCAAGGTTAACCTTCACAGTCAGTTACAAGCATAAAGTGCCAAGATCACCAACCATCATGTCAAGTCCTTCTAGAATCCAAGGGGAATGGGGTGTAGAAGTTTAAGTGGGAGATTTTGGAGGTTGGGAGAGAAATTTGGAGCATTTAATGAGGTTTCTAGTCTTTCAAGACTTTTCTCCAAGATAGTGGAGTGTGACCTCATCATCCTCAAAGTTTTTTGTCTTCTAGTGCCTTTTTAGGCAAATGAGAAGGCTTGGAGACCCTTTTGACCTTTGGAGGTTAATTTGATGAGAGAGGATTAGTTATTAATTAATCAGAATGTTTTTGAGACTCCATGAAAGGTGGTTGATTGGCATTTATTGAATTTTGAGAGCTTTCTTCTCCTCTCTCTCTTTCCTTTATCATATATCTCTCATTTCTTCCCCATTTTTAAAATATACTCTCATTTGATAAGGTAAAACCCTATCAAAAAAATTTAAAACAGCCTTTGAAGTAATAAGACATCATTTTCTATCTGTCTCTTGCTTAAATCTAGTGTTATAGTTAATTTGTGTATGATTGCTTTGTGGAAGGGTGTTTTTCCTTGGTAATTGTCCATCTTTCTTGCCTTTTTGTAGCTTTTCCACCATTGTTTTAAGTCTAAAACTTGTGATTTTTGGTCATTAGTGAAGGTATTGTGTGAGTTTCATACTCCTCCATACTTTACCTCTTACCTAGTAGGCCTAGTTTTGGAAATACTGATGTAAAATGACCAGTTGGGGAGATTGTGTGAGTGAGGGTTGTCTTTGAACTGCATTAGTTTTATGCAATTTGGAGTTTCCTTAAGTTTGTTACATCACCTTGTTTATGTTTTTAAGTCATCCCTTTCAACCCTTCTATCCCTTTTTCAAGTAGAATTAGTATTTTAGGTGAGCTACCAATAAGAACCATCCTTCTCTGGAGGTTCAACCACATCATAAGGTACCCACATCCTGGGGTTGTTCCCATTTTATAGCCAAAAGTGAGAAAGCCTGAATAACTCTCTCATGAGGGTGAATTTATATGATACAATAGGATAGTAGCACCCATTTGGGAATACTAGTGTCATGTGGTTGTAGTGTCCCAAATATGGTGTTAATGTCCTTTTAGTAGATTGCTGAGAAAGTTTGATTAAGATCTAAGATGATAGTTTTGGGGTTGTGTCTTAATTGGTTATAGGTGACTGTGGTCTATAGAATGATTGGAAATGTAAGTCTAATGCTCAAGGATAGGTATATGGACATCCTATGGATAGGATAGCTCAAGTGACACTCTTAGCATCTAATTATGACTTTTAGGTTATTACATTTGCCCCCCTTTTATGTTAGTAATGCAACAAAGCAAAATGACTAGTATAAAGGAAAAATAAGCATACCTGGACTTACCTTAGAAGTGAATTCCATGTAGTTGAGTTTGAATATGTGCATATTGGTCTACGTATGTGAAACATTATCCAAAGTAATGTCCTATAATGAAACATGCAAAAAATAATCCTTACTTAAGAGATGATCAAAAGCAAAAGACTATGCTTAAATGAAATGATTGAGTAAAGTTGAGTAAAGAGAAAGAGAGGATTAAATATACCTCATTGGGTATGTGAACCAATGCATGAACTTGGTGACATCATATGTGTATGAATTTGCATAGTGATCATATCATTGAATAGCTTGTAATGAGCTAATGGCTTGCTCAATCCTCATATAGCTAGCTCAAGAACTCAATCCAGTTTTGACTCCATCATTTCCCATCCTTGTTTGGTGGATCATGATCTCTATGAATAGCTTGGATAAGATTGTAAGTGTGTTGAATCCTCTCATATAGGTGGCTCAAGAACTCAAGTATGACATGAATCCATCATTGACCCCTGTCTAAAGTAGATGCATCTATAATTATATTGTGCAAAGTGTTGAAAGTATCTAACTGGGTAATCTAACTATGTATTCAGCTCCATGACCACTTGAGTGTATTAGATAGCTTTGGGCCACTTGAGAATGCCAACCACTATAGATGGAGTAAGGCATGAATTTGGTGATAAGCTAGAATGTGATATCAATTGTATACAATGTAGAGAATGACATGGATTTTGCCATTCCATATGATCAACCTGTCTAAAGCTAAGTATATGGAAACAATGTGTCATGCACATGCCCCCAATCTGGTATCTAAGTACATTGAATCTGAATCAAGCATATAATAGATTAACCTATGTAACTAATCTAATTATATGAGTGATCATGTCATGCATGATGCCCCCAAATATGAGCAATTGGTATGAATTTGTTCTAAAATGAATGATTCTAAGCTACATCTTAACATAACTACCAAACTTGTGACTGCATCTATGCAAATTTGTATTATATCTAGTGTACTAATCTAAATGATCTAAATTATCCTAAAGCTGGGCTAGACAATAGTGCCTTGTAGTGGATAGTAGTGTCATGTGGTGCTAGTGTCCCAATTTGGGTGCTAATGACTACCTAGTCTGATTTTTATGTGATCTAAACTAACTATTGAGTCTTTATTCTATTTTGTGTCTAACCTAAGTTTGATATCTAAAATTGAGCCTATGTGTTGAAAGGTATATCTGAAAAGTAATGTAGGAGTCTAATCTATATGGCAACCACTATAAACTCCCCCTTTTTTAAGGGTAGTTATGAAATATATGGAAGAACTTCCCTCTAAATAAGTAGCTCTAAAAAATGTGTTACTTGAATCATGTGCATGATATTATAATATAATGTAAAACATAACATCAGAATGTAAATGTATCATAGCATAAATAGGAAATGTAAGATGTATGTTGTAATCTAGCAGTGCATAAAGGTGTCAAGATATATGTAATCAATGTATAGAGTAGTAAATTTGAGTAACCACCTAGGGAGATGGGGCATGATGTCCATCAAATATCCCAAGTAAGAAGGGTAGTTGCCTGAGATCTCTCATGACCTCAAAAATGGGTGTGTGTGTGTGTGTAACAAGAAAATATAAGTGTCATGGTGTAGAAGCATACAAGGAAGCAAACATACAAACACATGAGGAATGCAAAAGGTAGGCCAAGGGGCCATAATACAAGGTACATAGGCACATGTCACTAAAGCTAAGAATGAAAACATATAAGGATATGTTCAAATGTTCACATACGTAAACAACAAGCAATTTGGTGTAGATCCACAAAGAAGAAAATGTTCAAATGTCCACATATAGAAGCATGAAATAACACACACAAAGGAGATGGGCACATGTCCAAGGCATAAATATAGAGAAGTGTCATAGAATCCAAGGAATAATGGCATATTCAAATGCCCTCAAAATATAAGAAGCATAGGAAACACAATCAAGTTTAATCTAAAAACTAGAAATGAAAGTATGTATAACTATGTAGTAAAAATCTATTTAGATGTCAGGGTGAATATACTGAGGCTAACTAGTGATAGTTAGAAAAAACTCTGACCAATGAGGAGCAATGACCAATATTAATATAAATCAATGCATAAACTGGAATGTATAGTATGTAAAGATAAAACTTGGTTATAGCAACTATGTATGAGATGCCCCTAAGTGGGTAGATGTATCAATGTATAAACCTATATCGATGTAAATGCCCCTAATGGGTAGATGATAGATGATCTCAGTTAGTGTACTAGATTGAAGTCCTATCTGGATTCTACAAGCACTTGACAAGAAAAATTGAAGCATATGTATATTATAAAACTGACTATACTAAGATAGCTAAGAATATGCAATATCTGGCAAGTAGTAGAAATGTAAACATAATAATGCATACAATCTATAAAATTTTGTAGTTTTGAAATATTTGAATGTTTTTATGTTTTGACATGTTATATTATTTTTGTGTTTTATGAGTATAATTTATGTACAAGCATATGAAAATAAACTATGTACAAGGAGAGAGAGAGAGAGAGAAGTATGTAAAAGGGTAGGAGCCATACTAACCAATGAGTCTCATCAGATACTCATTATCACTATACCATGTGTCAAAAACAATAATTCCAAGCTCTCATGAAGTGTGATTGTTATATTGTATTTAAATGTAGTTGTAGTAGTAATATGTGTATTGTTCCTCATCAGAATCATAATATTATTCTACAACAAAATCATAATAACCTAGTGTGCTAGAAGGAATTGCCTCGTACTATATATTTGACCTTTTTAAATTATTTTTTGGCATATTTATTGTAATTTTTCCCTTTTAAACTATGTTTATTGTAGACACATGGTGTTGTGGAAGCTCTTTTGATAAAAAAACATGTTTTGAGAATGCTTATTGGTTGAGCATGATTTTGACTTTACAACTGAGGATCATGCTCTTTCTACAATATTTTCTATATATCTGGATGTTTTGCCTTGATAAATTGTTATGTGACTGATGCACCTTAGGATTTTCAATAAACCTCAAACCTTGTTGACCAATATTATCAATTATTAGAATAGGAAAAGTGATGCCTTGGGCATGTTTCCCAAACCTTGACCATGATAATCATATTGTTGTAGATACTTTTAACCAAATCCATACCATATTGAATGTTGAGCCTCCTTTTAGAGAGGTAGCTTTGGTTTATTTATCTATGATTTTTGTATTGTTTCTTGATCTAATTGTGTTTTTTGAACCTTGTGTGTTCTTGAGTTATGCTTTGGTAATCATTTTTGTATTGTTTTTGGATTTGACCCTTTTAAAATTGGTAGATGTGCCATTGTATGTATAGATGATGTGTTAATGTGTGATTCATTTGTATCCATTATCTATTGTATTTTACTTTTCAAAGCTAAACATGAATTTGTGTGGTTCCCATGCATTCTATGATATGCACAAAAATATCTGGATCTCCTCATTGGGTGTAGAGGAGGTAGGTTAATCAACTTTGCTTTAAACATTTCCCTTAGTGTCTCACTTGAACTCTCATTTGACCTTTGAATGATTTTTTAATCATTAGCTATAGATGTACTTTATAGTGATTGCATGTTCATATATGTAACAATGTTTGACACAAGTTGACTAGTTGAAGATGTATAAACATGGTATACACTATTGTGCCCTAGAGGACTTTATCTTGTAAATTATTTTTCCAATGTTGTAATATTTTATTCTAATTTTGTAAATTAGTAATTATCTTTCTCATTCTGATAACTTGATCCCTTTGAGTTTCACAAGTGCAAACCTTAGTTGTTTTTTAGTGAACATGTAGGCACACACCTTATAGGGAAGAGATGTGATTAGGCTAAGTAGGGGGATTAGTGGTAGTTTTATAGGATACTTCATCTCATGGAGGAATTATATCATGGACCTGGTTAGAGGTAAAGTAGATATTACCCTCATGGAGATGAGGAGAATGAGATTCTTTCTTGTGCATAAGATATGACATTGAAACATGGAACATAGTTGTTAGTTTATATTATAAATCCTCTATGTGTTTATGGATTTGCTTATTAATATAATTCCACATAGGAGAAAGATAACATGTTATGAAATATGAGAGATATTGCATTTGATAATAATCATCATTTATACATGTATTGATGTCTTTTCTAAGTTTATTTTGAATTAAAGGGAGTAAGCATGCAAATGAAAGTATAAAAAATTTTAGCAAAAAGTAATTGATTTATTCTATCATTATGAACATGATTAGAAGATATATGAATATTAAATTTGAGTATGAATAGAAAAATCATACAAACCCTAAGTGTATCTAGGGTTAGGGTTTTTGAATCTAGGGTTTCTTTTCAACAATTTAAATTAGATGTAAAATAAATGGAAACCCTAATATGAATTTGATTTTAATTAGCTAGTTTGTCTAAAAAAATTAGAAAATCAAAAGTATGCAACCCTAAATTTATTTCACAAAATTTGTATGAATGCAAGCTAGGGTTTGATGCAATATTCAAAGTAAGATGGTTTCACCAAATGATTTAACCCTTAGGATTTTACACAAGTAATTTATATGTTTTGGTTAAAGGGTTGAGATGCCTAAATCAGTTAAATAAATATGCAATCATTAAAACTAATTTGTTATTATTTTGAACTTATTTGACTTTTTATAAATAGCAATAAATAGGGATAATTAGATACTTATCTGAAAACTAATTTTCATAGATGATATGGGTTCTAAAACTTGAAATTTGGGTAGTAGTTTGTGTCATCAACAGGATTATGGTGTTCATCTTCTCACTAAATAGTATCTCCCACTATGGATAGTGGAATCATTTATTTGTAGTGTCCTCAATGTGATGCTAATGTCCCCTTTGTGGGATTGTTCATATTTTTGGGGAGCACCTATACCTATGTTTGTATGTTTTGTTCTTGCATGATTGAAACCTATAGATGTGTATTGTACATGGAAAACTTGATTTGATGTGTAAACCCTAATCTCATTACAAGTTTGGCATAAGTAATCATTTTTATGTGTGTTAAAATGATGGAATAGTTATCCTCAACACCTCATTATGTAGAGAGTTGCCTACATACCAATACTCTGAGGAGTGATCAAGTCTGATGTAGTTCTTCCACCTATGATTGATGTATGTGCAAGTGAAATCTAGAATGAGAGTGGCCTTGGATTCCTTAAATGTGCTTAAGCGTTGAACTGTTTGAAAACTAGACTCAGGGATGTTTTAGATGGTAGTATGTAGAAAGTAGGGCAGAATAGGGATCAAATACCTTGATTTTTTACAACATTGCCTTTGGTTTGAATAGTTTCTGCATTTATTTTCCATTTAGTGAATAAATGTGGATTAGGATTATATTTATAGGGTTATGTTACTTTTTTAGATAAGAAAATGAGCTTAGACTAACCTTAGGAGGGGCACACATTTAAAAAACTATCAGTTACAAAGAGTTAGGGCTAAGGACAATAACACCCATTTAGGTACACTAGCATCATTTGGTTATAGTGTCCTAAATGTGGTGCTAGTGTCATTTTGGTAGACTAATTATAAATTTTGATTGAGATCTGGAATGACAGTTATGGGATTGTGTGTTGATTAGATATAGGTGATTGTGGTTTATTTATTGACTAGACATGTAAGTCTAATGCTTAAGGATAAGTCTATGGATAACCTAGTTTTGGTAGCACAATTACTAAGAGGAGGGTGAATAAGTCTTAAAAACATTCATTCAATTCCATTTAACATTCATGAGTCATTCATACAAACATATAGATCTATTAAAGCACAAGCAACCATATATATGAACATGAAATATAAGAACACATCACATATGTGGGAAACCCTCAAGGGGAAGAAAAACCATTGATATCTACAAATTTAATATATTCCTATAAGACAAACACCAAATTTAGTGAAGCACCAACTCCAACTAGTCAAGCACCCACTTGAATAGGCTTTAGCAAGCACCCACTTGAAAGGAGGCACCAACCCCCTAGATGACTCATCACCAACTAAAGAACCTAACTTATTTTATCACCTTTATAACACCTTGTTTCTCACACAATATATGATGATCACCTTCTTTAACTCTTCACACTCTTATCCCTCTCAAACTGCCTTCTAGGCTTCTTCACTCAACTAGGACTCCTCAAGATTGATTAGGTCATATAACCTTGATCTTCATACTCATACCTCCTATTATATATTCATGACAATCTCTATACTCTCTTTTGATTTTATATAATACCTCTTTCCACTCAAGTATCTTCTATTTCATTTGTTCCTCAATCCAATCCACTGACATCTCACTTACGCCTAAAAAGCCTTGTTCTTATATAAGCCTCTTGCTCATACACCTATTGGTAGGCCACACACACTTTCCCACTTCAATTTTCCACACAATAGGTCTTATTACATGTTAAAATTAATAAAAAATCGTTACATTAGGTTGGACATAACTAAAAGAAATCAAATCTTTCTTTAGGTCTCATGGAGACCTAATTCCATTAGGCCTACTTTATGACATGTTATCTTATGACCACTTGGAACATCTTATACCTCTATACACAACACAAAATTTTAATGAAACAATCAAATAATCCTTATCCAACATCCTTTAATCACCATGATACCTTTTAGGTCCAACCACCACTTGAAACACTTTATTAGCATTGTTCACATTCGGCCTTTGAACACAAAAAAGTTTGTCTTGAAAAATAGAAGATAACACATAATTTAGACACACAAACATGATAATAAGTAACTTATAAAAAACCTAAAATACCTCAAAAATATCACCATATGCATTATCTACGTCAACTCAGGGCATAGAGCCTCAAACTCATCACTGCAACTTGTTTACTCAGAACTGCCAACACTAACAAAAACATGATCCTAAACCATTGACCTTAAACACCTATATGACAAATTTAAAATACTTAAAATACATGAAAATCATCCTATAACATCTCTATACCATATTTAAATATAAATATCATATGGTCTATTGGTAACTATTGGTCTTCCAAACCATTTGTTGACCTTACTACACATAGACCTCACTGAGTTAGATAAGCCATCTTAGATTCATCATTTTCACCACTATACCTGACATCCAATATCTCTACCAAACATTAATAATACATAATATTATAAAAAAACATATCCATGCATTTTTTATCATCATTATATCATGAAACACATTCCAAATCATCTTCTCACTGTTGTATGGGCTTTTCATTGTTTGCACAATTCGGCTTATTAGCAAATGGCTAATTTGGATGACTAGTTTAGCATAATTAAGGGATAAAACCTTTCCATAAACCTTCATGTACATGAAAAATGAGTATATACCTTCTTCTTCCATCCATTTTTTTACTATGTCCAATGCAACTTCTGACTTCTATAGTAACTTCTTCAGAAATAAGCCTATAACTCAATATTTTCTCTCTCCTCTCTCTAACCAATACCACTTGAAGGTACCTGGGAGAGTATAATATAAGATCCAATATATTAATTGATAATTTCAATCCATTTTTAGCACTTTTGAGCAACATCTTGAACATTGGGTCTTTATTAGGGTTCTAAGAGGGTTTAAACCAATTTTCACTCTTAACGATCGTTCATAAAGCATAACCCCTCAATCCAAAAACTAATGCCTATAATTTTGAGATAGGACCTTTCCCCATCTACCATTAACTTATTAGGTTCCCATGTAAAGTTTTTATTATATAATGAGCATAAGATAATACTTGTTGGGTTGAGAACCCTTCATTTTGAACACTTGAGAGACCTCCAAACAACATTTCATGCCTTATCCTTCATATTATGACCTCAAACTATGTGAACAAACTTAAAACAACATAAATCATCTATTATAATGTTTAAATTATCTCAAACATCTTAAAGTCTGATTATGACCCTTTATTGGGCCACATTATCTCTCTCTTTGCTCTCTAGAACTTGACATGCAACCTATATTCAGCCTTAAAACTGACCTTCATGCCTTTTTCCATGCACTCTCCACCTTAATCACATACTAAAACAACCCCATACAACCACTCATGTATGTGTTTACTCATCTCACCAAGCCACCATGCTCATAACTTCTCATAAAGTCTCTTCATGATATAACTAGGCTTGGGCTACTTAAGCACTTGACCTCAAAGACTTGTACCTTCATGCAACCATAAGGAATTATTTTCCTTCAAATTCTCTCTTTTGAATTCAAATTATCTTTCATGATAACATGATTTAGTGACAACACTCCATCAATGCCCCTTGTCATATCAACACATTGCCAACTAGGCACACTCTCTTAATGACATCAACCCCATGCAAGATTTACCTTTGACATCAATGACAATACTCAATAATCTCCCCCTTTGTCATTGATGGAAAACACTCTAATAAACTTATCTCAAAAGGCAACTTCTCCCTCATTATAAAATTTCTCCCCCTTTGACATAAATGACAAAGTGGTGTTTATAACCCCTTGGATCACACTCCTTGCAACCAAAACACTCAACACATAGGACTATGGGTTTATGAGTCATAATATAAACATGCTCCCCTATATCTATGTATACCTTCTTGGAAATACTCACCTGGTCTTGGAGCTAATAGACTACCTGATTAGCTCCCCCTAAGTACTTGGCTTCTTCAATGACTGCTAGGGGTGGGAATTATACCCAATTCCTATCTTAGGTGTTCAAATGTTACTTTTGGAAGTGGTTTGGTCAAAATGTCTACACTTTGATCCTATGTAGAAACATATTCAAGTCTAACACTTTTTTCACTTACCTACTCTTTTATAAAATGATACCTAATGGGAATGTGCTTAGTCCTTGAGTACATGATAAGGTTCTTTGAGATGCTTATAGCACTTGTATTATCACAATAGATAGGGCTAGGACCATCACACTCCACCTTGTAGTATTTTAAGGTATGTCTTATCCATAGGACCTGAGTGCAACATGAATCTATTATAATTTACTCAACCTCACAAGTAGATAATGCTACAAATGGTTACTTCTTGCTTGTCCATGAAACTAGGCACCCACCTAAGGAGAAAGGTCCTCCACTAGTACTCTTCCTATCATCTAGACTTCCTACCTAGTATGCATCTATATAGATTATCAAATTGAACTCCTTACTCCTTGGATACCCTAAACCAAACTCCATAGTCCCCTTGAGATACCTAAGTATCCTTTTAATTGCTTGTAGATTATTTTCTTTTGGATCTACTTGAAACCTTCCCACGAGACCTATTGCTTAGATGATATCAGGTCTAGAAGCAGTAGTGTATAGAAAACTTCCAATAATTAACCTATATGATGTTTGATTGACCTTTGGAAACTCATCTTCCTTACTAAACTTACACCCTATTGTCATAGGTGTATGAATTGCCTTACAATCTTGCATCTCAAACTTCTTCAACATCTCTCTTATGTACTTGGCTTGTGAAATGAATATACCTTTTTTAGATTGAGTAATTTACAACCCAAGAAAAAAATATAGTTCTCCTAGCATGGACATCTAAAACTCTTTCTTCATCACTTTGCAAAGGCCTTGGTCATGTTTTCATTGTTTCCACCAAAGATGATGTCATCCACATAGATAAAAACTATCAATTGATGGTCATATTTTATCTTTATGTACAGATTACTATCTACAACTCCTTTTTTGAATTATTGATCTAATAGATACCTATCCAACCTAGTATACCAAGCTCTAGGAGCTTAATTTAGACCATAAAAAGCCTTTTTCAATTTGAAAACATAATCCTTGTCACCTGATCGTGATAACCCCTCAGGTTTCTTTATGTACACCTCTTCTTCCAAATTTCCATTCAAAAAGGCAAATTTTACATCCATCTAGTATACTTTGAACCCTTTAAATCCTATATATGCTAGAAATAATCTAACGGCTTCCAATCTTGCTACTGGTGCAAATGTCTCCTCAAATTCTACCCCTTTAGCTTATGCATACCAATCTAGCCTTATTCCTAGTGACTTCTCCATCTTCATTCAACTTGTTTCTAAACACCCATTTTGTGCCAATGACATTCTTATTTTTAGGCCTACGATCTAGTTCCCAAGTCTCATTATTCTCTATTTGGTCTAACACCTCATTCATAGTACCTATCTAAAATTTATATTTGTTTGCTTCTATAAGGTTCTTAGGTTCAATCTTAGATAATAGAGAAACATTTTCTAAATTTAGGTTACTTACTAGTATTCTCCTTATTTGCATACATGCATCCTTATTGCCAATGATTTGAGATTCAGCATGATCTCTTTGAATCTATCTTGAGGGACCTTTTGAGTCTTATCTCTCCTTAGCTTCTTATTCTTACTCATCAACCTCTATTGTTTCCTCTTCATTCTAGAAGTCCAGATTCTCTAATATATCCTTTGATTGTTAGTGTGATTTCTTTATTTCATCAATAGTCACATTGGTGCTTTCCACTATCTTCTGTAATCTCTTGTTATATCATCTATAAGCTAAGCTTACTGATGAATACCCAAAGAATATACCTTCATTAGACCTAGATTCAAACTTACCTAAATCCTCCTCATCTATTTTGATGAGACATTTACTTCTAAACACTCTAAAGTGTTCCACATTAGTAGGTATGCCTTTCCACAGTTCATAAAGAGTCTTGTTGCCATTAGTCCTTATTTATTCTCTATTTAAGATTTAGACTACAATACTCATTGCCTCTCTCCAGTACCCATCAAATAATCTAGAATCATTTAGTATAGTTCTTGCCATCTCTTGGATTTTCCTATTATTTATTTCCACTACCCCATTTTGTTGAGGTGTCCTAGCTGTTGAAAATTATCTCCTTATCCCATGGACTTCACAAAAGTCATCAAACTCATTAAACCAAAACTCTCCTCCTTTATCAGATCTTAGGCACTTAATCTTCCCATTCTTCTCATTCTCAATAAGGGACTTAAATGCCTTGAATTTATCAAGAGCTTCTGACTTTTCTTTCAAAAATGCTACCCAAGTCATTCTTGTGTAGTCATCTATGAGTAACATGAAGTAGATATCTCCTTGAATGCTTTGGATTCTTGTAGGCCCATAGAGATTAGTGTGTATTAAGTCCAAGGGTCTTATAATATAGTACTCCTTAGACTTGAACCTTCTTACAGTATGGTTACCATGTTGACGTGCCTTGAAAAGTATGTTTGTAGGTTTGGTGATCTTAGGCATGTTCTTCATAGACTTATTAGTGCTTAGCTTGACTAGATTGGCAAAGTTTAGGTGACCTAACCTTCTGTGCCATATCCAAATTTCATCCATCTTACTCATAAAGCATCTCTCCTTGATCTCTTTCAAGACATGCATTTTTCTTAATCCTCTTAGCATTGGTAATTAGCCTTCTTGATTTGGCTCTCCTTATCTCACACCCTCTATCATGAAAGGTTAATATGTGTCCTTAGTTTCACATTAGACTTACACTAAGCAGATTATGTTTGAAACCTTCCACATACAATACATTTTTTGTCTTGATCTTCCCACTGTCCAAAATCAAGATACCATTGCCAACTATATTGGCAACTATGTTTTCTCCAAATCTCATTGCTCCTACAAAATTCTTCTTCAATGAGATGAACATTTTTTTGTGGCTTGCGCAACCACTATCTATATACCATTTCATGCTTTCATGTTGAATGTGAAAGGAAGTCTGAGCTAGCATAGATTCCTCTTTTGTATTTTATTCCTCCTTAGAAAATAATTCATTTTGACTCTTAGGCACAATATGATTAGTCTTGACTTTTTTTGGCTTTCACACCAATGTTTGAACCTTCTTATGAACTCTAGAAGCTCCATATACCTTGTTAAGTCCTTTTGACTAATCACTCCTCTCATGGTACCATGATAACTCATTCCTTGCTATAGTTCTACAATCACTTACTCTATGACCAAAGATATGATAAATAAAATAACAACCATTGAAAGAATTGGAATACCTCATTGCATTGGGCTATCTATTTGGTCTCTTCATGTTGACTTTCATGTTGGTGCTCTTAACTTGTTCTAGATTATTATGCTCTTTATCAAATTTGATCATCTTGTCTATGAGTTTCTCATGCTCAACCTTCAAGGAATCTAGCTTTGTCTTCAACTAATCATACTCAAATTATTTTTATCATAACTTTGTATTGACACCTTCTAACTGATTCCTGAGATCCTTGATGATCTTCTCATCCCTTTTGGCTTCTTTGACCTAATCACTCTTCAAGGTACAAATATGTTCCTTAAGATCCTTGACCATAGATATTAGCTCATGCTTCCTCTTCTTTTGATGATTTAAATCATCCAGGGAACTTATGAGCTTAGATTCAATGTCTACTTTAACTTATCCTTCTTCACTGTCATAGTTGACTTCTTCATCATACATGTCTTCTTGATCACTATACATCGTGTGCTTCTTAGGATCACCTTCAAGCCATTAGCCCTGATTCAAAGGACTAGGATTTGATACCAATTGTTTAAAGCACAATGACTAAGAGGGGGGGTGAATCAATCTTCAAAACATTCATTCAATTCCACTTAACATTCATGACTTATTCATACAAACATATATATCAATCAAAGCACAAGTAACCATACATATGACCATGAAATACAAGAACACATCACATATGTGGTAAACCCTCAAAGGCAAGAAAATACACTGATATATTTAAATGGAATATAGTCCTATAAGACAAAAATAAATTTCATTAAAGCACCAACTCCACATGGAGCACCAACTCTAACTAGTCAAGCATCCACTTGATTAGGATTTAGCAAGCACCAAATTATAAAGAGACACCAACCCCCTAGATGACTCAACACCAACATAGCCACCTGATTGATTTGATCACCTTTAGAACACATTTTTTCTCACACAATAAATGATGATCACCTTATTTAGCTCTTCACACTCTTATCCCTCTCAAATTGCCTTTTAGGCTTCTTCACTCAACTCTGTCTCTTAGAGATTGATTAGGTCATATGACCTTTATCTTCATACTCAAACCTCTTACTATATATTCATGATAGTACATCTACTCTCTTTTGATGTTTTTTAAGACCTTATTCCACTCAAGGATCTTCTATCTCATTCATTCCTCAATCCAATCCACTAACATCTCAATTAGGCCTAAAAAGCCTTGTTCTTATACAAGCTTCTTGATCATACACCTCTTGGTCATCCACACACACTTCCCCACTTATATTTTCCACACAATAGGCCTTAGGACATGTTACAAGTAATAATCAATCATTACATTAGGTCAGCCATAAATCAAATAGACCAAATCCTTCTTTAGGTCTCATGGAAATCTAATTCTAGTAGGCCTACTTTAGGACACATTACCTTATGACCCCTTGGAAAACTCTATAAATATATACATAGAAATTTTTTTCATGAAATAAATAAATATGCCTTATCCAACATCCTCTGAGCACCATGACACCTTTTAGGTCCAACCACCACTTGAAACACTATATTAGCACTGTTTACATTTGCCCTTTAAACACACACAAAAGTCTATCTTAAACAACAAAAGATAACACATAATTTATCCACAAAACCATGAAAATAAATAAATTATACAAAACCTAAAATACCTTAGAAATATCACCATATGAATTATACACTTCAACTCAAGGCATAGATCCTCAAACTCATCACTGCAACTTGCTTACTCAAAACTGCCAAGACTGTCAAAAACACAGTCATGAACCATTGACCTTCAACACCTATATGATAAATTTAAAAGACTTTAAATGCATGAAAATGATCCTATGACATCTCTAAAAAATCTTAAAATATAAACATCATATGGTCTAGTGGCAATTATTGGTCTTATAGACCAATTTGTTGACCTTACTACATAGAGACCTCACTAAGTCAGACAAGACATTTTGGCTTCATCATTTTCACCACTATAACTAACTTCCAATCTCTCCACCAAGCATGAATAATAAATACAAGTATCAAACATCTTCATGCACTTGTTTTCATTGTCCCATCATGAAAACACATTCCAAATCATCTTTTCATTGTTGTTTGTGTTTTTCACTATTTGCACCATTTGGCCTATTAGCAAATGGCTAACTTGGATGACCAATTTAGCACACTTAAGGGATATAAACCATATAAAAACCTTAATTTACATTTACCTTAATCCTCCATCCATTTTCTTATTATGTCTAATGCAACTTTTGACTTTTATAATAACTTATTCAAAAATAAGCCTATAACTCAATATTTTCTCTCTCCTCTCTCTAACCAATACCACCTAGAGATACCTGGGAGAGTCCAATATAAGATCCAATAGCTTAATTCATCAATTAAATCCATCCTAAATGATTTTGAGCAACATATTCAACATTAGTTCTTTATTAGGGTTCTAAAAGGGTTTAAACCAATTTCCAATCCTAACGATCATTCATAACGCATAGCCCCTCAATCCAAAAACTATTGCTTGAAATTTTGAGGTAGGACCCTTCCCCATCTACCATGAATGATTTAGGTTAAAATTCAAAGGTTTTACAAGATAATCATCATAATAAAATCCTTCTCAAGTTGAGAACCCTTCATTTTGAGCACTCGAGAGACCTCTGAATAACTTCTCATGCCTTGTCCTTCACATTATGACCTCAAAACTACATGAACAAACTTGAAATAACATAATTTACCTCTAAAAATTCTTACATGAGCTCAAACACCTTGAATTTTGATCATGACCCTTCATTATGCCACACTCTCTCTTTGCTCTCTAGACCTTGACCTACAAGCCACATTAGGCCTTAAAACTGACCTTCATGCATATTTCCATGCACTCTCCACCTCACTCACAAACTTAAAAAACCTCATACAACTATTCATGCATGTGTGTACTCATCTCACCAATCCACCATGATCATCTCACAAGGTCTCTTCATTCCATAACTAGGCTTAGGCTACATAAGTACTTGACCTCAAAGCCATGTACTTTCATGCAACCATAAGGCATTAGTTGCCTTCAAATTATCTTTCATGTCAACATCATTTAGTGACAACACTCTATCAATTACCCTTATCACATCAACACACTACCAACTAGGCACACTCTATCAATGACATCAACCTCATGTAAGATGCATTTTTGACATCAATGACAATACTCAACACCTAGGTATGGGGTAACTCAAGCAACACTCTTAGCATTTAATTACCACTTTTAGGTGATTACACATGTACTGATATCTCATGGATTTATATGGACTTTATTGATCATATCTATTGTAGTAGTTAGTTCACATTTTGGTATGGTTGATGTGATCAAATCACTCAAACTTGCTAAGTTTTTAGGTTGGACTTGATCATCCAATCTCACTAGGTTATAAGTATCATTGGGTTGCATGGTTTAGCTAATCTCAACTATCAAGTGGCAACTCACTTTTGCTCTAAAGTAGGGAGTATGTGCCTTCTAATCTCTCTATATATATCTCTTTAGATATATGTACTTTAAATATTTATCTATATTTATCCTAATTTTAGTTTTAGTGCCTTACAATGATACATCTTTTGTAAAACAACTTGCCAATAGGCAAGCCAATTACTTTGACACACAAGTGTACTCCTATAACTTTCTCTTTTATTTCATTATTTCAAGTACTTTTAACCTAGATTACATGCACTAATTTTACACTTTAACATGCTCTTAGTTATAGGTCCACTAGTAAAAGCACACAAATTCAACTCAAGCAAAGACAAGGTGTGCATACACACCCAAGTACTTATTCTTTTCCTTTAAACTAGTTATTTTATTACTAGATTAAAGGGGAGAATGTAGATGATTTTTTGTGATTATGTAGCACCTCAATCTTGTACACTTGGAAAAATCAAACCTTGGTTGCTCCTCTTAGTTTTACAATCTCCTTGCTTCTACAAGCCTCAAATTTTCTCTATCTTGTGCCCCTTGGCCTATTTCTTAGTCCAGCTAGTCTTATATTGATGACACAACCATTTTATCTTTCACAAAATGCTTAAAAGGTACTTATCTTACACATCTATAAGTTTCGAGCCTATACCTATGTTATTACTCCATGAACACTAACATCTAGGACAAATAATAACATCAATGTTATTTTCATGCCCCAATGCAAGTGTCTAGTGCCCTAAACTCATCCATTTTTCAAATGAAACATATTCCAATGGTTGGCCTAACAGTTTTAATGTGATTTATCCCCTGATAAGATTGGTATAAATATAATATCAACCTTCATTCATAAAAGAACCTATACCTGGTATTCATACCAAAAAGCATTTAAAGTGTATTCAATTAAGCAAAAGTTCCCTATTTATTCCTATTTTCAAACTAGTCATAGGGACTACACATCTCCAGGTCTGAAGTACTAAGGATCAACCCAAGAGCCCAATTTACCAAGTTATAAGCTAATTCATTGTTGTACTTACTTTATACACATTGCATGATTCACACACAAACTAACATGTATGGGAGAATTACATGAGTCTAAGGCCCTCTTCTAGAGTATTAGTTATGTAGGGAGTGCCCTTTAACAATGGGTTCATTGGGGGCAGCTTGAAACCATGTGCCCACTAACCCATTTTTTACTAAGGTCACATTAAAGATGGAAAGCTAGGGTTTTGCCATTTCACAAGGAGTGACTACCCATGACCCAAATTTGAATGCATCAGAGTGAAGGTGAAGCCAAACCCAAAAGCATTCAAGTAGTTGCATCATCTTTCACAAGATATTTCATATAATACATTCATCAAATTTAGATAGTAGTATCAATGTAACCATTTAGGGTTGACACAACTATTAGCCAAAGGCACCAGATCTAGAATATGATAATTATTCAAAAACTATCTTCCCACCTACTTTTAACCTGTTCTAGACTCATATCTTTATTAGCACGAAAATAAGCTAAGTACTTATCTTCTTTATCATTTCTATATCTAGCCTAGTTGTACTTACCATATTTAGACTATCTCAGCATAATAAATTTAGTGTATGCTTATATTTGAGTTTAATATTTAATTGGCTTGTTATAGATCTAATTATCACCCTTATGCATTATCATTTTTATATTCTTACCCCTAAGCTATAATGTAAAAACAACATATATTTCATTTTAGGGTTAAATATATATTTTATTTACTTAACTTTTTTTGTTAACATATATATTCATGAACTAGTATGATATGTTTATGTTAGTTATTTATGCTTTCATTTATGCACTTCCTTGAGTATCTTGCCTTGATATGGTCTTACTCATTTGAGAATTTGAATATGCTCCATTAATTTTGGCCCATGTTCCTCTATTTCCCTCTTTGACATTTGAAAGTGTCATTGTTTATTGTATGTTGACATATAAATATGACATTCTTGATTTTGTGTACATTTAACTAAGTCATTTCCCTTTGATTGTGTGGCATTTTAATGTGTCTCTTATTTGAGGTCTCCTTAGACTATTGTATTTTGATTTGCTCTTGAGTGTTCTTGTCTGTGTGCTTGATTGCTTGTTAAGCTTTTACTATTATTATCTAGATGTTGTCATGATCTACATCATGCATCTTAAAACTTGGTGTAATCACATTCTTCATGCTTCAATGATATATCTACCAAGACATATTCCCTCTATATGCTACATGGTACATTCACAATTTACATGATTATATTATCCTCTTGAAATAAGGCAGCTACCAATTTCTACTTTCCCTCACCTCAAAATGGAGGGACATATTAGAGGAGGCATGCCATAGAGTCATGACTTCCACATTGTTTCACAAATTTAGATTACAGTTGGGGTATGTTCCAAAAACATGTTCTCCACATTTTTCATAGTTTTAGACCTAGTGAGGGCATGTTTTGAAAACATGTTCTTCACACTTACACCAGTTTTAGTTTCAAATTATAGTGGGGACATGTTTTTTAAACATTTTCTCCGTACACAATTTTAAATTGGCCAAAATTCATAGTCATATGATTCAAATACACATTTATGGTAGAATTATATACATTGGTACCATTGTTATACACAATTTTAGACTGAGACATATTCAAGGTGCATATGTTATGCAAAGTGCACCTAATATTTCAAAATTAAATCATTTTTAGATTCCAAACACTTTGTCATCACCCACTAGGTTAAAATTTTACGAACTGTATTGAGCTAATCTACTATAATAATTGGTTCACTTTTTGGTATGGTTGAGGTGATTAAATAACTTAATATTTCTAAATTTATAGCTTGGACTTGATTACATCATCCAACCTCACCAATTTTGTAGTGTGAGATTAGTTGGTTCACTCACACTCACCAAGGTATAAGTATGATTGGGTTATATGGTTGAGTTAATCTTAACTATTGAGTGCCAACTCATCTTTTCTCTAAGGTTAGAGGTATGTTTCCTCTAATATCTATGTATCTCTTTAGATATAGGCACTTTCTAGATTTTATATTTTTCCTAATATAATTTTCAATGACTCATAATGATACATATTTCAAATCAAAATGTCAAAAGGCAAGATGGTTGCATCAATACACAGGTATACTCCTAAACTTTGCTCTCTTTCAATTTTAATGCTTTTAATTTCATATTATTGTCAGGGAATCCAAGAACAAACACACCTGTTATGATCCCACTTGTTAGGATCTTGCTCTTCAGAAAGAGCACAAAATGATTACCAAATACAAGCAATTAAACATGCGGAAATATCCAGAAGTACAAGTAACTAGAACTTACAAATAGCATAGAATATGAGAGACAATACACAATCTTGTATTAACACTTATACAGAAAAGAATACAATAAAGAGTCGCCACACTCTTCCACCTTACAGAGGCTTGCCACACCTCAAGTGTATAGTAATTCTTCTTCAAAAACACTCTCCTACCAAAAACGGTCCCAACACACAACTCACACACAAAATTGGTGTTCACCTCTCCAACCAGTTAGTAATAACCCTGCCAGTACACCAAGCACTCTAAAGTACTTCAAGTAGATCTTCCATGAACCTGCAACCTGCAATTCAACAAACCATACTTACACATGTAGATCTCCTATGAGCTTGCAACAACCTGCAACTCAATGATCTTACAATGGAAGGATCTTCCTTGCTTTCCTTTCTTTTCTCATCATTACAATACATGTCAATGGGTCTATAAATAGATCCCAGACTTAAACAATAACTTAGACTCTTAGTTTACTAATAATAGACATGCAGCTCAAGACTCAAAATAGCTTTTACATGCAAACACTCAGTTCAACAAACTAACTGTTTCTGTAATGAACAGTTTTGGAACACACAGGCAACCGACGTTGGTCCCTGTTTGCCTGGTGCTGACCGACGTCGGCCGACTTCCTACCGATGCTGGTTGCCTTTTGCATTCATCTTGACCGACGTTGGTCATACTGCCAACACCGGTGCTTTTGGGTCTTCAGCAACTTTTCTTCATCTACATAGTTGAAGCTTTTAGCTCCACAACCTAACAATCTCCCACTTGGAGATAAATAGCTACAACTGTACCTGTACTTATACTTTGTCTAGTTTGTTCCCTTGGCTCTGTATCCCTCTTCAAGATCACTCTTGAAGACCAACCACCACAAAACCTGTAGTGCAACACCTGTCATCCAAATCACCTACCACATCCACATCTACAACCATGTAGAAAATAACTTGACCCTGCATAGCATGTGCACCTGCTGCTGGTCCCTCTAAGAATCCACTAAACTGCCCTCCAATGCTTCTTTCCCAGATTGGCTCCAAAATTGTGACAACTCCCACTGCTTGGGAAAACTCAGGTCTAGTACATACCATGCACTTAACCTCATTATGTGATTCAAGACACTATCCATAAAACTGTCCCACCATCGGCGTGCTAACCGGTCTCACACAATCATCCTGAAACAATGTCAACTTGTGACCTTCCATGTCCCTAGAACACACTCATGCCAAAGAATCTTGTTGCTCCCATATTCCTCATGACATACCTCTGAACTAGCTTTACCTTTAGTTCAGCAACTCCCTGTATATGTAACCCTGCAACAAGCACATCATACAGTAATAGGATAATGTAGCTAATATTATCCAACCTAGTAAAGAGAAGCATAATGATCAAACCTCCATTGTCCTGCAACTTATTCAAGACCATATACTCTGGCCTACCGTCTCAAGTATCCATTTTCGCTCTTCTTCATCCTGAACATCCATTCGTCTCTCAGTGCTTACTTCCAGCTGGCAACTCCACCAAAAACTCATGTTTGGTTCTCCTCCAAGGAATCACATCCTTCATCCATGCCAAGCTCCCACTATTTCCTAGATCTACCTTCTCTGCTTCTTTAACAACTTCCTGGTTCTTTACCATAAGTGAGCAACAAGTAGTATCAAGAAGGGAAATGATGAATTTGAGGCTTACTTACCCTTTAAGTCCTCCATATGGGTGTTTGAGACTCCTTGACAACTTGCTGTCCACCCAAAATTCATCTCAGTGATTGATGCTGGTCACATCTCAGTTTGCACCTAACCGATGTCGGTTCCCTACAACTGCCTCATCACCGACGTCAATTCCCCCTTGCCGATGCCAGTGTTTATCTGCCCCTGAGTCACCGACGTCGGTCTGCACATAGCCGACATCAATCCCTGTCTGGATGCAGACGCCAATTTTCTAGTCGATGTCAGTCTCTGTGTTTTTCTTATGAGAACTGACTTTTTCCTGCGAGCTCCTTTTAGATCAAACCCTTGTCCAAATCACCCTTACTCTGCTCAAAATTCTTCTGCCCCTTGTGCTGAACTCTGTCTATCACCTTCTCCTTGAAAACCAAGGCTTCCCTACTCTTGTCACTAACATCGAATTCCTCAAGAAACGTTACCTTCTTCTTCTGAATATAGAAACCTCGATCCATGCCTTCTAAATTTGAAAGCATACATTTTGACTCAAGAACATGCATCTCCTTTTTATTCATGTGACCAAGCCTATTAAGCCACATCTTCGAATCTACAGCTGAAGTAGATAACCCAAAAAGAGAATCAGTAATACAAGTAGATAGATAAAGCGTACCTACTTTCTTACCTCTTGCTACAATAAGTGCACCCTTGGTAACCTTCCAAGAGTCCACTGTGAGAGTTACTGTGTAACCCTCATCACCCAAACTTCTTACAGAAATCAAATTCTGCTCCAGAATTGGGACATGCATGACCTCCTTCAACACCCATGTGTTACCTGTCTACAATTTCAGCTTCACTTTCCCTTTGCCAACCATCTAACAAGGCTTACCATCCCCTAAACAAATTTCTCCAAAGTCTCCCTAAACATACTCATGAAAAAATTCCCTATTTGGAGATGTATGAAAAGAGGCACCAGAATCTAAAACCCAAGATTCTACTTTATCCAAAGAACATACCAGAGCATCCTGTGCAACATAGTCTGCAACATCTGCTTCTTCTTCATGTCTTTCATGCTGATCTTCACCTGACCTGCAATCTCTCTTTAAGTGCCCTTGCTTTCCACATTTCTAGCAGGTTATTCTACCATACCTGGACTTGGATCTCCTGCCTATCTTTGACCTTGATCTCCCATGCTCTATCTTCTCTCTTTGCCTTCCTCTACCTTCCACACTCAAAGCATTTCCTGACGATTCACCTGTGCTTTTCCTGCGTATCTCTTCATTCAAGATCACACTCACAACATCATCCACTTTTAAGATTTTTAAAGCAGATGCAGTATTAGAAACTGCCATTACCAAACTTTCCCAACTTTCAGGTAATGAACATAAGATTAAGAGAGCCTTAATTTCATCATCAAAATAAATATTGACTGAACTTAACTAGTTTATCAAACCATGGAAATCAATAAGATGACTATGAACAGATCCACCTTCCAACATTTGCAAATTACATAATTGCTTCATAAGAAATACCTTATTCGAAGCCGAGGGTTTTTCATATAAATTTGCCAAAGATTCCATCAACTCTACCATTGTCTTCGCATGTGATAAGTTGGAAATCACAGACGATGCAAGACTCAACCTTATAGATACCAGAGCCTTTTGATCAAGAACCTCCCATTCTTCATCCTTCATATCCTAGGGCTTGCAATCAACCCCACCTAACAGTAAGTACAAATCTTTTTGATATAGATAATCTTCAATCTGCATCTTCCATAATTGATAGTTCTTGCCATTAAACTTCTCCATTCGTAGCTTACTATCTTTTACCATTGCTCTACTCCCACTCAAACAAAAACCCCTGTGAGTAACCTGTAATCAACACACACTAACTAGATCTGAAACAACCTATTAGTATCCCAACCAAAAGCTCTGATACCAGTTGTCAGGGAATCTAAGAACAAACACACCTATTCTGATCCCACTTGTTAGGATCTTGCTCCTCAAAAAGAGCACAATATGATTACCAAATATAAGCAATTAAACATGCGAAAATATCTAGAAGTACAAGTAACTAGAATTCACAAATAGCACAGAATATGAGAGACAATACACAATCTTATATTAACACTTGTACATAAAAGAATAGAATAAAGAGTCACCACACTCTTTCACCTTACAGAGGCTTGCCACACCTCAAGTGTACAGTAATTCTTCTTCAAAAACACTCTCCTACCAAAAACGGTCCCAACACACAACTCACACACAGAATTGGTGTTCACCTCTCCAACCAGTCAGTAATAACCCTGCCAGTACACCAAGCACTCTAAAGTACTTCAAGTAGATCTTCCATGAACCTGCAACCTACAATTCAACAGACCATACTTACACATGTAGATCTCTTATGAGCTTGCAACAACCTGCAACTCAATGATCTTACAATGGAAGGATCTTCCTTACCTTCCTTTCTTTTCTCATCATTACAATACATACCAATGGGTCTATAAATAGATCCCAGACTTAAACAATAACTTAGACTCTTAGTTTACTAATAATAGACACACAACTCAAGACTCAAAATAGCCTTTACATGCAAACACTTAGTTCAACAAACTAACTGTTCGTGCAACGAAAAGTTTTGGAACACACAGGCGACCGACGTCGGTCCCTATTTGCCTGGTGCTGACTGACATTGGCCGACTTCCTGTCAACGCTGGTTGCCTTCTACATTCATCTTGACCGACGTCGGTCATACTGTCGACGCCGGTGCTTCTAGGTCTTCAGCAACCTTTTCTTCATCTGCATAGTTGAAGCTTTTAGCTCCACAACCTAATAATTATATGCATTGATTATATATTGTAACATGCTCTTGGTTGTATGTTAGTCATTATCAAAGCACTTAAGTTAGATTTAAGCAAATACAAGTTGTGTTATACATACTTAGGTATACATTTATTCTCCTTTAAATTTATAATTTCATTACTAATTAAAGGGGTGATAAATGTACACACTATTTTTAAATATAGCACCTCAGTCTTCTACACCTAGTAAATAAATATAATGGATGTACCTTCAGCTTCTATACCTTTCCTACTACCACTAAAAGGCTCACATACATTATTTTTTTATGCCTAGTTACTTATCTCTTAGTCTGACTAATGTCATTTTGATTACCCAGACCTTTTTTCTTGCCTATAATGTTATAAACTTTCTTATCTTCCATATCTAAAAGTTTTGGACATGCACCTATTTTCAAACATCTCAAACACTTACATCTCAATCAAACACTTACATCGATGCAAGTGTCTTATTCCAATGCAAGTGTCTAGTGCCCTAAATTCATAAAATTTACAAATGAAATGGATTCCTATGGTTGGCCTAAATATTTTAATGTGAGATGTTATCCAAATGGATTGGTATAAATACAATATCAACCCTCACTCATTCCTCACCTAGAAAAGACCTAACACTAACCTACAAACTCACAAGGCAACTTACCAAAATCATTATATCAAACCTCAAGTGAGCAAAGCTTTCATATTTTTTATTATTTACATATTAGTCATAGGGATAACACATCTATAGGTATGAAGTTTTAAAGGAAAATTCCATGAGTAACATTTTCCAAGTCATAAGCTAGGTCACTATTGTACTTATTTATCACACATTGCATGATTCACACATAAGCCAACATGTAAGGGATAACTACATAAGTCTGAGGCCCTCTTCGAAGTATTATTTATGTAGGTAGTACTCATTGACAAAGGGGTATTTGGGGAAAATTGACACCATGTTCCCATTAACCCATTTTCCCCACAACCACTATGAAGATGAAGAACTAGGGTTTTGTTAGTTAACGAGCGATAGACCATGAATCAGATCTAAATACACAAGAGTGAAGGTGACACATAACCTATAAGTATCTAGGTGGTCACATCCAATTTTAGTAGGTATTTTATAATGAACACCTACATCTAATTTAGATAATAACATCAACACAACCATCCCAAGTCGATGTAAGTGTCAATAATCATAGAGGTACACTTTATAGAATCAAATGATTGATCTAAAATCCATATCCAGTCTACTTTGTACTTGTTCTGGATCCATATATATATTAACATAAGAACTAGCTAAGTATATTTTTTTCATTATCATTACAATATCTAACATAGATGTAATTTATATTTTTAGCATCTCAACATAATAAATTCGGTATATGTTCTAAGTTTCATAAATAATTGGTCTACTTTAGATATAGTCTACCATCCTTGTGCCCTAGGCTATCTCTACCCATTTAACCCTAGATTCCCCACATCTAGATTTTAGGATTAAATAATGTTATGTAAGATGGAGAAGCTACATCAAAGTAACAGGCCCAAGTTAGGCCTCTGGTGTATGGAATGTCGGAAAGAGGGACACCATATAAATGAATGTCCAATATTTAAGACAAAATTTTATGAAATCTACCATGTAATAGGGAATGCAACTACAAAATATTATTTATCACAATAGTACATTCAATAACCTTATATTATGTATTATAGCTTCTATAAGTCACACAATCACAATAACAAGAATTTATGAGAACTCCAAGAATTGAAGGAATATATCACAAAGAATGTCTTCTCAGTTGTAACACGATAAATTCCCTCTACAAAGCTAGGAATCCAAAGCCTAGATATAGAGATGACTTATGTGACATAGGTTATTCTTAGATAGGTGCCAACCTTAGCTCAGTATCAAAGATAGGCTCCTCAGTCTCTTCAATACTAGGCAAGACAAACTCCTATATCTCTAGAAAATAAAGAACCGTGGAACTCTATGTTGCCTCAACACCAATTATCAGGATGGGCTCCATCTTCTCCTCATGTACGAGGGATATGATGGATAATAACAATAGAGTTGGGGTTATTTTTAGAGGCAAGGAGGATATGAGGGTCCATATCTATTAGGATGGATATTTTAACAAAGAAAACGTGGAAATAAAATAATAAATCATAGAAAGGCTAAATGACCAAGGCATCCACTAATTATATGTTATTTGTGCAAGGATTACAACCACTTTGCATGAAATTTGTCAACTAATCTTTAGAGGCAAATATACTATATTTATGGAAAAGTTTCAAAACAAAGCCACAATGAAGATTGTTGAGATTTAGAAAAGCAAATAAAAGAAAATATTGTGTGAAATGTAAACTTGATCAATTCACACCCTGAGGATATTGCACTTATACAAGCAATTACATGACATCAACATATAGAGCAATGATTCCTCCTTTAGAAATGCCACAAGATCAGAGAATAAAAAAGGTCCAATTGAAAAAAAATCTTCACCCTATAATAGAAAGGGGTTTGATTTACCAAGCAACTTAGGTTGTGTAGAACATTCAATAGCAGGTTACATTGGAGTGTGATACCATAACCATTGATGCACAGATGTCTGGGCAAATTATTTGTATTAGAGATAGAATGAAATAGTTCATGCCTTAACTGATCTTTTAAAACCTCTAAATACCTTAAAAAATAAATATATATCATAGAATATTATAAATACTCTTCATAACCTATTAGAATGTACATATAGAGGTCAATAATGCACTAACAAGGTAGTATGGTATATGGAAACTAAGAAGCCATAGGATGTTAACTCTCATATAGATATTGAGTTGCTAAGGTATGAAGTACCAAACATTGTGTTTGACTTTGGAATCACAATCAATATGATTTTTTGATCTACATGGGAAGTTATTAGATGACCAATGTTTAATTATAGTGTAGTAACGCTAAGCCTCATATACTATGGGAAGGTAAAACCTATTAGTCGATTGGAAGATGTAGAAATTAAAGTTGTAGATCTGAATTTGTGAAGATATTTTGAAGTGATTGATATGAAGACTGATTAAATGCACTACCCTAAATTAATTGGTAAGAAGTGGGCTTATAATGGTTAGATGACCATTTATAATATTTCAAATCATTTAAAAGCACACCAAGGGTATAAAATTATCATTATACACCTAAATAAAATTAAGAGAAATCTATATATCATATCCAAAGAGTTAGATTCACCTTTCACTTATGGAGAAAATAGTTGGTTCAAGGTGGGCACATAAGCCAAGTATAATGATCTACAAGTTGTATATTATCATTTTTTCCATTCAAAAATATAGCCCCAATAATAGCCATAATAGAATGAATAACATTTTTCCCATACTTGTGATAAAAAAAGGTGCAAGTTTCCTAGTTCCAAATAGAAGATTGTAAGTTACCATCTATACAATCACCAACCAAGTTTTAAGTGGATTTATTGTACAAAGTAGGTGTGATGGATATGGAATATACTAAGCTAAATAAATAAGGTATTTTACCTTGTAAAATTGCATCCTCAATAAGTGGTGATTTAGGCACCCACATGTTGAGTTGGGTAAGAGGAGATCATGAGGTCATCTGATGTGCATAGGTTTTTGTATAAAATGTTAATTATCTATTTATTTTACAATTAACAATTTGGATCAATTCATCTTTAGAC